>WNGS01166226.1:13441622-13477977 GCA_020271785.1 Procambarus virginalis | reverse complement strand
GAGTAGTAAATAATGGAGGAAAAGAAGGGATAATTAAGACTAAAACAAATATAAGAATAACGTGGAAAAATACATGGTAAATAGACAACAGGAAGCACACGACAATTAAAAAGTGGGTTAGGTATTACTGGCAAGAGAGAGGGGGGGGGGGGGAGGGAGAGAAAAGGAATAAGGAACATTGTATAAATAAGGAAGGTAAGGAGAAGGGAATAATGTTAACCACTCGGATAAGTGAATATTGCCTCAAGAAGACATAACAATATTGCAAGTAGATAAACAGGCTTCGTAAAAAAATCCAATTGTTTTTGTCTAACTAGACAACGTACTAACCCCAGCAACCCCCTAACCTACCGAGGCCCGATGCATAGAAAACGTAAAATATAAGGAGTTTCAATAGTAGACGTCGCATTTGTAATGAATCGTCGATTCCGTAACAAAATGAGATGTATTAGATGAGAGGGCGAGCTGGTACGCCATGGAAGGGGTGTGGTGAAGGGGTCAACAGTGAATTTAACACTATGTGGTGAAGGGGGAAACAGTGAATTTAACACTATGTGGTGAAGGGGAACAGTGAATTTAACACTATGTGGTGAAAGGGGTAACAGTGAATTTAACACTGTGTGGTGAAGGGGAAACAGTGAATTTAACACTGTGTGGTGAAGGGGAAACAGTGAATTTAACACTAGGGTGAAGGGGGAACAGTGAATTTAACACTATGTGGTGAAGGGGAAACAGTGAATTTAACACTGTGTGGTGAAGGGGAAACAGTGAATTTAACACTGTGTGGTGAAGGGGTAACAGTGAATTTAACACTTGTGGTGAAGGGGAACAGTGAATTTAACACTGTGTGGTGAAGGGGAAACAGTGAATTTAACACTGTGTGGTGAAGGGGAAACAGTGAATTTAACACTGTGTGGTGAAGGGGAACAGTGAATTTAACACTGTGTGGTGAAGGGGAAACAGTGAATTTAACACTAGGTGATGAAGGGGGAACAGTGAATTTAACACTATGTGGTGAAGGGGAAACAGTGAATTTAACACTGTGTGGTGAAGGGGAAACAGTGAATTTAACACTGTGTGGTGAAGGGGAAACAGTGAATTTAACACTAGGTGATGAAGAGGGAACAGTGAATTTAACACTATGTGGTGAAGAGGTAAAAGTGATTTTAACACTGTGGTGAAGGGACAACAGTGAATTTAACACTATGTGGTGAAGGGGAACAGTGAATTTAACACTATGTGGTGAAGGGGCAACAGTGAATTTAACACTATGTGGTGAAGGGGCATGAATGGATAAGCACAAGGGTGTATAACGCAGTATACTGAAGGGGGGTGTAGAAAAAAAAATAGAGAGGGTTAAGGGAGATATGAGATATACCCGGGCGAGGAAGAAGGCTGAGAATCAGACGGCAACACAACGGCCGAGGTGTCGACTCTTCAGGCTGAATTTACGAGTAACTGACTTGTATCGCCATCATTGTTCCCATCCTCTTAACCGGCCAAGTGGCGTTCATTCAGACCGGCCCACGTGGGCGTATTCCAGTCTCCCAGCAAGGTGATACGCCCTAACCAAATATACAATGAGTATTATGCCTTGTAAGAAGCTGCAGAGATCAACCGCATCCGACCTGGCCTGATGATCTGAGGGAGATCAGGCACAAGGAAAACGGATTCGCAGAGCGAGATAACAGGAGCGTTGTTCAAGTCTAGAGGAGCCCAATTTCATAGGATTTGATTCAAGTGTTGTTCTTGTGGTGTTACCTTGGAAATTAAGGTGGGTGGTTATCTTATCAGGATTTCGGGGCTTTAGTGTCCCCGCCCGGTGCCTCCAGGCCCTGTGACGCTGGACCTGGTACTGCTAGGTAACAGGGGCATAGGGTGAAAGAACTCTGCCCACTGTCGCCCGGCTTCCCCGAACCGCGATCAAGCTCCACTGTTCTACTTTCTCTTGTTTTTTTTTTTTAAACTAAGATTTGGTTAGTTAGGCAAGTCATTTATATTCCTAAAAAACAGTATTCTAGGAGCAGTTATCCTAAATCATCTCTCTTTCTCTCTCTCTTTCTCTCTCTCTCTCTCTCTCTCTCTTCTCTCTCTCTCTCTCTCTCTCTCTCTATCATATTCAGTCTGTTTCTCGTCGAAGATTAGAAAATCCTTCAAAGTGGTTTTCAAAAATGGATCAAAAAATGATTGAAATTAAAGCAAATCAAATCAAACTCAATACAAATATTTTCCCCAGTCTTGGCCGTCAAATACCCACATGTTGAAGATTACGTGCGCTACAGGGCCAGCTATAAGGCCAGCCTTCATTGTTGTTTCATTACCATTAAATCTGATCAACTGAGTTGTTAGTGCAACAGTTAATAAAAAAAATGCATTATTTTATTAATAGTGCAACGAAGAATAGATTTTTTGATTTGATAGTGCAATGGTTAGTCAACAATGCAAAAATCCCGAGGCATGGTTGCAAGCGATGCTGAGATCGCTTGCAAGCCGGAGTTTGTGGGGAGAGGGGAATACATTAATGAACCAGGAAGACTGGCTTGTAAGAACTGGTGTAATGGCTTGTTCTACAGAGCCATTAAGCCATTTGCTCTCTAGCGGGACACGCTTCGAGTTCCCTTAGTCAATGGTTTGATTCGCAACAGTGGTTAAAAGACCAATGGGAGGGGGGGGGGCGTTCGAGCACCTTGCTCAATGGTGGGATTATTGAACGAGGGGTCGAGTACTCTCGCTGTTGCAACGTACTACTGAAACTGCGTGTTCGGTCGCTGTAACTGCGTGTTCGGTCGCTAAAACTGCGTGTTCGGTCGCTGTAACTGCGTGTTCGGTCGCTGTAACTGCGTGTTCGGTCGCTGTAACTGCGTGTTCGGGCGCTGAAACTGCGTGTTCGGGCGCTGAAACTGTGTTCGGTCGCTGAAACTGTGTGTTCGGGCGCTGAAGCTGCGTGTTCGGTCGCTGAAAATACGTGTTCGGTCGCTGAAACTACGCGTTCGGTCGCTGAAAACTACGTGTTCGGTCGCTGAAACTACGTGTTCGGTCGCTGACTATGGCCACAACAAAAGGATGTGGACGTGAGAGGGCCGAAAACAACACAGTCAACGGGTACATTACGGAAGTGATACATAAAAAAATTTCATAGCGGCCGGCATGTGTACTCACCTAGTTGTACTCGCCTACCTGCACTTGTGGGGGGTTGAGCTTCGGCTCTTTAGTCCCGCCTCTCAACCGTGAATCTACTGGTGTACAGATTTCTGAGCTTCTCAAACTTTTTTTTTTTATATATATACAAGAGTTCTTACATTCTTGTACAGCCACTAGCAAGTGTAGTGTTTCGGGCAGGTCCTTAATCCTATTTTTTTCCCTGGAATACGACCCGCCAAATTGTTTAACAACCAGGTACCTATTTTACTGTTGGGTGAATAGAGGCTACAGTTAAGGCTCGGTCAATCCTCCCCGGCCACGATACGAACCCAGACCAAAGCGCTCGCGAAGCGCCAGGCGAGTGTCTTACCACTCTACCACGGAGACTTTCATGTCTAAATTTGTGTGTTGTGGGTTGGGGGGGGGGGATGGTGGTGGTGGTGATGGTGGTGGTGGTGCTTTTGATGCTGGTGGTGGTGGTGGTGGTGGTAGTGGTAGTGGTGGTGGTGGTGCTGCTGGTGATGGTGGTGGTGGTGGTGCTGGTGGTGCTGGTAGTGGTGGTGGTGGTGCTGGTGGTGGGGTAGTGATGGTGGTGGTGGTGGTGCTGGTGGTGGTGCTGGTGTGGTGGTGGTGCTGCTGCTAATCTCCTCCTCTTAAGAAGTCATCCTCACCCCACTACCTCTCTACGACCTGGTGCTCTACCCCCCCCCCCCCCCCTTCATTACCTTTTTACTCCATCCATAAAAAAACTATAATTGCTCTGAAGGAACGACCAAGAGACGATGCCCATCAAACACCATTTCTTTAGGCTCGAAAATAATTTTTTGACTAACACTTGAGGAGAGACGTGGGAGGGACATGATAATAACATATAAGATACTAAGGCAAATTGACAACGTAGACAAAGCAGCGTTGTTCAAAACTATGAGGAGCGGAACGAGAGGCGGTCATTGGCGGAAACTAGAGACGCAATTGAGTCACAGACGTCAGGAAGAACTTTTGTTAGTGTCACAGCTGTCAATAAATGGAATAGATTAGACGTAGAATTCGGTGACGGTGTTTTGATTCAATTTTGTTAAATGTCAATATGATAAAATCGTCAGAAATGAGTCAGTGTTTTAATCTAAGAACGTTCAGAAAGTCGGGTTAGGAGCCTAGCTCGACCATGCATGCACATCTAGGCAAGTACACACACACACTGTGTGTGGCTGCTTGTTAGTGTCAGAGTGGTTGACAGATGGAATGCATTAGGCAGTGATGTGGTGGAGGCTGACTCCATACACAGTTTCAAGTGTAGATATGATAGAGCCCAGTAGGCTCAGGAACCTGTACACCAGTTGATTGACAGTTGAGAGGCGGGACCAAAGAGCCAGAGCGCAACCTCCGCAGCACAAATAGGCGAGTACACACACATAGCCAGCCACACAAACACACCCACAAAGCCACACGCACCCACACCCACCCACACCTTGCTATCACTACGGGTCAGCCACGCTGCTAAAGGTCTAGCTCGGACGCTGCTCTGAGAAACCTGAGCCACACACTACACAATGGTAGTGTTTAGAGCCCAAAGTTCAGGGAGAAGCAGCTCACACCCCAGACTCTGGGGGTATTCCCTGCAAGTTTGTTCTCTCTTAACCCCGTCTCTACCTAGGGGTGGTCTCTCTCTCTCTCTCTCTCTCTCTCTCTCTCTCTCTCTCTCTCCGGTTTATCTCTGCCTTTGCTCTCACACTCTCACTCTATATCTCTGTGTCCCTGAGTCTGTGAATCTTAATCTTGAAATCCTCGCTTCCTCTCAGTAGGATAGCAGACAGACTAACGGTGAATTATCTGCTATGGATCCTGCTTTTATTGCAGGGCCTTTTCCCTCTCTGGTGGAGGAGTCGCGCTGACGCTGTTAGTGCAAAGCGAAAGGTCAGACAAATATTGATAACTCTATACGACGTCGTTGACCCTGTTGTTTGTGGGGTCGCAAATGATTGATCAATCACACACATTGAGACACACAAGAAGAAAGGGTGTGAGAAAATCGTAATTGTAAACATAGGAATGTATGGGAAGTATTTACCCACGTCTCCTCTTGCCCCTTGAGCTCCCCCCTTCCCACCACTCCCCCCCCCCCTAGTGCCCACTAGTGCCCACCAGCCCCTGCTAAGAGCGTGCTTTGACGATCAACAAACGGTGACTCAGACACATTTAATGCTTCATACTTCAGTCAGTTTTAGATTCCAGTTTGGTGATTCACGTGGTTGTTCTACTCAACTGGTAGACCGGACTGCTCCAGTCCAACTGGTAGGCAGAACACTAACAGATTCGTTTGTTAGACGAACAGGAAGAATGTTTGGAGACTTTTGGCAAGTCCCTGACGTCTAGTACTCGTCCAGGGCGCTATAGGATGTAGGACGCTATAGGATATAGGACGCTATAGGATGTAGGGCACTATATAACATGCAGTAATAATGACTGCAGGTTACGGGCTATTTATGCCCGTGCCGCCTCCTGGGTGGCTTTATCTTTATCAATCATCTGACTGCAGACACCACTGGAGGCCAGAGAACAAGCAGTAATAATAACTCCAGTTTTGCACTTCCAGAAAACTCATCAATTATTATTCCTCGAGAAAAAAGGTCTTAATACACAATAATCTGTTTACAATCAATTAAGTTCTTATGCCTCTTAAACTAAGCCTTCAAAGGATGAAGCGACATTATCATATTATAAATTGCTATATCACGTTTATAAGCAAATTATCTCTCTCAATAAATTCAGGAAAACTTTTCTGGGGGCGATTTTTCAGAAACGGATTTCAGAATAATTCGGTTAATCGGCGTCGTTTACTTTTTCGGCCCAAAAGTCGATATCATCCAGAATTTGTGCCTTGATAATGAGCTTCATCCGGATAACTAATTTGACTAATGCTATATTTGCGATTAATCTCTGTCCACTTTTTTATCGGATCAAACACGAGATTAATTATGATAATTTAATTCTGTTTAGCTTGGACGCACTACAACGGACGACTGAGTACAAGAAGGGCATTAACAAGACCTAAATTGTAGTTTTCCAGTCGACACAAGACTGTAGTTACTCTTGTATATAATTACAAGTTCAAATTAAAGTGCCTTTACCCTAACCTACCAGAGGACTCAAAAGAGAAAACGGGATACTACGTCACTTTCGCGAGCCGCTTCAATTTTCAAGTACGACAATTTTTTGGCCTTATGCAACGCATACGATCGAAATGCGACGTTCTATGTAAGATGACACGTTACTCACTGTGCCCATGCTTCCTGTACACAGACGACGCAATTACAACGCTTTTTGACGTCATTACGTTGTTACATCTCTCTAGCTGGGTGGAAATAGCGTCGTGATAACGTATTTTAAACGTTCCTGGCTGGGATCCCATCTCAGGTGAGATTAACGCTCTTACTATCAAGATCTTTTGATATGTTATTTAATTTTTCATCTATTTCCTATCACATGATGCTAACTATTTCTTTCGGCAACTCTCAAATACTTAATTGTTTATGGAGGAGTTTTGCAACAGTTAACTCACACAGTGACGAACTAAAAGTCCTCACAACAGTGTAGAGAAACATGAGTATTTCTCTTACAAAACAGAAATAAGAGTATAATATAAATATAAAATAGATAAGAGTAGATGCTCATATATAAATGACGTTTCGCCTGTAAGGGGAATGTAAGAGAAATTAAGGGAGCAAAAATTGTTCGAAGTGAGGTCGGAGAGTTTGGGTCAGTGATGTCAAGGTAAGAGTTACTTACTTGTTCAAGGTAATAACGACTTGTACCTTACGAACGACATGGCCATCAGACACCAAACATCTTTCTCCTGATGTAGCTATAGTTCAGTTTAGGTTGGTCCTTGGCTTTGAGTGCTACAATATTATCATATTGGTTCCTTGCCTTTCTCCTACTGTGTAATCGCTCCTTGTTCAATTTATACACGTTGTGAGTTCCATCAGTCCCTATACATGTATGCGTGTACTCACCTAGTTGTACTCACCTAGTTGTGTTTGCGGGGGTTGAGCTCTGGCTCTTTGGTCCCGCCTCTCAACCGTCAATCAACAGGTGTACAGATTCCTTAGCCTATTGGGCTCTATCATATCTACACTTGAAACTGTGTATGGAGTCAGCCTCCACCACATTACTTCCTAATGCATTCCACTTGTCAACCACTCTGACACTAAAAAAAGTTTTTTCTAATATCTCTCTGGCTCATTTGGGCACTGTGTGTTGTTGTATGCATGTGTATTGCTATACGTGTATACGTCCCTATATGTATGTGCCTTTAGTCTCTTGCTCTCCTGAGATTGGCTGACTAAGGAGACATCAAGTACATTTTATCATTATATTAAAAGAAAACCTATCCAGAAGATAATATTTTTTCCGGTTAGTTTTCTACTTTCATGTATGTGTGTATATTGTGTTGGCAAGAAGGACTTATGCTACAGGCATTTAAGTTATGGGAAAGTACCAATGCTTGATACTACAAGTTCCTTTTTCCTAGTTAGACCAATTACCCGTCTTGCCCCATTAGTGTCCCTGGTGTTTACATGGAAGGAACGGCAGCGACAGTCAGCAGTTACAGCACCGCTCCTGTGCCAGATAAGTCCACTACGGGCTCACCATAGCCCGTGCTACTTGGAACTTTTTGCTCCTTGAAGCTGAATCTTAAACAATAACAAAACAGCGAAAGTCAGCAGTAGAACGACAACCGTCCGGGAGGGCACTCTACTTCTTCCTTCCTGCTTTACGTTACAGAAGGGGAGTGAATTCAATATCGAGAAGTGCGCCTATTTTAGATTAAACATTTCATTCTTCTTTCCGGTATCGTCTACATCCGCCGCATTCAAGACGGACATTTAAAGAACCAATTGGACTCTGAGCAGTTTAACCATTAGTGGAGTTTCCAACGTCTCTGTTCCTGAGAGGATTACTTGAGTATTTAACATCGGTCTGGGGCCACATACGATTGTGAAGCAGTTTACTTTCAGGAGCCGTCCTTTGGCTCATTATAAATTAGTCTCCCTTGCCAGCATAACATTTAGTAAATAACTAAAAAGAATTCTAAAGCTTGACCTAACATTTTAAACATGTATTTTAAAAACGTTTAAACATTAAACGTTTAAAAACATGTTTAAACATTTTATCAGGGAGGCAGCCTTTCTACTAGTATATTTAAGTTAAAGCTCAATAAAAGTATGATATTGTACCATAAATATGCTAAACAATATAATACTATACATAATATTGTTACATAATATAATTCAATATTTTTTGGTAGTCTTTAGGCTAATCTCGTCTTTACGTGGTAGTACTTCCCTGTGCTTGTATTACTGTAATTTCATACTGTAAAAAACTTGAAGACCGAAACCTTGATTTATCTACTTAGGGTGTTGCTAATTTGTTTTATTTTCTAAGCAGGCGAGATGGTTAAACTTGGAAACCCGTATCGCCACTAGATGATTTCTCCTCCAGCGTTTTTTTCAATGAAGTTAAATAGAGCTTGGTTGTCTATGATTTGGGAACCATTAACATCAGAACAATTCAAAATTTCAGCTTAAGGACTACTGGCAGAAATAGAACTATTTGTGACATTACGGGAGTAGAGAGCTTAAATGCGCTATTGATAATTCGCATTAAAACTACAGAAATTAATTATGGGGTTGACCGGAGGTCAGCTAAAGCTTGACTGATGTAATAGCAGAGCATCAAGGACTAGCATCCTAAACCTAATCCACTACTAGCACTTAGCGAATCTGATGACTGCATTGTCACTAATAGTGTTGATAAGGTCTTTATTCTCACGCAACATTTACATCGCACAATCAGACATTTTTTCATTAACACCAGATTCTTTCCCCTGCAACACTGCAAACAATAGTTATGTTTCTGTTCACCTGGTTGTATGGGTCTCGAACCGGGGACCCCACGAGTGTGAGGGCTACGCACAGGTGAATGGAAATGTTTATTTCTACGGAAATGTGAATGACAACTGAATGATATTTAACTTCTTTCTCAACACAGATGTTCAACAACTTAGACTGGTACACCAACGGCTTTGCAGGTCTGGGTTTGATCCCCGATGGTTCAACGGGATTTTGTTTCTTTACCCGGTTCTCATATCTCAGTCCCATGTGTCTGTATCCCTTCCATGTGCTATGTAATCATAAGTTAGGGTTTGCTGTAACTCTTAATATCTTCGTGGGGAACTTCCTGGTTTAACCCCTGTACACTTAATAGATCGATAACTCCTTTGGCGGGAACAAGAAGTCTGTACGTAGTCTTATCAAGAAAACATGCCCAACCGTTTCAGCCCTGCCCGGGAATTGAACCCAGGTCTCATGGGGTGTGATTTGAGGACGGAGACCACTGTGCTGCCTGAAACGTTGCTCCCAACTTTCAGCTCTTCCAGACCTGAGCTGCAAATATGTCAGTCACCTCTAAAAAGTTATACTAAACTTGTCAACATAAAAAAGCAGGAATTTTTTTTAGACAACTATGGACGTATATCCTAACTAATTTAATTTAATTTTGCCCCGAGGGGCGAGTTTATTGGGCAGCGTCACTCATCCTGTGAGTGGACATACCGCCATAGCAGCATGTACAACACTCCCCAATAGAAAGAAAACCCGCTGGGTTGTTCATCCTATCGCTTGTACCCAGACACAGCTGGGACTTGCTTCAACTGTCTCAAGTGAACAACTTTCCAAACAAAAAGATTAACATTGTATATCCTTACTCTCAGCTATTACCAAGAACTTTGGAAATAGTAATTTTCTGAGTACACAGCAGCAGACGACTTCTGGCTCCTGAATTTTAATCGGCTGAGAGATTTCTCTGTCCATAGCCCATGGTAAGATTAACTCTACTTGTTCTCCCGGGAACTTAACCCGTCAATCAGTTATCCCACCAGGTAAAACCCATTTACTGCTGCGTGAACAGTGTGCAAACAGTTTAGGATTAACACCCAGTCAACCCTCCCTGAACAGGACTCGAACCCCAGTTCAAATTGCTCGCGGGGATGTTACCACTATGCCACCAGGGACTATTAACTTGTTGAGAGAACTGAAACCCATCTAGATAAGGGTTATTTACCAAGTGACAAGGTTTGGTTTTACGATAACAGATACACATTGCCTGAGCCACGATTCAACAAGCATTTACACAACTATTTACGAAACCTGTGCATCTTTCCATAATCATAGTGACTGTTTACATACATTAAACAGTTTACAGGCTTCGAAACCTCACAACACAAAGTTATTGCTGTAAGCAATCTCGTAACATTTAAGATCTCAAACTTGTTAAAACATATAAACAAAAAACCTGACATAATTGAAGATGGACAGGTTTCGTAAGGAGATGCACAATGAATCCTGACTGATCTATGTGCATACGGATGACGCAAAAATGGAACAACCTACCAAACACACAACCTAATTACCTTATTCGTACTAATTTTGAGGTTGTTACAAGGTTGTAACAACGTAATTGAACGTGGTCACGTGTGCTTGTCGGGAATAGTCAGAAGATAGACATTAGGCGCGAGTCAGCCGTGAATGTTGCAAAGGTTGCAAATACAAGTTATAGCACGTCGGGGTGGTGAAGGCTTCAGAGCTTCTTTGGAAAGGTTTATTGAAACTTAATATTCAAGGTTATTATCAACCATTCATTTCTCCCGGGATGAATCGTTTGTGTCCCAGTAGTGTGTACTCCTGTGTAGTGGATTGACCGGTAATATATAATATTATATATATATATATATATATATTGTATATATATATATTATATATATATATATATATATATCCAGCATATGAATAGGCCTTTACTGATGACGCCGCGTTGAACTTAACAGACGGCAAGAAAAATAAAAAGGCAAAATTTCTTTAATCAAATACTCAAAACGACTAAAATGTCTTGAGGAACAAACAATGGTAACTGCACTGTCAAAGGAAAAATTTAAAAATTATAATCATCTCACGACGGTATCAAAATCTCAGCGGCCAAGGATGATACTGGATATGGACAAATCTGACATATAATTTTATAAGACATGTGAAAAATGTTCCAACTAAATATGAGAGGAAATTTGTATGCCTATGTCATGAAAAGCCTACCAAAATAAGTGGCGTGATGTTTAACAATCACAAGACGTTCCTCTTGCACAAAGAGAGCAATTTTGATGCTCTTTTTCATCCGAAATACACAAAACTATGGACCGTATTTTGTCAACAAGTTGGCCACCGAAACGTCATTTCAACAACTTTAAAAAAAAAGTTTTGTATAGAAAAGTAAAACTCTAACTGGCGAACATCAAAGTTATCGGTTTGAAAAAATGGTATCAAAATAATAATATTAATTAAACACATTATATCGTGCCTAAGATCGTGTTAATAATTAAACACATAATCATACCTCTATCATGGCAAAATCCGTGCGGGATACCCTTAAGCTGTCAGTTTTCAAGCTGACGAAACTGAACAATTAAAAGCATAAATAAGTTGATGGATCATCACGCAAGTTCTTATTTAAAAACTATCATGCGATTTTGCACATCATATTTACAAGATTATTAGTATGATAATCTTAACAGGATTGTTTATGCATCTGCCTTCTTAACGCCTGGGGGCACTATCTTGAGTTTGTTAATATAGGATTTAATGAACACTATAATAAGCTACAAGGGTCTCTATTCTAAGTTAGCTCTATTAATCATTTTTATTATGGCATATTAATTCATATATATATATTTATATAATATACACGCACATTTATATAATATATATATATATAGATAAATATTTTTTATAAATAATATATATATTTATGTATAGGAAAAGCAAATATTCATACGAAATCAGATAAAAATGGATGAATGCGTCTTTGGGTCGGACGATGGATGGAATGAACATACCCTGAGAACGGAATATGAGTAAAGTGTATTTCTTACACACATCGAGGGTTTGGCGGCGTGATTAACGAGCCTCTGGCCATTGTTTACGAGGACGGGCTGGGTCTCAGATATAGTGTAGTCTATATGTTTAAGTGTTCGAGCTACACTCACGTTACTCTAATCAGCGTATCGCTGCAGTCCGTCCTCTTAAGGTTTCCCAACGTCAAGAAAACGTTTAGTTTAAAATGTCCTTTCCTAACCTACCAGAGGACCCAAAACAGAAAACGGGACAGTACGTCACTTTCGCCAGCCGCTTCCATTTTCTAGTACGACATTTTTTGGCCTTATGTAACGCATACGAGCGAAAAGCGACGTTCTATAAAGGACGGGTTTTACAGATAACATGTGGGTGCCTCTTACCTTACGGGTTTACTTCTTAGGCAAGTTGCGTCCTCTGAAATATACGATCACTACAAGGCCACTAATCACTGTTTCACTTACAACGATTTCACTGTACTGACTTGCCAACCCGTCCTCAGACCAAGTGCATTCCATCCAGCGGTCGACCCGAAAGACGCATTCATAAATTTTAACATGCTGTTCATTAAAAACAGGAATTTTCTCAAATATAAATGAATATTATTTTATATTACCATACTGAACATAATTAGGCACTGGTTCGGTGTTTAGGTTCTGTTGTACGTGGGTGAAGCATTTACAGCGTTGTGGTTCGAACAAAATTCGTCAGTGAAGCACTTGTTCCGGAAGTTCTTAGACGTCGTCAGTTGTGAGTCGTGTGTAAACCGTTTTTCTTTCATAAACAGCGAGTTTAGCGGGTGGATGGAATCACTTTTGGGTCTTTGTTTGAAGACGGGTTGGACTTGCAGCTTCCCTAGACTGATCTGTAACATCTTGGAATCAGTTCATATCGCTAAAACGAGACGCGGGTTGAACAGCTCGGAGCAGTCGACTCTGTTGTTTATTCATTAATTGCGTCGTTAGCGAGTAGGTTGTTAACGATTCGTGTCTTTTGATAAGTTTTATTGTGTGTTCTTTTTTTTACATGATTTTTTAATTTATATATTGTTTTAATATTTTGTCTTTCGGCCGCATTAATCACTCGGTAAAATAATTATCAAAAGTAAGTTTCCAAATTTTTCAATACTTTCCCTCTATACATAAGAGGAGTTGCCTACCAACCTCTCACAGTTGTGTTTTAGATACAGCTACTCGGAACAAAAATTTGCAAGTAGCACGGGCTATAATGATCCCGTAATGGCCTTATCTGGCACAGGAGCTGAGCTGTAACTGTATCTCTCACAGTGTTTAAAAGACCACTTAATGATCACCTCCAGAGAATACCTGATCAACCGGACTGTGATTCCTACGATCAGCGTCGTCTAACAACCAAGAGGCCTCCTTAAAGCAAGCGAGTGACCAGCATCCTTCCTCTCCAACGCCTGGAAGATGCTAGGGCAACCTACGCAGTGAATGCATGTGTGTGTATATATGTATGTATATATGTATATGTAGGTATATGTGTGTGTATGTATATGTATGTGTGTAAAGTATATATGGAAGCAGATCAGAATTACATTTCACCTTTGTAAATGCACATTAATGACACTATGTAAGACACATCGAACACTTTATGTAGGGCATACGTAAATCTGTGTATCTATGTATTTACGTATGTAGGTTAGCTAAGCATTTTAAAAGCACCAAATCACCTTCTGTGGTTGATTGTTCAATAAACCCCTGAACTATATGTTTAACACAACTCTAACCCTGTCCATGGAGGACAGAAGAAAATGTATATATGCTGGTTAGCATTGTAAATGTGTGGCCACGTCTGTGGTAGAAAAAAAAACCTACGCAGTGATCAGCGCAGTCAGGACACTGCCAATCAGAAAGAATCACTTGAGCACCATTTTCTAGCAACTAGCAATAAATAGAGTTGGGAAAACTATTCTAGAATGCATACTGAGGAAGATCGATCGAGCCTACGGGGGAGGAAGGGGGAGGGGAATATCGATAATTCTAAACAGGTTGCGGGAAACTCATCAATTCATCAACGCACACGAGGGTGATGCGGCCTGTACCTCAACCTCCCCCTCACTACACCTTCACCACAACTCTCTTCAACGTCAAATTAAACGCAGTCTGCCATACCATGATGAAATTAGATCTGAAAGCAGGTAACACAAGCATGAGATGAAAGGAAAGTAATAACGTTCTGGTTTTCCCTGGATCGTTATCAAGTCCCTCCTCGACCGTTATCAAGTTCAACAGCATAATGCAGTGCGTTCTCTTGTTTTGAGACTCCGTAAAAAAAAACTCTATGCTAACGAGAAACAATCGAACCTAACCTAACCCATCGAGTTCGATGCAAAAAAAAGTATTATATATATATATATATATATATATATATATATATATATATATATATATATATATATATATATATATATATATGTGTGTGTGTGTGTGTGTGTGAGCCATTACCTTTCATAGCAGGTTGTATTTGCAACGTTGTTTTAAAAAATACGTGATGTGTGTTCTGAGAGAAGGGGGGGGGGGTTGCAATGGTAAAACGAGTGCAAGACGGGCGAGATTGCAACACGTGCATCATGGGCGTGAAATCGTCCAAGTACGACTGAAATGAATGGTACTTATAGTGAACCGGCGAGAGGTGTGGGGCCCGCACAGGAATACGCCTGACAAAACAGGTAAATACGCAACATACAGAGACAATCGGCTGCTGCAGTTTGGATACGCAGCAGACACTCATACAACACACATACACACACACACACAACGATAAATGCACACACCGTAAAGAATCACACACAGACCATACACAGACACACATACTGGCTAACAGCACGCTAGCAGCAGACTAACAGACAAAACAAAAACAGCATCAAAGAAGATAGCAAGACAATCAAGGAACCCTGTCAAGCAGTCAGCAGCAGCATTAGCAGTAGTAGCAGTAGCAGCAGCAGTAGCAGGAGGAACGACTGGGTGAGGAAGCTTCATTATATATTGGTGACTATAGCGGCTATATCGACCCTGTTCTGTACCACCTCCCTCACTCCCACAGTCCCATCTCTCACCTCCCTCACTCTCCCTCCCACAGACCCTACCCTACCTACCTTTCCCTTGTTGCCCCTTCATCCCCTGTACACCCGTAACCCATTTCACTTCCCTTCCTGTATCTCTAATCGGCTTCCATTCATCTTCCTTCCCTGCACCTGATGGACAAGGATGTGGGGGATTAACTGAGGTGCGTTGATAGGAGGATTCATCCACGCATGGATTTCTTGATCAGTCTGTTTCAGCTGAAGGGATACTTTCCTGTAGTTCAGTGTCGCAAGGGCCTCAGGCTATAAGACGCGCAGCCCGGCCTCATCAACAAAGGCTGATTAATCCAACTTCCAAAATACCTGTTAATGACTGAAAAACGGTTTACACACACGACTGATAACTGATGACGTTCGAACATTTCTCGAACAAGTGCTTCGCTGATGACCTCTGTTCGAACCACAACGCTGTTTACACAGCCCGTCCTCCAAACAAAGATCCAAAAGTGATTCCATCCACCCGCCAAACCCCCCCTGTTTATGCAACCCATCCTCGACTCAAGTCCATTACATTCAGCGGTCAACCCCACAGACGCATTCATACATTTTAACATGCTGTTCATTCAAAACGGGAATTTTCTCAAGTATAAATTAATATTATGATATATTAGCATATTGTGGTTAAATAGGCATAGGTTAGGTTAGGTTAGGTGTTTAGGTTCTGTTGGCGATTATTTGTATTTGTAGTACGTGGGTGAAGCATTTACAGCGTTGTGGTTCGAACAAAATTCGTCAGTGAAGCACTTGTTCCGGATATGTTCGAACGTCAGCAGTTGTGAGTCGTGTGTAAATTGCTTTTCATTCATAAACAGGGGGTTTGGCGGGTGCATGGAATCACTTTTGGATCTTTGTTTGGAGGACGGGCTGGTTTATGAATGAAAAACGGTTTGCACACGACTCACAACTGATTTCGTTCGAACACTTCAGGAACAAGTGCTTTACTGACGAATTTTGTTCGAACCACAACGCTGTAAATGCTTCTTCCACGTACTACAAATACAAATAATCGGCAACAGAACCTAAACACCTGACCTATGCGTAACTATACATAGATATTTGGCATGGAATAATATTAACTTATATATGAGTTTGATCTCATATATAAGTTAATACATGAGTTTAATGTATTTAACATTAAAGATAATATTTAACACAATATGTTAAAATTGAATGCGTTTTGCGAAGGAGGGCCTCTGCTTTAACGAACCTGGCCTAAGGACGGGTTGTTCACATAAATACGAAACGAACACAGAAAAAGAACGAAGAACTTAAAAAAAAAGTTCGATCATCAAATGAGTCGTGTGTAGAGTGTTTCTCATTCATAAACAGCGGGGAGTTTAGCGGTTGGATTAACGACCAAATTGGCCATTGTTGATGAGGACGAGCTGCAGTGGCGTATAGGTTCTTACGTGTATCATGCTTCGTGAGTTCCCCTCAACTAATTCATATGTATACATCATGTGTTGTGTATATGTATCCTAGTCATGACGCAGTGGTCTTGTTCGACCTTTCCAGTTCGAGGCCCCAGTTCGACCCCCACGTTGTTGGCCAAGCTTATTCCAGGTATATTACCCATAACTGGGTACCAGTCAATTAAATTTAAATGATCAAGGATAAACCTTTATTACTAAGAAATTATTTACATATGTCATATAAATTAGAACGTTACGCGATGCTTCAGCTCCACTTGTTTAATACAAATATTAAGATGTTTTTATCTGTTACAAAAGCGTGTTTCTACAGCTGTCTAGAGTCTGGAGTGTTGTTCACTCTGCAGCGAGAGACACGGCTCTTAAAGTGAGGAATAACAATAAATATACCTAGAAAATGGCGTCGGAGAGCAAAAGAACTGGAGTGAGAGACGTAGACGTTTTATTTAACGAGTTGCGTCAGTTTGTTTGTATGTCAGATTTCATTGCAATGGTTTTCTTTTTTTTTGGGTGGGGGGCGTGGAAAAATATTTAATCTCACAAATACAGACATCAACGCGGCGCTCAAACACAAACTAGGAGTCGTGTATTTTTTTAGTGGCAGCGTAAATGGGGGGTGACTCGTCTATCTCTTTGTTATGTTGAATGAACTTTTGACCCCCAGACATCACCCTCGACACCCAACCGGACTCCCGGAGCAGCCTGGTCAAGGGACGTATCCTCTACAGGAGACGGGAAGGTGGGCAATCCTCATTAAATAAATATATATATTCGTGTAAAGCCCCAGTAATAAGCTGTGAGAAATTTTTGGAAGCAGAATGCCAATTCGATCTCGCTGTCCTGATTTCGAACATTTTCTCATAGGAAAAATCACATAATTGCAATTTTTATGGTTTATTTTTGATCAACGACAATAATATATCACAATGTAAAAGTTATCCAATGTGACTGAGGACTTATCTCTAAGTCAATGAACCATTACTTCTTTATGTGTTACTTTGATTTATATTGGATATTCATTCAATAAAATCGAAACTCTTGCTGTTGTCATGAATCTCGGTCACTTACAGTTTCTATTTGTCCCCCAATAACATTATTAATTTCTTAAGCAAATTAAGAAACTCGAAACGATGAGAACAAACTAATCGTCGGAAAAAAAATGTTCGTGCTGGGGCCCAAAGCCTCGTTTTATAGACAGATCTTAAACAAGGTGTTTCAGCTAAGCTCCGATCCTGAGTGTCAGAATCGTATATGTCGTTAGGTTAGAATGTATTAAGGTAGGTTAGAATGTATTAAGTTAGGTTAAGATGTATTAAGTTAGGTTAAGATGTATTAAGCTAGGTTAGGATGTATTAACTTATGTTAGGCTGTGTTAGCTCGGTTAGGTAAGGTAAAGTCAGCACAGTTTGGTTAAGTTGGGTAAGATAATGTAGGTTTTAAAGTCTGCATACCAGCACTCTTGTTTACAATGTGACTTGTATAAAGTCTTACATATAACAATGTGACTTACATAAGTCAGGTGAATATTGGGCTGTGGATGAATATTTATAACTAGTATACTGATTTCAGTAAGATTGCATCCTGTGTGTTTTACAACTTCCAACTGTTCAGACTTCAAAGATAATCTGACTGGAACTGTAACGCTGTACCGTAGTGAATACACCAGACATAGTAGATTTCTCACCTTGACCCTTAATATATTATGAACAGGTTGGGGAATATTAATACAGACCAATTGTTTAAAAGGTCACATGTAACACATACAAGGGGAAACAGCTACAAGTTCAACAAGCCACAATATAGGACTGAAAAAAGGATGTGCTTTTTCCCCTACGGAACCGCTTATCCGCCGATGTCTTAAATGTCAAGACATCGATTTTCAACGTCAGTTGAAAATCCATTTGAAAAAATATCTGGGTATAATTGATCCTTTACCAAACCGCCGGCTTCCTGTTCCTTATCGAGGCCACTAGAGATATAGTGGATGTCCAATCGTCTGGTTGATACCTGTTTGATACCTGTTGATGGGGTTCTGGGAGTTCTTCTACTCCCCAAGCCCGGCCCGAGGCCAGGCATGACTTGTGAGAGTTTGGTCCACTAGGTTGTTGCTTGGAGCGGCCCGCAGGCCCACATACCCACCACAGCCCAGTTGGTCCGACACTCCTTGGAGAAATAAATCTAGTTTCCTCTTGAAGATGTCCACGGTTGTTCCGGCAATATTCCTTATGCTCTCTGGGAGGGTGTTGAACAACCGTGGACCTCTGATGTTTATACAGTGTTCTCTGATTGTGCCTATAGCACCTCTGCTCTTCACTGGTTCTATTCTGCATTTTCTTCCATATCGTTCACTCCAGTACGTTGTTATTTTACTGTGTAGATTTGGTACTTGGCCCTCCAGTATCTTCCAGGTGTATATTATTTGATATCTCTCTCGTCTCCTTTGTAGTGAGTACATTTGGAGAGCTTGGAGACGATTCCAATAATTTAGGTGCTTTATCGCGTTTATGCGTGCCGTATATGTTCCCTGTATTCCCTCTATTTCATCAATCTCTCCTGCTCTGAAGGGGGAAGTGAGAACTGAGCAGTACTCAAGACGGGACAACACAAGTGACTTGAAGAGTACAACCATTGAGTCTGTACGTCTAGAGTACGTCTGATGGCCATTTCTACAGCTCTAAGATATTCTTTCCTCAAATGGAACCGGTAAACAAATTAACCATGCACATGGGGCGGGTGTAACTACGTTGTTCTAGTTTGCCCATGCAAGAAAATAGGTGCTTCGAAATTTATCAGATTTTCGTACCCTCTAGTAGATCCTGACGTACACTGCTTCTGCTGCTGCTGCTGCAGAAGCTGTTTCTGCTTGTGCTGCTGCTGCTGCTGCTGCAGAAGCTGTTTCTGCTTCTGCTGCTGCAGTTTCTGCTTGTGCTGCTGCTGTTGTTGCTGCTGCTATTGCTGCTCATCGATCACTGAACATTTGTTTCAATGCCGTAGCTATAATTGGTTGTTACTGTAGTGTTCTCATGTCCACATTCCGCCTTGGTTTTCCTGTTTTATCAGTATTATCTGCAACGTCATTTCCAGATATTCTTACACAGCTTAGCACCTAATATATATGTATTTGTCCCGTGGGTGTGTTCGTAGCAAGACCTCAGTAGCAGTTTTTAAATAATACGTGTTGCCTGGTGCCACTGATAGCGATTTTGAAGCCTCTCAAAAATAAATGAAATTAACAGCATGACATAACAGCAAACCAAAGCAGACATTGGGTACAAAAGGAATTAGGAGCTAGAGTCTGATCCTATAAGGACATTTAGGTGAGGGCATTTACGAACGCATCCACACGCGCGCATTTTGCATGTATATAGCGTTCATTTGCTATCATATTCAAATGTTAAACAAAAATACTTCGAACCAGAAATCTGTGTTTTTCGCTATTACGAGTATTTGGGAATTTGTGTAAATTCTGTAATCATCGAACCGAGAGAGGAGCTGTTTGTTTAATCATTTTAATTCGAATATTATTACTTTTATTAATGCAATATATCCATTTGATATTCTGTGCCTTTAACTGTGTCCATTGAGAGTTTTGCCACGTTTTGTTGAAGTTATTAAAGTACAGACATTATTAAAAGCTGCATTATTATTATTATTATTATTATTATTATTATTATTATTATAGTAGTAGTAATAGAACTGAAATAATCTCCTTTTTTACTGAAGTAAAAAATATAAAAATTTACGTCACTAGAGTTAGGTAGAAATTTTCAAGCTAGAACTTAAATAATTTGTGTTCAGTTATGTGTAGCAATGCTAGGGTTCTCTATTTGTATTAAATACAGTTGTGTCATAAACTATACATCTGCATCATTTGGTAATTGTTGAAGTGGCTGTATGTTTTGGTCGCCAACCACAATGTTCCATAATTTTGGATATCTCACGTGGACAGAGCATTGAAATTGTTTTGTTCGTTCAAAGATAACTTGTATCTGGTAAGAAAATCCACCGGGGCTGTGAGGTGTGATTTTCTCATAGTACTTTATAGTACTCATAGATTTTCTGTACTTTAATCACACTATATCACGTTAGTGTCATTTTCTGTGTGTATTTGTATCTGGTCTTATCGCACCCCTTGTGTGGCAGTTGGCTACTTTTAGATATGCTAAATTGGGGGGGGGGGGGGGTAACAAGGGATAATATTTAATATTTCAAAATACATGCAGGTCCGCCACATTTCTCTGTGTGTACGGCATTGGGTCAGGTACATTAACTTTGCTTCTCACTAGACGTGAAGCCCTGTCTTACAATTTGTCTAGCATCTTAAGACTGTGGGGAGGAATACCAGATGAGTACTCCATTAGAGATGTGATACGAGAGATGGAGTGTGTTGTGCATCCCGACGGCATCTAGGCGATGCAGCATCCCTCAGTAAACAATCCAGTTTACCAGAGCATTTAACTGCAAATTTGTTTTATATGTCATGCGAAAGACAAATGTTCACCAATTTCGATTCCTATTATTATTATTATTATTATTATTATTATTATTATTATTATTATTATTATTGCAGTAATCGTTATTTGTCATTATTTGTGGTTTCAGTCATAAATTTTATTGCAATATGAGTTTTATTATAATTTTATAGCTGAGATTGCATATCCATTTCAAAGGACTTGTTAGTATTTAACTTACAAAATTCCTAAACGTTATAAATAAAATGTTAAAAACAGAGATTGCAAATTTTGTGTGACTGACACTGTGGAAGACCAGCATGATAAACATATTCTAAAATTTGCATGATATATGAAATAATTAAGATAACTTTTGTCAGTGATAAACAAGGTTCTGCCTCATAGGTTGTAAGGATCTCCTATGAAGAAACAACAAGGGTATTATGAAGACATGATTGTAATTAGCCATAATAATACCCATATTCGTGAGGATTCCATCAATTCCCACTCCTAGATAGCATACCCTTAATCTAGTTTCCCCATTTTAGCGTAATGATCTCTGGAAACAACAGCAGACAAGTGAAATTTCAAAATTTGCAGCATTAGTGAAGGACATGGTCTACTTCCTGAGAGACCGCAGTCACAAAAGATATATTAGAAATGTGGATAGTATAAAAAATCTAATATTGAGTTAGGTACGTAATTTTTGTCAAATAGGTACTGTTCTTAAAATGTTCCCGCCGCACTATGTACCAGCTAGATCAACCTCTGGAGTGTTATTGATGCGACTCCATCTTTGGGGAATTATTAAGACCACAATAGCTTACTGACCAACCAACAAATAAACTTTAAGCCTCAATATTGTCTAGGACTAAACTACAGAGGTTTATATACTCTACAACTGTTGCTGTTAAAGATTCGCTACCTGGAACAAAAAGTTCAAAGCAGCACGGGCTATGGTGAGCCCGCAGTGGATGTTAGGCGAGCTACTGTACACCCAAGACTTATGTAGATAGATACTGATGTAAATGAATTTTTGTAACAAAATGATGTTAATTCATTTTGACATTGCGTAATTATTAACTTTAATTAGCACAGTAAAATTACGTAATAAATTTATAGTTTTAGTAGTATTTGCTTTAGAAAATAATTTTAATTGTAGAGGATAAAGTTTTATTATAATTTTAATATTTTTGCTGCAAATATTTAACCACAATTTGTTATGGGGAAAGGCTGGAAAATTATTACTGTACTCGACAGGTGTAAAAACTAGATCTAACTAAATTAATAATTCTTGTAGACAATAGAATGTTATTATTATTAAGGGCGAACTTATATCGAAATATATTTTTTTAATATACAAATTCGCTCAAGCTTTCATACAAAACAATAGCGTTTATGTGTATTATCACGATATAGCTCATTCAAAATTTGCCACATGCATTCGATCACATTTACCTGAATTTACCTGAGGGCCACCATCTCTCTAGTGACCTCGACGGGGACAGCAAGCCAGCGGGTAGGCGATTCTCTGGGTTTATTACCCCTATACGTGTCCCTGCGTTGCTAGTCGTTATGCGAGATGGGGAATTTTAGTATCAAACTGTGTAACTAAGTCTTCACGGCCCAGGAGGGTGGCCACAAGAGGGTGGGCCAGGAGGGTGGCCAAGAGAGCGGTCCATGCTGGAGTTTCCCAGAGCGTGACTGTCAGGCCACTCCTTCGTGTACACTATGGCCGCTCTGCTCAGTCACTTGCTCTCTCTCTCTCCCCTTACTCCGTTTCCTCTTTCCTTTTAATTATTGCAATTCTTATCAACATTCCCGTTGCTACGGTTACGCTAGACTAAAGATTCTACTTTCTGTATTATGAATCCTTAATTCATTCCCCAAGTCTACTCCACTTCCACTGACATCTCTACTTGTCATGAATCTCCTCTTTCACCCAATCTATTCTCCACCCTTTCTCATCTACCGGCTCCATATCATAGTACCTACCATCATTCCTCCACATTGCTTCTCTCATCTCTCTCTATTTTCCTCCCTTTCTCATTTCTCAGCATCCTCATCTCCCCACCACCACCATCTCCCTTTCTAAACATCGCTTAGGTCGGTTCTGTCGTCTCGCTAATCCATAACGTTAACTTCTTAAACATTTCATGTAAACAGAATTTCCTCGTCAACTGACTGCGGGTTAACGAGAAGACTTCGAAACGTTCAACGATGTTTGAGCATCAAGTGATTACGAGTATTATCAGTCTTGGAGAATTATTAATTGTTAACTATTGGAGAGTAAATGTATAATTAGGAGACGTATTATTAAATATAGTTACCCCAGCAGATAGTCAAAAGTTAAGTATATATANAAAGAAAAGGGTTGGCAGACTGCATTATTTTGGATTGCCAGAAAGCCTAGATACAGTACCACACAAGAGGCTAATGAAAAAAGCTGGAGATGAGGCTGGAGTGAAAGGGAAGGTACTCCATTGGATAGAGGAGTACCTAAGCAACAGGAGACAACGAGTCAATGGAGGGGGAGGTCTCAGATTGGCGAGAAGTTACAAAAGGAGTCCCGCAGGGTCAGTCCTTGGACCTATACTGTTTCTGATATATGTAAATGATCTCCCAGAGGGTATAGACTCGTTTTTCTCAATGTTTGCAGATGATGCAAAAATTATGAAGAATATTGAAACAGAGGATGATAGTAAGAGGCTACAAGATGACCTAGACAGACTGAATGAATAGTCCAACAAATGGCTGCTAAAGTTCAACCCGAGTAAATGCAAAGTTATGAAACTAGGCAGGTGGAAAAGGAGGCCAGACACCAGGATACTGAATACGAGATGAATACTTAATGAAAGGACAGAGAGAAAGATCTAGGAGTTGATATCACACTAAACCTGTCTCCTGAAGCCCACGTAAAAAGAATTACGTCTCCGAAATATGTGAGCCTGGCTAACATCAGAATAGCTTTCAGGAACCTGTGTAAGGAATCGTTCAGAATCTTTATACCACATATGTAAGACCAATCCTGGAGTATGCGGCCCTAGCATGGAGCCCGTACCGTGGCAAGCACAAGACGAAGCTGGAAAAAGTTCAAAGATATGCCACTAGACTAGTCCCAGAACTAAGAGGCATGAGTTACGAGGAAGGCTGCGGGAAATACACCTTACGACACTGGAAGACAGAAGAGTAAGGGGGAGACAGGATCACTACCTACAAAATCCTCAGGGGAATCGACTAGGTAGACGTGGATAAAACTATTCAACACTGGTGGGACGCGAACAAGGGGACACAGGTGGAAACTGAGTATCCACATGAGCCACAGGGACGTTAGAAAGAACTTCTTCAGTGTCAGAGTAGTTAACAGATGGAATGCATTGCAGTGATGTGGTGGAGGCTGACTCATACACAGTTTCAAGTGTATATATGATAGAGCCCAATAGGCTCAGGAACCGTACAGTTGACAGTGAGAGGCGGGACCAAAGAGCCAAAACCAACCCCGTAAGCACAAATAGGTGAGTACACACACACAGCTCCCTGACCAGAGAGAGCCAGCTTAGCTTAGCTGCCAACACCCACACATTGTGTCAGCAAGGCGGACAGCGCGCCGCGCCTCCTATCATAACTGACACTATATTTCTCATTTACAAAGTGTTCTTTCGCCTGTGTCTCTCCATCCTCTTTAACCCCCCCCAAGTGCTTTGGTCAAAATATATCACTTAAATTTAAACAAATTGTAAGACACGAATATCAAAATTGAAAATGAAAAATTTACGAAACTAAAATACAAATAAGTTGTTTTAAGATTCTCAACTTGGAACAAAAAGTTCCTAGTAGCACGGGCTATGGTGAGCCTGTATTATAAAGCAAATCGTAACATTAAATTATAAACATAAAAATTACATATTTGTCAAACACAAACAAAACATATATAAATAAACAAAATTGACATATTTATAAACAAAAAGTTGATTATATTTTTGTAATTAACAATAAATACAGTTATTTAGAAGAAGCAATAAGAGGTTTGTCTTACGGTAAAGAAGGAATGGAAGGAGATGGGGAATGGGGGAGAGAGAGAATGGAGGGAGAGAGAGAGAGAGGAAGGGTAGACTCCGGAGATAGTTGGCCATAGCACCACCAGGGGTCAGGCGGGTCGCCACAAATGTAAACATTACCAGCGGCTCTCACAAGCTCACCACTGTACCAGGCGCTGTGGAGCGTACACACACGCCCTCACAGCGTACACACACGCCCTCACAGCGTACACACACGCTCTCACAGCATACACACACGCCCCTCAGAGCATACACACACGCCCCTCACAGCATACATACACAAATGCCCTCATACACGCGCGCCTCCCTGCTCCTTTCCTCCACCCCTCACTACACGCCTAGTACTCTTAATACAGCTGACTAACCCTTATCCACGTACATCAGACCAAAATGCGAGAATACCTCCAACCACGGTGTGCCTTACCTTAAATCACATTCTGTGGTTGAGCGCTTAATAGCCCCACCAGGGACTTGGTCGGGTTCGAACCCGTGCGCTGGGTATTCCCAGATGATTGTTCACAGTCTTGCAACCTCCTTGTCTATACAAAGCAGACGAGAATGAATGCATGCGACCACCACTGTATAATTCATAATAACGAAGGTGAATGAAAGACCCAATGTTAAAGTGTATTAAAAACAGATTTTCGGAAGTAATCTTCAATCATTCTCAAAGTACTGTATACAATTTCCTCAATACAGTAGATAATATTGTATACAGTACCTTGAGAATGATTGTAGGAGACATCCGAATTTTTTTTTTTCAAACATACATGAATTGAGTCTTTAATTCACTTTAACTAAGCACTGCGGAAGTTTCTCAATAATAATAATAATAATATTAATAATTTTAATTTAAATGAGACGCAAAAGTAAACAATACTGTGATTGAATTGTTGTTACATAACTTGCCTCACAATAATTATCATATAAATATTTTATTATATAAATATAATAAACATTATTATCAATAACGTTACCAGCAAGTCTATAGTAGTAATATATCCCCAAAAGTAGAAAAATCTGTATGTCTGCATTGTCAAGTTCATCGTGAATTTGCCTAATTGTGCTTGGGAGGGTTCAGCTTCGGCTCTTTGGTCCCGCCTCTCAACTGTGGCGGACGGATTTTTTTTTAATTTTGTCCCGAAGGGAAAGCTTATTGGGCAGCGCCACTCATCCTGTGAGTGGACACACCGCCATAGTGACAGTATTGGCAGCGCCACTCATCCTGTGAGTGGACACACCGCCATAGTGACAGTATTGGGCAGCGTCACTCATCCTGTGAGTGAACACACCGCCATAGTGACAGTATTGGGCAGCGTCACTCATCCTGTGAGTGGACACACCGCCATAGTGACAGTATTGGGCAGCGTCACTCATCCTGTGAGTGAACACACCGCCATAGTGACAGTATTGGGCAGCGTCACTCATCCTGTGAGTGGACACACCGCCATAGTGACAGTATTGGGCAGCGTCACTCATCCTGTGAGTGGACACACCGCCATAGTGACAGTATTGGGCAGCGTCACTCATCCTGTGAGTGAACACACCGCCATAGTGACAGTATTGGGCAGCGTCACTCATCCTGTGAGTGGACACACCGCCATAGTGACAGTATTGGGCAGCGTCACTCATCCTGTGAGTGGACACACCGCCATAGTGACAGTATTGGGCAGCGCCACTCATCCTGTGAGTGGACACACCGCCATAGTGACAGTATTGGGCAGCGCCACTCATCCTGTGAGTGAACGCACCGCCGTAGGCACCGTAAAGGCAAATTTCACTCATCCAGTGAGTGATGAGTCCACATAACTATTAAAATCAGCAGAGCTGAGAGAAAATCTTGAGAACCTGGCTTCCTGGATCACCGCCAGCGTCTTAGTGGTGATCCAGAACCCCAGTTCGATCCCCCCGCCATGCTCCAACGATGCTCTCACAGATATACATTGTTACTGTGATTGTACCGAGTAGCACAGACCTCTTACACGCTTTTAAAGACCAAGACATAGCCTGAAGAATCATACAGATGATTGCAATGGATTGTAATATCTCAGCTTGGAGTCTTCAGCTACGAAAACAATGACTCGATTTCTCCCAGTCTTCGCCTCCTGGTGATGGAGGGTTCAGTAGTCTACTTGTAAACGTAGAAAAGTTAACAAAACACAAGCACGACGATACAGACGTGAAATATATTTGATGAAACTTGGGTTTATTTATAACATGTTGTTGTTGTTTTAGATTTAGCTATTCAGAACAAAGTGTCCATGTAGCACGGGCTATGGTGAGCCCGTAATATTTGTAACAGTCAAGAGAATAGTTGGACGATTGTTAAAAGGAATTATTACAAGAAGTCCCCCTTACCCCACCCCCCCTCTCACTCCCCTCTTTAAGGGAACAAGGGAAGGGAAGTATTACCCCTTAATGCTTCTCCTTGCCTACTACCTCCCCCTTCCCTAGTCTTCTTCCCTCACCCCCCCCCTCACACCCCCCACTTTCCCCCACACCCCTTTCACCCCCTCTCTCTCTCTCCTGTTAATATAAACTCCTCCACACCTGACCACACACACCTGCACCAACACCAACAAGTGCCATGTCATTTAACAAGCATCAAAGCCTGCTTTAAGTGGCACCCTCATGCCTCACTTACCACTTAGAAATGTATTATTCCCCAGTGCACTGGACACCGCAGTGTGCAGCTAATGGGGGAAATAGACATTGTCCAGTACCTTGGGAAATAATAGTGTCCAATGGAATAGAAACACTTGGGTAAATGTCGCCGTTTGGTACGTGGGGGAAAAGGGATGGGGGATATTTTAGAACACTGTAAGAACACACTGTGTTCTAGGTGCTCTAAAGAACACCTAGAACAGGTGTTCATCTGTTCCACCGTTGGTACTCCAGGATGGTAACCAAATTATTTGATGAGTGTGATGGCTCCCAGGGGTCTCTGGTGGACCCCAGGGGTCTCTGGTGGGACCCCAGGGGTCTCTGGTGGACCTCAGGGGTCTCTGGAGGGACCCCAGGGGTCTCTGGTGGACCTCAGGGGTCTCTGGTGGACCCCAGGGGTCTCTGGTGGACCCCAGGGGTCTCTGGTGGGACCCCAGGGGTCTCTGGGGGGACCTCAGGGGTCTCTGGAGGGACCCCAGGGGTCTCTGGTGGACCTCAGGGGTCTCTGGAGGGACCCTAGGGGTCTCTGGTGGACCTCAGGGGTCTCTGGAGGGACCCCAGGGGTCTCTGGTGGACCTCAGGGGTCTCTGGTGGACCCCAGGGGTCTCTGGTGGGACCCCAGGGGTCTCTGGGGGGACCTCAGGGGTCTCTGGAGGGACCCCAGGGGTCTCTGGTGGACCTCAGGGGTCTCTGGAGGGACCCCAGGGGTCTCTGGTGGACCTCAGGGGTCTCTGGTGGACCCCAGGGGTCTCTGGTGGACCCCAGGGGTCTCTGGTGGGACCCCAGGGGTCTCTGGGGGGACCTCAGGGGTCTCTGGAGGGACCCCAGGGGTCTCTGGTGGACCTCAGGGGTCTCTGGAGGGACCCTAGGGGTCTCTGGTGGACCTCAGGGGTCTCTGGAGGGACCCCAGGGGTCTCTGGTGGACCTCATGAGTCTCTGGAGGGACCCCAGGGGTCTGTGGTGGACCCCAGGGGTTTCTGGTTGAATTCCCCACCCTCTTCCCCACGCCACCCAGAGGCACGCAAAGTGGAACACTTTGTGGCATGAGAATGACTAATGACACTGAGGAAGCAGTTCATCCCTCATACACTCAATTAGAACATGCTGTAACTAGCTGTAACCTCATTACCTATGTTCTCACCTGTCCGGCGGTGAGATTTGAGGCGGCCTCATTGAGAAATGAGGCACTAAAAGAGGGAAGCACACGCCGCCTTAACTTCTTCCTCATCGCAAGAAGCCAAAATGAGGAGGGGGTGACTATCAAAACACGTCGAACAGCCTCGTTCACACCCGAAGACACGCGGATACAAGCGCACGCCACACGCACCCATTAGGGCGAAAGCTGCACTTGGAGTTCAGTCAACTATCGACCATCTCTCCTCCTCGTTGGACATGGCTCTACTGACCTCGAGGGCGCCGAGCCAAAGGCGGAGCTTCCGTCATTCTCGTGTCTTATCTCTTATCAGTTACCGCCCACGCCGGCCAGATAAGAGAGATGGGGTTACGAACCCACACCAGCCTCTTTATGCATCTCAGTTCTCCTAATGGGCTTCAAAAGAGCTTTCCTCGGCTATTTATTTCCATGTTCTGACGTGCGGGGCGGAGTAGACTTGGGAACCAGGTCCCAGATTCACGAAGCAGTTATGCAAGCACTTACAAACCTGAGGCCAGATTCACGAAGCAGTTAAGCAAGCACTTACGAACCTGTACTTCTTTTCTGAATCTTTGGCAGCTTTGTTTACAATTATTAAACAGTTAATGAGCTCCGAAGCACCAGGAGGCTGTTTATAGCAATAACAACAGTTGATTGGCAAGTTTTCATGCTTGTAAACTGTTTAATAAATGTAACCAAAGCCGTCAAAGATTGAGGAAAGATGTACACGTTCGTAAGTACTTGCGTAGCTGCTTCGCGAATCTGACCCCAGACTCCAGCCCAGACTAATCTTACGAGATGTAGATACGAGAGAGAGCTGTAATCTTACAGTTAAATTTAGATGCTGACTTATCCTGTAGTCTTGCATAATTTAAATCATAAACTCTATTTATTATTCGGGTAAAAATCTTACTAAAGATCCCACTTCATGTTGCCAGGATCTGTAAATTTTAGTATTTTTATTTTTAATATATTTAATTATATGGTGAAGATCATGTATTTATTGCCATAAACTTGTCAAGAAAATGATATATTTGACACGATTTTTGTTAATTAACGAACAGTTTGACGTCAGATGTTTAGCTCAAAATTATAGCTCACATTTTTGTGGGTTTTTAATTGTTAAGTTACTTAAAAAAAAAAAAAACTTTAAGCGGCGTTAGGGAAGACCTTTGTATTTGTTTTAATGTAATTTTGCTTACATAATGTTTTCTCACATACACTCGCGTATGTTCACTCAGACACACATTCACACACAAAGACTAGACCAGACGACTACGGGTTCACCATAGCCCGTGCTACTTAGAACTTTGTTCCAGGTAGCGAATCTTTAACAACAACAACTAGACCTAACGTCTCGAGGAAATGAGAGAAGGGAAGGGAATTATCAGGGGGAAGCAACAAGTATTACCACTATAAACACTTGCAAATGGGTCAGAATAAGAGGATTTGGGATTGAGGGAATACTTATTTACAAAATCTTTAAGAATATTGACAAAGAAGAAGCATGAAAACCAATAGGTCAAGAGGACATAAGTTTCTAACTTAAAAATCAGATAATTCAGAGAGATGCCCAAATCTAAGATTTTTAAAGACTAAAAAATAAGATTAAGATTTTTTCTAAGATTTTAGAAAAAAAATAGGTGGAAAATGAAATAAACTATATGAGCAGGACTCGGAAGCGAATTTCATTAATAATTTCAAACGTAGATTTGATAGAGGAATAAGGACAGAAACTATTGCAATAGACAACCAGTGACTAGAAAGGCGGGGCCCAATAGCCAAAGCACGACCAGCGACGAGATGATGGAGACTGAAACACCAAACATTCACCAGTGCTTTCCAACACATAGTTACAACTCGCTGTTGCTAACAACTTCTTGTCTCCAATTGCCTAAATTCCAAAATATAATATAATTGGTTTAATTAAATATTGGCTATTAATAACCTTACTTAAAGACATCACTGAGCAGCCCCCCTTACGAAGCCTGTATATCTCTCCTCAATCATGACAGATTTGTTGATTGTTATTAAACAGTTTATGAGCTCCGAAATGCTTCGTGGTAGTTTATAGCAATAAAATTGGATTGTGACGTTTCGAAGCTCGTAACCTATTTAATACTCGTAAACAAAGCTATTATATGATAAAGGAAAGATAAACAGGTTTCGTAAGGGGTTGTGCAGATGCTTGGTGAATCTTGGCCTTATCTCACCCAGTCATACTTCCTCAACTTCATGCAGTAATTGGTCTCCTTGAGATAGAGATCTGGTTAATGGCTTCCATCAGAGTATCGTGAATAATCTGATGGAAAAGACCTGATTCTTCCAATGGCCTCAGTCACTAGATGTATCTAAGATCAGTTTGTTTGTAAGACTAGACTTGGGAGGAGGAGGGGGGGGTGAGGGGCGCTTGTTTTAACTGTCTCGGCTCCACTTGTTGTTGTGTTGTTTCATGAGATATTGATGGTTTTGGCTCCACTTGTAGTCGAAGTGTTTCATGAGACATTGATAGTTTTGGCTCCACTTGTAGTCGAAGTGTTTCATGAGACATTGACGGATATTGGTCAACCCAGGCAGGTTCCACTCGCAGGTGTGTTCTTACATAAATGTTACTGTCCAATAATCCATTTAACCCAGCCTAAAATTGGTTCTTAAACTGGGGAGGGCGTGCCCCAGGAGCAGGGGACGTTTAGACTTAAAATGGGGTGCTAAATAAATAGGGAAATTGGTAAATTTGCAGACTCAGAAAATATATATACACAGGTATTCCAAATTGAAGAAATTTGCGATTTACAAGCTTGAGATCAGCAGAGTGGCAACACTGAATAATTCCAAGTTTGCCAGAGAGATGTCATCATGTTATACACAATTTGTGGTCAATTAGCCACAATGTATAAGGTGTATGATCCATAACTTGTACGTTACAGTGACGTCACTCGTTTATATCGTATATAGATTAAACACAAAATGTTACCTCTTAATTTTCCATTAGGATAGGTTAAGGAATGACAGCAAAGGACAAGTTGGGCTAGGTTAGGGTAGGATAGGTTTGCTGTGTATAGAGAAGGAGTGACGTAGAGTGGGTACATAATTGTCCCAGGTCTTAGACCCTACTCCTCCAAACAGCTCAACATAAGGAACAAGCAGTGTTTCAGTGTTTCATTCACTAAGGTGAAGGGGTTACTCACTAAGATGAAGGGGTCATTCATCAAGGTGAAGGGGTCATTCACCGAGTTGAAGGGGTCATTCACCGAGTTGAAGGGGTCATTCACCGAGTTGAAGGGGTCATTCATCAAGGTGAAGGGGTCATTCACCGAGTTGAAGGGGTCATTCACCGAGTTGAAGGGGTCATTCACCGAGTTGAAGGGGTCATTCACCGAGTTGAAGGGGTCATTCACCGAGTTGAAGGGGTCATTCACTGAGTTGAAGGGGTCATTCACCGAGTTGAAGGGGTCATTCGCCGAGTTGAAGGGGTCATTTAGCGAGTTAAAGGGGTCATTCACCGAGTTAAAGGGGAGTCATTCATCAAGGTGAAGGGGTCATTCATCAAGGTGAAGGGGTCATTCATCAAGGTGAAGGGGTCATTCGCCGAGTTGAAGGGAGTCATTCATCAAGGTGAGGGGTTATTCATCAAGGTGAAGGGGTCATTCACCATGAAAGCCTCGCACCACAAACTTGAAGATTCACGGAATCCCATCATCAATATTGTAAACATTGTAAAGGTCAGAGCACTAAACGCCTTTGACCTCTTCACGGATCTCTTGTCTTCCCCACCAAGTAACGCAACAAAAGCAACGTTACTTGACGTTGGTACATCGATATTGACGTTGTGAAATTCGCTAGTAGTTCCTTCGAGGTTTCTTGTGTGTTTGCATTGTTGACATGGCAGCAGAATTGCAAGGAATGTTTGCACACACCAACGTCTGCTGGCTATCAGAGGGTGAGACATGATGCTGTCCCGAGTACGTGAACCGCGAGATGAAGTGATGCTGTTTCTTGAACCAGGGCTCTGGGAGACTCGAACCAGGGACCCCTGACATGTGAAGTCGAAGTTTCTTTCCACGTAAGTGTGGCTAACGGTTTAAATTACTATGATTTATGTTTGCTGGGGGATATCTTGAGCTCGCAAATAGATATCCTTGGTTGATCTCGCCGATATCTTAATTACTGTTCAAGTTTTAATTCGAATCCGATCGTGGATCTTCATTTATAATTGAAAGTGTTTGGAAATGTATTAAGTGAATGTGATAATAATTTATCTCAAATACTTCTGGAAAAGAATCATTGCTAACCTTATTATTGATGATTGCCAGACTTGTAAAAATATTTATTATCTTGTAAATACTATTTTTTTTACTATTCTCTTAAATTCAATGGATTTTCCTTGCTTATTTAATTCTCTTGAAAATGTAAAGTTTTTCCTTTTATTTGTATCTTTCGTAAATGTAAGTTTTTATTCTTTTTTTATGAATCTTGTAAATACAAGAGTTTTCCTCGATTTTTTGGTCCCATTTATCCCGAGATAATCATTAAGATTAAAAAATTACAATCGACAAAATATTTAATTCTTCGGGGTTGAGTTGACGTTATGAATTGAAGACTGGTAATATATCCCATTCGCTAGATCACCCCATAAAATATGGAGAGGTTTTTGACTAACTAGAAGCGTCAGCATCTAGGCTGTCCCTCTAACCTCCTGGAACCCATCCGTAATATTCACAGGAAACATCAACATTGTGTTTTATTTCCCTCTAAACTACTGCAATTACTACTTTGGAGGGTCAATAACGTGAAAAATGTAGTGGTGAGTAAGAAGAAACTCATTCTCAGTGAATGAGGACTCACCTCTCCTCATTTTCATCACATTAACTCTTGTTCAGGAGCGAAAAATCAGTCTTTGCATTATCTGCGATATCGTTCTCAAATTGCCTCTCGGCTTCTCTTCTCCCTCTGAGGTAATCATTCCTGGCTCTCTGGTAAATCTATGTAATTGTTATTATTTTAATATTGTAATTTATCCATGGCCTTGCTTATTCACTTCGCGTCTTCATATCGTTTGTTACATCGCTGGTTAGTATTATGTATTCAGCTGTTCTCGACTTGAACAAAGGGAAAATTGCTGAACCTACCTTGAGGTTACCTTGAGGTGCTTCCGGGGCTTAACGTCCCCGCGGCCCGGTCGTCGACCAGGCCTCCTGGCCCACTCCACGTTAGCCTAAGTAATAATTGTTGAAGAAGTCCGTCGTTTACCGTGAGGTCTCGTTAGCCGCTCGTTGACCACTATTACCCACGATATTCTCGCTACAAAGATTAATTTCCTCGTAGCATTCCCTTCGGTAAGGTAGCCAGCTACCACCAGGCCTGGAATGCCATTGGTATTGTTAGAGCTACCGGAAGATACGAACTACCATCCTACATCCTTTCATCTGATGCCTGACTCTTATCTCTCTCTCTCTCTCTCTCTCTCTCTCTCTCTCTCTCTCTCTCTCTCTCTCTCTCTCTCTCTCTCTCTCTCTCTCTCTCTCTCTCTCAGCATCACAGCACCGCGTACATAACCCGTTCATCGCTGCTGTGGGCCTCTGTATGCATAAATAATTTAGCCTACCGCCCGGCACCTCCCTGTCTGACCCTGGCACTCCTACTGGCTCTCCTGCAGGCACGAGGCAGGCAGGGGGAAGGGACAGGCAGGGGGAAGAGAAGGGAGGGAGGTAGAATGAAGATGTGAGATATAGAAGGGTGGAAGTGAATAAAGTGCATAGAGAGAGAGAGAGAGAGAGAGAGAGAGAGAGAGAGAGAGAGAGAGAGAGAGAGAGAGAGAGAGAGAGAGAGAGAGAGAGAGGTAACTGACACAAAGAGAGCAACAGAGAAACACAAGGAGCACAGACACATAACTCAGTAAACAAACAGACAAAGACCGTCAGACAGACACAGTAAAGCCAGCCAAAATATATTCATCTCTTTCCAGCTGTTGGTAAGCTTCGCCCGCCACTCCACCTCCTCCACATAACCCCCACCACCACCACCACCCCACCACACGCACACCCCACCACACGCACACCCCACCACCCTTACTTGACACCCGCCTCCACCCAACATCAAACTCCATCTCCACCACATCAACTCTACCATCAACCCCCTCCCTTCTCCCACAGTATAATAGATAGTAACAGACCTTAATCATTCCCCTGATCGTAGCACAGTTTAATATGTGGGGCGTGCTGGTGTGGACCCTCCCAAGCGTCCAGCAAACGGAGAACATCTGGTGGAGACGAGAAGAGTATTCTCCGCTCGTCAAGAGATTACATTGGTTTATTTCGCTTGGGATACTACGTTATTTTGGGCGCGTGTGTTTGTGTTTGGGTGCATCTGTGCATGTGTGTGTGTGTGTGTGTGTGTGTGTGTGTGTGTGTGTGTGTGTGTGTGTGTGTGTGTGTGGTGTGTGTGTGTGTGTGTGACCATTGTTTGGATGACCATAGGATGAAGACGTATTGCCTAATCACTTAAAAAAAACACTAAGAAGCAATAGAAAGTTATTTTGATATTCAACATGGTTTTAATTATTTATGAAGGATATTTCATGAATTATAATCATCTAATTTGATAATTAATAGAGCCTTATCAAGAAATTCTCGCAAATAAGCCAACCGTTCATTAACAAGACAATTCTTTAAAGAACTGTTTTAATATAATTTATTTTTCTTAACTATCGTTCTTGTTGTTTAAGATTCAGCTACTGGGAACAAAAAAGTTCCAAGTAGCACGGGCTATGGTGAGCCCGTAGAACTATCGTTCATTTTATATATATTATATATCATAATATGGCCTTCCTAATTCCATATTATTCGATGATAAATAATCTTGTTGTCTTTATGTTAGTTTTGGCTAATGTGTCATATATGTTCACTATATTTACCCATTCTATTCCTAATTTTAATTTGTCTTTTTTGTCACAAGTTCTGCCTTTCTTTATTGTCTACGTAAATCTTATTGATACCTTATATTTATTATTAAATTTGGGGATTTTGTGTGGTGTAAATTATTTAATTCAGTATGCCCTATCATTAGAATTTGTTTACATATATTCCCAGTTTGCAAATTGTAAGTGGTAATTGCGGGTGATTGCAGTAAGCTTTCCACTGCCGCCCACTGGTTGCAGGGATTGCAGGGCGGTATGTGCAGGATAAGCGACTCAAATTATGCAACGAGCTCACCACAAATGGCAGTTGCATAGCTTGCAGACTGTACTTATGGTCGAACACATTGTTGACATGCACTTTAAACCGTGTAATTTGCTTATCACGTCTGAAACTTGCTTAGTTACAGGAATTTTTGGGTTCAGTCACCCCATCCTGTGGACAGTAGTGGAAAATATTACAAAAATTAGGATCAACA
>WNGS01166226.1:13410505-13432423 GCA_020271785.1 Procambarus virginalis | reverse complement strand
ATATGAGGGAGGGAGGGGAAAGCGCCAAGCCATTAACGACATATAGCACTGGGAAGGGGTCTAGATAAGGATTTTGGATGGGACGGGGGAAGAATGGTAGCCCACCACTTGGCCGGTCGGGGATTGAACACCGATCTGCATGAAGCGAGACCATAGCTCTACCGTCCAGTCCAAGTGGTTGGTTATGAGTCAAATGTTATTCTGGCATAGTTGCTTGAATGGGAATCCCAGAGGATCTACAAGTGAATAAATACTATTATCCATCTTATAGAACATGGATCAAGGGATGGATTGCTACAGGATTCTATAGTGGTATTCCAGGGAAGATTTAAATTCTCAGTTGAGAGTCGTTTAGGTAGTTGTGAGACAGTTCCTAACTGTAAAAATCCCGATCAGAGTTGTATGCACCCCATATATATTTTATATACAAAAGCTGTTTAATAAAGTAATAAAATAATTAGACAATTCAAAACATCGACGCTCAAATAACTTCAAAATATCTTCAAGATAAATAACAAGAAAAATTACTATAAAAAAAACTACTGAAACTTCAAGATCAAAACAATTAGAGCCAATCTCGATTTCTGTTGGGATGAGATTTTTTTTTACCTCCAGAGCGTTTATACAAAGCCGCTGCCGGCCTCTGTCTCTACCAACAGCGGAACACAGATAATGTACACAAACCTCACACCCGCCAGCTTAATCTTACAAGCTCTTGTTCATATGCAAAGAGCCAGATATATCCAAAATGGAAATGGGTTTCTATAAGGTGATGGTGTGAATAGTGTATCCTTATCTCGGCTGGCAGCCCCGGCGGCTTGTGGCAGGCGGTATGTGTTATACTTTAGTCTACGCAAAAGTGTAACACATATGCCCTTCTTGGTATGGGTGACTGAGATTTTGTTTTGAATATTAATGACTTATTTAGCCGGTGTTATGTTGGCATATCTCTCTCCCTCACTGTCTCTCACTCTCTCTCGTTACTCAAACCCTCTCCTTATCCCGGGAAGTATGTGGCCAAGAGGTCAGTTTTGTAACTAGTCCAGAGAGGTGGTCGGCTTTAGCCAAAAGGCTTTTCAGGGAATGTTTGCTGTTCATCTTTTGGCTGGACGCTCGCTTTACCCCTCTGGAACAACCATACTTTTCTTCCCTTTCTCAATTCCTGTTTTTCTTGCTATTTTTCATGGTTAGACAAGTTTAATAGACTCCGTTTTAGAGAGTAAAGTGACCGCTTGAGGTATGGGTTCGTAGCTGGTTCTTGACGTAATTAAACAAATATTGTTTTTGTTTATGGTACACTGTATTCACACGCAAGCATGTGCACAATACATACATCCAATGAACACGTAAACACGTACAAGTAAACAGGAAACTGGCCGTTCTTGAGTCTCTAGTTTGCCTAATGAGGTCTTCACCCACCTTCTTCAGGAACGTAAATGCACATTTACCCCAGGCTCCCAGAGTCTCAGAGCCTATCGCCACGAACATATATATATATATATATATATATATATATATATATATATATATATATATATATATATATATATATATATATATATATATATATATCCCTCATCAGCTGTCTTTGTCTCTCGATATACCTCTCACAAGTCACAAAAGAAATGTGTGAAAGACACTTAAAAGTATTCCCTTTGAAGTCCAATTCTCACGAGAAAACTTTCGTCCCAAAGTTTTTTTTCTTTCTTAGAAAGCCTCACCGTCTCATGTGTTTCCAGTTCCGGTGCTTTATACATTGTAGTTTCTTCAGTCTCCCCCTCCCTCATCCCCTTCCCTCTTCCCACCACATATTTCTATAAGCCTCCCTTCCCACATTTCATTCACCCCCCAAGCATACATTTTTACAATCCACCCCTTCCTTATCACCCCCACACATATTTTTACAATCCTATTTACCCCCTTCTTACCCCACCAGACAATCTTCCTTACAGGGGGATCATACAGTACCCCCTTCCTTATCCTCCTCCCCCCCCCCTCAAACATGTTTACAATCCCTTTCCCTCTTCTTCCCCTTCCCCTCACTATATTTTAGAAATCCCTTTTAGCCACCCCTACCTCACCCCTTTTCTACATCCCCTCCCCCCCCCTAGTACGCTTTTCGTAGAGGGAGTTGTGGAAGGGAGTCTGTGCACTTACCATCATCTTAAGGCTCCCGTGGGGACTCATCTCTAGTAATTATCACCAAGAAGTAACCAAGAATGAATCAAGATTCATGAATCAATGAATGAATCAATGACCATGAATCACCAAGAATGACCATATGGTCTGTTTACATGTTGTGCTCACCTAGCTGTGCTTGCGGGGGTTGAGCTTTGGCTCTTCGGTCCCGCCTCTCGACCGTCAATCAACTGGTGGTTGACAGTGACAATAAATGTGTGTACACTCTCCTAGGTGTACTTATCTAGTTGATCTTAATGGCGTCGAGCTTCCGTTCTTGGGCCCTGTCTCTTTTTCTTTTTTTTTTTGCGATTACAGACCTATGTAATATGTACCCAATGCTTCTCTTTCGCCAGATAGTTCATTATCCTACACTCTCTTTCAGTCTCCTACAGTCTCCTACACGCTCTTTCAGTCTCCTACAGTCTCCTACACGCTCTTTCAGTCTCCTACAGTCTCCTACACGCTCTTTCAGTCTCCTACAGTCTCCTACACTCTCTCACAGTCTCCTACACACTCTCACAGTCTCCTACACTCTCTCACAGTCTGCTACACTCTCTCACAGTCTCCTACACTCTCTCACAGTCTCCTACACACTCTCACAGTCTGCTACACTCTCTCACAGTCTCCTACACTCTCTCACAGTCTCCTACACTCTCTCACAGTCTGCTACACCCTCTCACAGTCTGCTACACCCTCTCACAGTCTGCTACACACACTCACNTAATAATAAACACCCGAAGAGATGCAGGAACCGGTGGAAAATTAACCGGCCCCCGCCAGAATTCAGTCAATCTAAATCAGGTATTTTTGTTCTTATTTCCTGCCTTGATATACCTTGATATACCTATCTGGAGTATGTCAGATACTAGGCCCCATGGCTCGTACTTTTGGCTTGTTTCGTCTCTCATTTCTCATGGTGTTTTTGCCCTTATTGCTGTTATTGTTAGTAGTAGTAGTTTAGTAGTAGTTTAGTGTAGTTTAGTAGTAGTTTAGTAGTAGTTTAGTAGTTCATATTCCACGACTCTGATAGTGTTCTGCCAGCGGGTCTAGATCCTTAGAATACTTAAGTAATTTTTCTCATTGGACTATTTAAGTAATCTTTCTCATTTGACTACTTAAGTAATCTTTTTCGTTAGAATACTTGTAACACCGTAAAGGTGTTTTGTTTAGTTTTATTTAAAATATATATAGTACATGAGTCAAGCCAGACGAGATTTGAGAGGCGCCAGTCTGTCGGCCTGAAAGTCACACCTCTACAGTGTTAATGACCACCAAGTGACCTGAGGTCAGCTCATGCGAATTTCACCTTGCTTCTGCTAATCTGATAATTGTAGCCTGATAGCCGTCAAACATGCCCACGTTTAAGGAGGTTGCCGTAGGAACTCTGGGGATGCTCTAGAATAGTTAGCTGAGTGCGGGATAACGGACTATTGAGAGCTGTTTCCCCCGGTCTTGTTAGTTAACTGGGGTGTGGAATAATGGACTAGAGAGAGCTATTTCCCCTACCCCCCGTTACATACTTGTGTAATCTTCCTCATTAGAATACTTATGTAATCTTTCTCATTTGACTGTTTAAGTAATCTTTCTCATTAGAATACTTATGTAATCTTTTTCATTTGAATACTTAAGTAATCTTTCTCATTTGAATACTTAAGTAATCTTTCTCATTAGATTACTTAATTTAAGTAATCTTTCTCAGATGAAGTGTTTCATGTTTCATAGGAGAATAGGAGGTTTCATAGCTTATAGGTAATTTGCTTCATTCTAATGTGCGTGTCGCATCTAAGAGCCATAACCGCACTTTCTTGGCCTGGTAAGCAAGGCCCGATTTGCATAACGACGGTGTCTGGAAAGGCGGTACCCGAGAGCTGACACTCGACGTTGCTGACCAAAACAGGTGAACACATACAGACACAAAGTTAGACAAAGAAAGTACTTGGGAATGACCGATAATTAGATAGTTCTCGGTCTTAATCTCGGCTATCAGTCTGGCGCTGTTACAAATCCCTTCGTTCCTTCCGGATTACACTAATGAAAGGAATAAATCGGTGTTGAGAGAGAGAGAGAGAGAGAGAGAAGACACAGAGAGAGAGAGAGAGAGAGAGAGAGAGAGAGAGAGAGAGAGAGAGAGAGAGAGAGAGAGAGAGGCAGACAGAAGATGGGAAGGAGAGCCTAAAACAGTAGTTATCAGCAGTATTGCCCTCACCTTCACTAACTATCCCGCTAAAGTGCCCTTATCCTAACCTACCAGAGGACCCAAACAGAAAACGGAATAGTACGCCAGTTTCGCCAGCCGCTTCCATTTTCTAGTACGACGATTTTTGGGGGGCCTTGGGTAGAGTATATACATCAAAACGAGTCACTCTGTTAGGTGAACGGGTTGCACTACCACCACAAACTACCAGTACTACCACCACCACACCCACCACAACTACCACCACCCAACGCGCACACGGTACACGTTCTGTACGACCAGTCAAATTATACAACCATTGTCATCTCCAGTTTCACGATAGTGCCAGGACGCGTGGGTGCCAGAGTCGGGTGTATGGGGGACGAGGGAGCGTGTTGACGTGGGGTACATGGGAGGGGTCATGTGGGAGAGGAGGGAGCTTGTTGACGTGGGGTACATGGGAGGGTGTAGGCAGTAGTGGGGTCCGTTCAACAGCTAGAGACCAGACTGAAATCACATCAACAACTTCAGCAGATGAACGGTTTTGTGTTGATGTGTGTGTGTGTGTGTGTGTGTGTGTGTGTGTGTGTGTGTGTGTGTATGTGTGTGTGTGTGTGTACTCACCTAGTTGTGCTTGCGGGGGTTCAGCTCTGGCTCTTAGGTCCCGCCTCTCAACGGTCAAACAGCTGGTGTACAGATTTCTAACTGTTTGTGTCTGCAGCATCGAGCTGTTAGCTCTTGGACCCCGCCTGTCTAACTGTCGGCTGTCTAATGTACTGATTGCTGACCTGTTTTCTCTTTCTACTAAATATATATTTCCACCACTATCACCATCGCCACCATCAACACCACCACCAGCAACAATCCCCACCATCAACACCACCCCCAACATCACCATCACCACCACCCCAACATCACCATCACCACCACCCCCAACATCACCATCACCACCACCCCAACATCACCATCACCACCCGCCCCAACATCACCCTCAACACACCCCACATCACCACCTCCCCCAACATCACCACCACCACCCCCAACATCACCATCAACACCCCCAACATCACCATCACCATCAACACCCCCAACATCACCATCACCATCAACACCCCCAACATCACCATCACCCCCAACATCACCACCACCAGCAACACCACATCACCATCACCATCATCACCACCTCGTCACCTTCCTGGTGGTGCCACACGAGATATCCTTTTCAGCCAACTTCTTCCAATATTTTCTTAGATAACAAATAGAGCGCATCAAAGCCTTAATCTTCAAGCCGCCTGAATTCGTTTCCAAACATCTTAGGTTCACTGAGAGAGAAATTATGAGGTAGTGATGTTTTTTCTTCCAGGGATGGGGGTGGACAATGGGTTGATGGGGAGTTGAATGGTGAAGGGGAGGGTAAATGGGGGTTGGGGAGGGGGGGTTGTAGGGGAACAGTTCCGGGATGGGTGTGAATTAATGGGAAAAATACGGGGTATTTAATAAGCAATGGTGGCAGCAACAACACTAGTGCAACAATACTATATCATATCACTGTATCCTCTGATATCTTCTCTCTCCTCTGGTATCATATCTCTCCACTCTTTGATATCTTCCTTCCGGAGTTTTCTCTTTAATCATCATATTGCTTTTTTGTTAATTCTCTGGTTCTCACAAATTTAAATTCAAGAATTTCATTCTTAATTTATTTTACATTAATACCTTATATCGAGATATCAGAGCTGAGTCAACAAGACGGTGTCTGTGAAGAGTAGAGGCAGGGGGAAAGGTTATTGTATATCTATTTTGCAAAATGGTAAGTATATTATTAATTTGTACAAGAGTTTTGTTTTAACTAATCATTATAACATTTAATTTATATATATTATCGCGTTTGTAAACGTAATTATTTATCTCTGCAGGAAAATATGTAATAATAAGTCTTACAGTAAATGTAATTAATGAGTATATTAATAGTAATTAATAATAAATAATTATTATAATTAATAGTAAGGATTAATAATTGTATTTAATAAGTATATGGTGTATAATAGAAGGGTTTAAGGCTCATTGTTCATTAAGTGGCTTGAGTCATTCTTTCCCCGAAGCTTCTCCAAGCTCACCTATTTTTTATTTAGTGCTTCAGCTCTTGGTCCACGCCTTTCCATTGTTGGTCTTCGTATACAATTAATCCCGAACTATATCTCTTGTCATATCTACTTTTGGTATTTTAAATAACATATATTTATCTTGGTATTTGTTAGTGTATGGGTGTATGGTAATGTATTTGTATGGGGTTATGCCAATGTGTATTTGTTAATGTACATGAGTTATTTGATATTTGTATCTGTTTATGGGAATGTGTATATTTGGCTGTTTTGTTTGCATGTGAGAAGAAATACGTGTATATTTGAGTGTGTTGGTGTATGTATTTTGCTTTTGTGTATGTGTTCGTATATACAAATTTTGATGCATTCCTGGGCGGAGTTTTCAGTTATTCTTACGCGTTTGTTTTAATGAATACAACGCCGTGTATACGAAGCTGTAAACAAAACAATACAAATTATATTCCAACACACTACCATTTACTCCCCATCCCCCTCCCCCCCCCCCGTCGATCACACGTGCTGTCGACCCCTGGTTGTGTCGACCCATGGCTGTGTCGACCTGTGGCTATGTCGACCCTTTGTTGTGTTGACCCAAGGCTGTGGGGCCTCTGTCGACCATGGGTTCAGAACCCTATACACATCTTGAATCCATAAAGGATAATTACAAACCAGTCAAAATATCCAAATATTATCAGTGACCATTAAACAAATTTTGTTACATATTCCACGTATCTGGTAGAAATTATACCCGCATAGAACCATGGCATATCAAGTTAAAAGCACAATATATTACAATGTCTTGATAATTTATTCTCTCTCTAAAACATCAACAAGTTTGTAAGATTTTTAAATTTATTTCAAGATGAAATCTTAGTTTCTTGAAAGACCAAAATATTAACGTTATGACTGTTGTTGTGGCAGGTGCAGCAACTCGGAACAAAAAGGTTCCAAGTAGCACGGGCTGTGGTGAGCCCGTTATGGTGTGATTGTTAAGTCAAACACCTCGTTATAGTTTCGTAAATAAGGGAGACTTATGCAAATGAACCCAAACAGTGTTCTTGGGATTTGGCTTAATTAAAAACTTGGCAGCAGGGGCTCAGGCGTCTCAAGCATTTTGCTGGTCTTAACACGATTACGCCATCAATCTAATCCAATTAAGATGAGCGCTAAGAGGCCGCCGCTGGGAGCTAAAGCGAAGGAGAGAGTAGGAGCAAGAGGAGAGGGACAGTGGAGTAGGAGGATGAGGAACAGAGGAGGAGGAGGAGGTGGTGGTGGTGTCTACAAGAAGCATATTTGGAATGGGTTTGGTGCATTCTTCAGCTCCCCAGCCAGAGGACAGGCTTGGTTTGTGATACCTCGGTCCAAACGGTTAGTCCTTGGATGGACCCGCATGCCCACTATTACCTTCTTGGTACGGCACTTCTTGCAAAAGTGTGTCTGATTTCTTCTTGAGAACGTACACTCTTGCTCCTGTAATATTTCTAGTGCTTGCATGAATGCTAGTGAATAGCCGTGGGTCCCTGATGTTCATACAGTGTTCTCTGATTGTGCCAATGGCTCCTGTACTCTTCATTCTCTCTGTTCTGCATTTCCTATCATATCGTTCCCTCCAGTCTGTTGTTATTTTACTGTGAAAATTTAAGACGTGCCCTTCTGTTATCTAACATGTACGTATTATGTGATATACCTCTCTCTCGTCTCCTTTCTAGAGAGTACATTTTGAGAGCTTTGAGACGGTCTCAATAGTTCAGATACTTTATAGGTCTATGCGTGCTGTGTGTGTTCTCTGTATTCTTTCTGTTCCAGAAATCTCTCACTTTGAAAGGGGAAGGGAGTTTCGAGTAGTACTCAAGGCGGGGCATTTGAAGTGATTTGAATAGTAGGCGAATTGTGGTGTGATTTCAAGATTCTCATAAGCCATTCTGGCCTTTTTCTGTCTGATGCAATATTTTCTTTGGTAAACGCTAGGTCGTCAAACAACAATTTTCCCAGATCCTTTACATGCTGCTCTCCTACTATGAGTTGGTCTGAGTGCACCCTGAGTCTACCCTGAATTTTGTTTAATTTCTACATTTGTACCTTTCTTAAGTATCTATAATGGGAGAAGAAAATATGAAGGGGAAGTAAAGAACAGTCTTCATCACCATTCACCATCTCCAACTAGCAACCATCACCATTTTATGTTCTGCCGCCACCATTCACGTCACCACCACTATCACCACCACCACCACCACCTCCACCGCCGCCACCGCCCCCGGCTTCTCAAAGGGGGAACTCGGTAAGATCAACAATGTTAAAATTGCTAATATTGTTGGCGCAGCGCTCCAGCTATTTTGCTTGACGCGGAGGACGTGAGAGCTTCGGCCCGCCCACCCAAGGCTGTTTACTCTCACACACGCCCGCAAGCCCCCACGCCCTCACGCCCAGCACCTGCACGCCCGTGTACGCCCATAAATGCTGCCACACGGCCCGCAGAAGTTCACGTTTATCGTCGCCGTTTCCACCAAATTCGCAATTTTTGTCGTGATACCTGAAAAGCTGAATAGAAAACCACGACCTAACCTAACCCTCTTAGTTTTTTAAGATAAGCACAGAATGGACTGAATGAGACGGACGACAACATATAACGAGTCGTTCCTACACGAGCCACAGCGCCAACCGCAAGGCCAGTCAGCGCACGCGCTTACACCGCAAACTCCAGATGTCTGCGGTTCTCAAACGCCCACAAACCGCAAGCCCAGTATCCGCACGTTCTCGATCCGCCCCCACACCATCTTACCCTTGTGGAAGACGGAGGGAGACCTTCGTGGTTTCCGGCCATACGGAAGACACTCAAAAAATCCCTATTTAGTACGCTACTTAATGTTTAATTAGGGATTGACACGCTCTCATTCCCTACATTATTAGTGATTGGTGGGGATCACTAATCCCCACACCCTGTTCCCCACCCCCACCCATACCCAGACAAGCCCACATGCACCCACCCCCCACATTAATCACAGGAGATATACCAGAGAGTTGGAAGTCAGCCATTGTAATGCCAATATATAAATAGAGGAAACAAACACTACAAAGTGATGGAAAAGACCATATGATAGAGGTTAATAAACATCTGGAGATAATTGTCTTTATAACCCAGCACAATCACAGGTTCATGATTGATTGTTGCCGCCAGCAACTCTATTTACTGATTGTGGAGCGCTTACCTAACAGTAGTTACCTAACAGTGAATGTTATAATTTAACAATCCGGAAGTTCGAGTTCTTTGCCGAATTTGGCCTTAAAGTAGGCAGAGAATTGATGAGGCATAACCAAGCAGTTGTGAATCGAACAACCAATCGATGAGAGGACCCACGAACTGGAGCTCGACCAGCACATTAAAATGAGCACTCACACATCCACACACGGCACCACAACCTCTCAACCGATACATACTCTACAGCTGGTACACGAACAAGGGGACACAGGTGGAAACTGGGTACCCACATGAGCCACAGGGACGTTAGAAAGAATTTTTCAGTGTCAGAGTAGTTATTAAATGGAATGCATTAGGCAGTGATGTGGTGGAGGCTGACTCCATACACAGTTCCAAATGTAGATATGATAGAGCTTAATAGGCTCGGGAATCAGTACACCAGTTGACTGACAGTTGAGAGGCGGGACCAAAGAGCCAGAGCTCAACCCCCGCAAGCACAATTAGGTAAGTACACACACACACACACACACACACACACACACACACACACACACACACACACACACACACACACACACACACACACACACACACACATGCCTCCTGGAGTATGCAGCCGCAGCATGGAGTCCATATCTAGTCAAGGATAAGACTAAACTGGAAAAGGTTCAAAGGTTTGCCACCAGACTAGTACCCGAGCTGAGAGGTATGAGCTACGAGGAGAGACTACGGGAATTAAACCTCACTTCGCTGGAAGACAGAAGAGTTAGGGGGGACATGATCACCACATTCAAGATTCTGAAGGGAATTGATAGGGTAGATAAAGACAGGCTATTTAACACAAGGGGCACACGCACAAGGGGGCACAGGTGGAAACTGAGTGCCCAAATGAGCCACAGAGATATTAGAAAGAACTTTTTTAGTGTCAGAGTGGTTGACAAATGGAATGCATTAGGAAGTAATGTGGTGGAGGCTGACTCCATACACAGTTTCAAGTGTACATATGATAGAGCCCAATAGGCTCAGGAATCTGTACACCTGTTGATTGACGGTTGAGAGGTGGGACCAAAGAGCCAGAGGTCAACCCCCGCAAACACAACTAGGTGAGTACAACTAGGTGAGTACACACACACACACACACACACACACACACACACACACACACACACACACACACAACACACACACACAATGTAAGAGTAGGCAGGAATTTATATCCCCCATTCCCGAGTCCAAGAGTCCGGCCAGTAAAGGACAATAGCAGGCATGTTATAATCCGTAAGTTACAAACACAACATTGTTCACTGCTGAACCACCGCGTCCTGCCTATATACAGAAGACGGTCTCCAATAGACCATTACCACTATCGATTACGACCCCTTGAATTTCTTGAAGGTGTGTTGGTGCAAGATAATAGATATATCTTGAGACAAGAGTTAGGCCGCGTCGAGGCCTCGCCAGGGAGCCGTCAGTGTTGCTGGCGATAGATACAAGGAGCCCATTGAGTATATCTATTACATTGTTGACTGGATAAGGCCAATGGTCCCCATGTCTCAACCCCACAACCCGTGAATCCACATCAGTTTTAGACCACGTCAGTGCTTCTCGCCCCGCTGCCAGAATGATTCGTCGGATGCTCTACCTCTTGGGGCGGGGAAATAAAGCAGCAGAGTCCGGTTAAGCGAACCAGTTGAACGAAAAGATTGGAAGCACTTAATCCTGTCTACCTTCACCCCCTCCCTCTCTCCCTCCCCCACCACCTCCCGGGTAAAGGGTTCGAATCCTCCCCTGGTGGTCGGTGATCCCCCCATTGTGTTTGGGTCGCCAGTTCGCTGCGCTTTTGTCAACACTTTGTGGGATGCCTTTTCGGAGTCGTTTGGCCGTCAGGACGTCCCGCCGTTCAGGGGCTCTTCATTTAGGGTCCCGGGCCGCTAGTAGGCATGTTATCACTCGCCGCCATTTGGAATAACAACCAACTCTATCCCAGGCTTGTGGCGCCCTGAAAGATTTCCAAGACGATGATATTATTTGTCATACACGTGTTTAATACACGTGTATGGTGTATATTAAAGGTATTAAACACGTGTTTAATACACGTGTTTGGTGTATATTAAAGGTATTAAACACGTGTTTAATACACGTGTTTGGTGTATACTGAAGGTATTAAACGTTGTTTAATACACGTGTTTGGTGTATACTGAAGGTATTAAAACGTGTATGGTGTATATTAAAGGGATTAAAGGCATTAAACACATGTTTAATACACGTGTTTGGTGTGTATTAAAGGTATTAAATACGTGTTTAATACTCGTTGTAGGGGGTGGGGGGGGACAGGAAGCCTTAATTTAGGTTTGTATCGATGTCCCATGTACGTTGAACTACTGATCTCCCCAAGATACAGCCCCATAACAGTGGCTTAACTCTCTGGCAACTGCAAGGTGAACAGAGGCATCAGGTAAAAGGGAATGTGCCCATGCCGTCCTGTCCCGCCCGGGAATCAAACCCGGGATACTCGATTTCGAGTCGAAAACGTAGACCAATGTGCAACAAGACCCCTTTATTTAAATTGTTTGTATCACGTGATCAGGCAACAACTAGACAATAGTTCTTGCAATAAGTGCCGAACCAATTGGCTTGCAGGCTGCTGCAAGCAACAGCCTGTTAGATCAGTTATTACCAGTGAAGCCTCGCTCCAGGCCGGGTATAATCCTCCAGAACCCACTCTAGGTATATACTCCAGGTATACTTCATATATATTCCGTGGTCCTCCACGCTACCCTTCGGCGATATACCTAGGTGAGATGGTAGCTAAGTGGTGTTAAAGGACACTACAGATCCATATTATATATGATATATGATATATGATATATGATATTATATAATGGTTTCATCCAATAACACTGGGAGGATATAAATAGGAGCTGCCTCGTGTGGGCCAATAGGCCCTCTGCCGTTACTTTCAGTCTTATGTTCTAATGTTGCGAGCGATATTTGCACTGGTGCAGCGATAGGAAAATAGAATTCTGATTCTTGCGTGACTTTTTGGGTTTCGGGCAACTGAAGTCATGAACATTAGAACCTAAGAGTTGGTGACATCAGTAAACTCTAGGCGTTAATGACATCTCTTTAGAGTTTAGAGTCATAAGAGATGTTGGCATCAGTGACTTCCAGTCACACTCTTCGAGTCTAGGCTGTAGATTCTAGAATCTATAGAGTAAAGGGCGCAGCAGGGAAGTCAGTTATATGTTGTTTTACTAGTAAGAGAAATACAGCACTGCTCTGTTCTGTCTGGGCTGCGTCTGCTGTTATTAGCGCTTTGAAGCTGCCCAAACTGTTTAGTTGTTACTGTCAAGGCTTTGATTGTCGTGATGCGTATTACCTCATTCTGTAAACCTGGGTTGTTGCTTTTGCTTGCTTAATGGTTGTTAATTATTGCTCAGGTGCAAGCGGAGGCCAGAAACTGCCAAGTGCCTCAATTTGCCACAGTTTATACTTGGGTCTGTATAGAGGTGTACTTGTATTATGTATTTCTCGGTGTATATAAACTGAAAGTTTACTTTTGTAAGCATACTTGATGGTGTGTCTCAGCAAGCTATTGTGGTGACCTTAATAACCACCTTCAGAGGTTAATAGACCTTAATTACCCTCCAGAGGTTGATAGACCTTAACTCCAATACCAAATCAGAACACTGCAGCTGGTTGCAGACGATGAGTCACAATAACGAGGCTGAAGATATGAAGACCTTACACCAAACAATGGGTATAAATTGGATAAGTTTAGATTTAGGTAAGACTTGGGTAAATACTGGTTCGGTAACAGGGTTGTTGATTTGTGGAACCAATTACCGCGTAACGTGGTGGAGGTGGGGTCCCTCGATTGTTTCAAATGGGGGTTGGACATGTATATGAGTGGGATTGGGTGGTTATAAATAGGAGCTGCCTCGTATGGGCCAATAGGCCTTCTGCAGTTACCTTTGTTCTTATGCTCAAATCTCACACCAGAAGATGCGGTCGAAACGACGACGTGGTTAATAGTCCCTCAAGACGGACCGAAACGTCGTCATCTCCTCGTCTCCTGGTGTGAGGTTCAGTCTTCACAACAGTTGGGTATATAATGTTTACATCACGCCCCGAGCTCAAACTTTCTCTAACACAGTGAAATTTGTTTTCGCTTAAGCACTTTTTTTGAGCTTAAGAACTATTTATTACGTTGAAGCTTGGTTCAACGCAAGCCAATATTTTCAAGCAATACATTTTAGGATGAAATTCTAAAGTAATCCCACGCCAGCGTTGAATCTTACATGTATAATGTCTGAAATATTTTGACCTGAGTTTTGTATTCATTCAGAACGAAATTGTTTTGTAGTTTCCTAAGACGTCATTATATTGTATCCATACACACTTGCATAGTGAAGTGTTCACTTACATGTTCCGATATTTATAATATCTATGAAATAAGAAAAAGTTAGTTTATCCTTTCTTAGCTATTATAAAGGGTGACTATCTGAACCAAAACGTTAGGAAATATAGTGGAAATATACGTTGATATTTTAATAATTTCAACTTCAATGGTGTACATATATTTACATACATATAAGAGGTTACTGAAGTAGAAGACCTCGGGATTTATTTAAAATGAATGATCGTCTTTGCTATTGACGTGTGACTAATTGGTTTCTTAAGAAGTCCCGTCTTCCCCACTCTCTATGTTCACTACCTGCCAAGGTAATCCATTTTTCTTAGCGTTTAGGTCGTAGACTCCCAAGATGGCAAGAAGCATGGATGTAACGCCAATATATCTACTCATATAATTTAATCAAACTTAATTTACTTCACTTTAATATTTTCAGCTCATAAAGTTTATTTTAAAGCGTTCTTAAAATAGCCTTTGTTATCCATTATGTCCAGCTCCCTCCTCCTGCCACGCAAGATTTCTCCCATTTAATCCTTTCTCCACAAACCCATTCCAACCCCACCCACCTTAAAGCAATACCCCCAGCAGCACCCTCATTCCAGGGAGGCTCCATTACCACCATACCATACCTGGACTACACAGAAAGGGGTTGTTTGGTCAGGAATGCTCCCAATCTGATGGACGACCTGATTGAGCTGCAAATCCTGAGAAGTATGTTCCAGGAGCCTTGACTCAAGACTGTCGCGGTGGGCGCTGTGGAATGGTTCGTGTTCTATCGCCCATACTTGTCGGGATATTTTCTTAGGAGCTGGAATCCCTTGACAATGCTGGAGAACCCTTTCATTGGCCTCTGTTGAACATTCTTAAAGAAAGACGTCTATATATATATATATATATATATATATATATATATATATATATATATATATATATATATAATATATAATATATATTTAATATAATAATATATATAATATATATATATATATATAATAATATATATATATATATATATATAATATATATATATATATATATATATATATATATATATACATCTACACTACGTATTATCTTCATCACTCTAACCATCTTCACTTCATACTATCTTCCATTATGTATAAGATAACATTCTTCAAACACTGCTTATGTAGGACAGACGTAAATGTATGTATTATGTATGTAGGTTAGGTTAGCATTTTAAAAGCAGTACAATCACATATTGCGGTTGACTGTTCAATAAATTACTGAACATTATGGAGGGCAGAAGAAAATATATTTATATTAACTGGTTAGCATTGTAAATACATGGCCACGTCTGTGGTATAAAATACAAATAATGTATATCTTCCTCAGTGTAAACATCTTCGTTACACACAATTTGCAACACTGCAACCATCTACAGTACAATCCACTGTATCATCACTGTAACAGTCTTCATTAAATGCATGTCTTCATCACTGTAACCATCATCACTGTAACCGTCTTCATCACTGTAACCATCATCACTGTAACCGTCTTCATCACTGTAACAATCATCACTGTAACCGTCTTCGTCACTGTAACCATCATCACTGTAACCGTCTTCATCACTGTAACAATCATCACTATCTGGATACCTCTGGGCTCCCAATACACTAACTTCCCTCTCTTTAACAAATGTCCTTTTCCATCACATTCCCTCTCCTTAATTTACTTCCCTGCCCATCATTACCTTCCATCTCTTTCACGTCCTTCCATACCACTCAACACCTTCCATACCCTTTACTCTTCACCACTTTCTCTTCGTCCCTGTAATCTTAGTGCCGATAGATTGTTTTTTTAGCGAGATTGGAAAATAGCATCAGTTGGCATATCTTGCACAGAGGCAGGAGCACAAAGATCGTCCCCAACCCGTTTACCAGTCATCCTGCAAAGTTTATTGAGGCTAGCGTCTGGTTCCAACCTCCAACAGGCAAACAATTACATAAATTCTTATCTCTTAGATTCTTATCTCTATCAATAAATGAGAGTGTCTATCTGTTTAAAGTTCGGAGCCTGACGCTGGGGGCTAATCTCATTAAACTTTGCAGGATGACTTGTAGGCGGGTGGGGGTCATCATACACCTTCCCTATTCAAGCAATAGCAACTTATATTATTTCCTAAGTTCGCTGGAATGTGTATAATATATATAATATATATATATATATATATATAAATATATAATATATATATATATATATATATATATGTCGTACCTAGTAGCCAGAACGCACTTCTCAGCCTACTATGCAAAGCCCGATTTGCCTAATAAGCCAAGTTTTCATGAATTAATGTTTTTTCGACTACCTAACCTAACCTAACCTAACTTTTTCTCATACCTAACCTAACCTATAAAGATAGGTTAGGTTAGGTTAGGTTAGGTAGGGTTGGTTAGGTTCGTTCATATATCTACGTTAATTTTAACTCCAATAAAAAAAAATTGAACTCATACATAATAAAATGGGTAGCTTTATCATTTCATAAGAAAAATTAGAGAAAAAATATATTAATTCAGTAAAACTTGGCTTATTAGGCAAATCGGGCCTTGCATAGTAGGCTGATAGTGCGTTCTGGCTACTAGGTACGACATATATATATATAATATATATATATATATTATATATGCAAACAAGCCTGAATGGTCCCCAGGACTAGATACAACTGAAAACTCACACCCCAGAANTACACACACACACTACACACACACACACACACACACACACACACACACACACACACACCAGAAGCAGCCCGTAACAGCTGACTAACTCCCAGGTACCTATTTATTGCTAGGTAACAGGGGCATTCAGGGTGAAAGAAACTTTGCCCATTTGTTTCTGCCTCGTGCGGGAATCGAACCCGCGCCACAGAATTACAAGTCCTGCGCGCTATCCACCAGGCTACCAGGCCCAAGTGTGTAATTACCTAAGTGTAATTACCTAAGTGAAGTTACAGGATGAGAGCTACGATAGTAGTTAGTAAACAGTTGATTGACAGTTGAGAGGCGGGCCGAAAGAGCAAAGCTCTGAGCCCCGCAAACTCAACTAGGTGAATACACACTACTCACATAGGTGAGTACACACACATGCAGAATCTCTGGGAAGCTACACACATGTTCAAGATGGGAAGCAGCCTGTTCATACTTTTATGAACACATTTTTGTGAACCCGTTCTTTGCCGTGTGACTCTCTGTCCCTTTCATACGTTCATCTGTGCCAACGTTTCTTTTTTCCTCTCTCTTTCTGTTCCGCGCTCCGCCCCGAGTTTGGAAGAGAAAGAGGACCAGAAAGAGTCGACATTTCGAGCGGCGGGTTATTCAAATGTGAGTTAATGGTTGGTGGGCACCGATCTCCATTAATCCTTCTGTTGTAAAATCAGAATGAATGAATCAGAGTGAGCAGAGAAAAATTTCCAGAGAGAGGGGGGGGGTGGAAATGGGGGATATTGGTGATGTAGTTGTTATATATGTAGTCTCTAGGCTTCATATATGTAATATATATATCATGTAGATAACACGCTATTTTGAAAATATATAGACTGACTATTTCTGTTCCAGTCCGGGAGCCTCTTCGGCAGTGAGCGAGAATGATGACTGTAGCTGCTTTCATTGTGTCAACTGAGGGTTTTAGGTAGAATGATAAGCATTAGGTAATTATTCCATTCACTTCACTAGTAATTTCATCATTAGTTAACAGCCTGCTTGTTGCTTCACTTCTCACCAGCTCAGGTGACTACTGACCAGAGAAGATATTAAACAAATGATTATTACTTATAAAAGTATATTTAATTTTTTTTTTATTTTTTGAAGCCACAGGCTTTGGGATAAATTATACAAGAATTATACCATACAATTTTGTAATATAACGCTGAACTTTGTTCGCCATATCTAACAGACCTCTTGTGTTTGGTAATTTAGGTTTTTAGATCTGCTTGATGGAGTTCTGGGAGTTCTTCTACTCCCAAGCCCGGCCCGAAGCCAGGCTTGACTTGTGAGAGTTTGATCCACCAGGCTGTTGCTTGGAGCGGCCAGTGTCCTCGATTCTGTTTCGTCATAATAAAATATATTCTAATCACTGCATGGACTGATTTACAATCAACAATCTTATGATTCTCGCAGTAAACTGATGAGTTTGAGTTTCTTAAATGAGTACTGCGTTGATACATCGGTTAACTATATGAATGAGCTGTTGCTCATCTAAGTTTTCTTTGTATATCCATTATGCAAATTTTGGGAAATCCTTATCCAATTCGAAGCTTATAAAAACATTTCCAGACCAAGGAAATCAAATTATATATGTGTGAAAACCTGTATTCCATCATTCAATGAATACTTACCCCCTTTTATGCATGTATATATATATATATATATATATATATATATATATATACATATATATATATATATATATATATATATATATATATATATACATATATATATATATATATATGTATATATATATATATATATATATATATATGTATATATATATATATATATATATATATATATATATATATATATATATATATATATATATATAGTAAATGGATGAATGTATGTCCATCTCTCAAAAAAAAAATATTTCAACTATCTGAACAGCCATGTTCAGAAGACGTCTATGTTCCAGATAAACAATATTATTTCAACTTTCTGATAAAAAAAAATTCTGAACACAAACGTTTTCTTGACATCCAGAATGCAAAAGTTTCTTTACCATTCAAAACATAAATATTTCTGAACAACATTAAGAGTGGACAAATTTTCTTGACGTTCCGTAAACACACGTTTTTCTGAACAAAACGTCAGAAACCCAGAACACAACGTTCTCTAACCCACTTTCAGAACAAAAACGTTTTATCAAAAACTTTCAGAATACTAATGTTTTCCTTAACATTCAGAACACAAACGTGCATCCGGCCAACGTTCAGAACACAAACGTTCGTCCGGCCAACGTTCAGAACACAAACGTTCGTCCGGCCAACGTTCAGAACACAAACGTTCGTCCGGCCAACGTTCAGAACACAAACGTTCGTCCGGCCAACGTTCAGAACACAAACGTTTGACCGGCGAACGTTCCGAGCACTGTTGAATATGGAGGCCTCCCATTATGTGCTTCCGTCTGTGAAATTAAATTATAGTCTGTTCACGACCCTCCTTGCTTTCTCCTCTCTCCCTTCTTTACTCCATTTCTTCCTACTCTTGATTCCTCGTGTGTTTTTCTTCCTTTAATGCTTCCACCTCCTCTCTTCTTACTCTTTTTTCCTCATATTAATGGCTGTTTACCTTTCTTTTGAGTGTATATGTCTCTTCTGGCTTCCTTCTCCTTTCTTGCCACTCTCTCTCTTTCTATCTCTCCCTTTCCCCTCTCCCTCTCTCTCTCCCTCACCATCGAGCCAGTTCTGCAGCCCTTGTACACTGGCCAGTATGGTAATAACACTATATAAATGTATGTGTGTATATTTTGCTACTGTGGTTTCTCACGGTGATGCACTCACTGTGTATAGTGAGGGGCTGTGTGTGGTGAAGATGGTGTATGGTGATGGGCAGTGTATGGTGACGTAATTAAATGTGGTGAAGGTGTATGATGATATTGTATTGGGGGAGAGAATAGTGTATGATAAGGGGCTATGGTGAGGGTAGTGTATGGTGATAGTTTATGGTGTATGGTGTAGGGTGAGTAAGCTCCATTACGAGACCAACTTGCTTACATTTAGAGCCAAAACAGTCAACACTACTCCAAGACTCAACACCTTAAATACTGCATTCTGCATAAAAGCCTCAACAGGGCATTCTAAAAGGCAGAATTTCTATCCAAATAATTTCGTAGGATCAACTAAAACTATTTTATTTTCTTGAGGAACGCAGCAATGCATCTCGTAACACTTCTCAAGCATCTTACATTCAAAACACACGAATAAATTATTTATTTATTTATATACAAGAAGGTACATTGGGTTGTGAGAAATAATATATAGGTATTCTTACATTCTTGCAAACCCACTAACACGCATATAGCGGATATTATACAACTTATATACTGGCGTATATGTATATACGCATGTACTAGTGTATAATCATGGGTTAAAGTGCTATCAATAATTGATTTGTAACTGAAATAAGGCCATGTTTCGAGCTGGTTCACTGCGCAAAACGTATCTTAAAAAAAATATAATTGAGTTGGCAAGCGGCGCTCCAGTTGCCAACGCGCAAATTCATATGTTTGTTTATTTACCAGGATCCCAGCGTGAGGTATATTTCCCCGAGTATTGATGCTGCCAGTGTACCGTTTACCTGCTGGTGTACCGTGGAGCTGCTAGTTTACCGTGGGGGTGCTAGTGTACCGTAGAGCTGGCAGTATACCGTGTTTCTAAGTGACCCAGTTGAATGCCAGTGTATCTTGGAGCGTTCAGTGTAACTTGTGCCCGCCTTTGTACCGTGTGCCCGCCTTTGTACCGTGTGCCCGCCGTTGTACCGTATACGGGTCAGTGTACCATGTACCTGTAAGTGTATTGGATGTCTGCCATTGTACCGTGTACACAACAGTTCATAAACTGCCTCCTAAAATTCGACGAGACGAACAAGTTACAGTATTACTAAGCTTGATAACGTATTGCAGAAAATAAATAATTCCATTTGCAAAAATCCATATAAAATTTTTGTTTTAAATACGTAATTCACCATCTTAAAATTCCTGAGCCAGAATTCATAAAGCATTTGCGAAACCTGTAACTCTTTCCTCAATCAATTTAACATTTTACAAAGAGTTTATGAGCTCCAAAGGGCAATGAAGTTGTTTATAGCGTTAATAACCTCGGGTTGTGAAGTTTGCAAACTTGTAAACTGTTTACTAGATGTAAACACTAGCAGCGGTGATTGAGGAAAGGTGTATAGATTTCGTAATTAGAATACCTCAGTCGATTAAGGCAGCGTCTGGGATGCTTTCGGACGTAGGTTCGAATCCTCGTCACGGCCCTTGTGGCTTTGTTCATTTCGTAATTGTTTGCTTCAATGCTGGTAAATTCTGGGCCCTGGTGGGGGGGGCAGAACGCAGAACCAGGGGCCCCTCTGGTTCCCTGCGGGCCCCCCCTCCAGGAGCCCCCTGGTGAGAGATGTTCATGGGGAGACGGGCCTGTACAAACTAGGGGCCTTTTAGGGGCCGCAAAACTAGGGGTGTCGATGATGCGGCTAGGGGCCCCGGCGGTTATCTGTGATACCGTAGAGACCAAACTAGGGGGCCCCTTTCAAGGGTGGTCGTAGCTAAGGGCCCTTAACGGGAAACCAGCTCCTACCAGCATGTGGTTCAGACCCTCCCCTTACCTCTCTCTCGCTCTCTCTTACGTATTTTGTTTTCATTTCCAGAAGAATAGAGAGGTTTGCGCCCCCCCCCCGGTCCTGACAGGACCCCGCTCTGGCTGGGAGAGATGCTGTCTTCTATATATTCCTGAGCGACAGAAGGAGATGTGGTGTTATGGTGTCTTTAAATGATGAATAGCTGTGTGGGGAGGGATGGTGAATGGTGGTGATAGCTATGATTTTCGAGATGGTGAATGTGGTGGTGATGGGTGAGGATGCGATGGTGAAGTATGTTGTGGTGAATTGAATGATGATATGGTGATGATCTGAATGGGCGTCATGGGGCGTTGACAGGTGACAAGTTGGCCTGGTTGGTTGACGGAAGTGGTCGAGAGCCTAATAGTGCTTATTGGGCGTGGTAGGCGGAGATGTGGTTGCGTTAGGGATGTGACATGATGTGTGGTGGGCAACCGCCTGGTATGTTTTTCTTTATTGAGGAGCGCGATGTATGGTAACCTAAGTGAAGCGTCAGG
>WNGS01166226.1:13388162-13398185 GCA_020271785.1 Procambarus virginalis | reverse complement strand
AAGTAGCAACAGTACCAGGAGCAGCAGTAGGACAGTAGCACAGTACCAGAGCAGCAGTAGGACAAGTAGCAACAGTACCAGGAGCAGCAGTAGGACAAGTAGCAACAGTACCAGGAGCAGCAGTAGGACAAGTAGCAACAGTACCAGGAGCAGCAGTAGGACAAGTAGCAACAGTACCAGGAGCAGCAGTAGGACAAGTAGCAACAGTACCAGGAGCAGCAGTAGGACAAGTAGCAACAGTACCAGGAGCAGCATAGGACAAGTAGCAACAGTGCCGGCGTCAAGGAGGAGGAGACGGGGTTGTTAATGTCATTAGTGTGTTATAAAACAGAGGAGTTCACATCTAGAGGGTGGCAAGGACTCCTTTCTCAACGTTAATGTGTTGCCTCTACGCTGGGGCATCTGTCACCTCTGGTGTGGGGGTGTTTGGGGGTTCTCCACTGCCTCATCCTCCCACCACCAACTCCCACACCTCGCCTCCACCCTCCCACACCAACTCCCATACCTCGAAATCCGCTCACCTCCTCCCACACTAACTCCAACATCTATTCTCCCATCACCGAATCTTCTTTGAAATTGAGGGAGTACAGAGAACATACGTGGCACGCACAGGCCTAAATCATTAGGGTCGCCTCAGAGCTCTCAAAATGAGAGAGCTCTTAAAATGAGAGAGCTCTCAAAATGAGAGAGCTCTCAAAATGAGAGAGCTCTCAAAATGAGAGAGCTCTCAAAATGAGAGAGCTCTCAAATGAGAGAGTTCTCAAAATGAGAGAGCTCTCAAAATGAGAGAGCTCTCAAAATGAGAGAGCTCTCAAAATGAGAGAGAGCTCTCAAAATGAGAGAGAGCTCTCAAAATGAGAAAGCTCTCAAAATGAGAGAGCTCTCAAAATGAGAGAGAGCTCTCAAAATGAGAGAGAGCTCTCAAAATGAGAGAGAGCTCTCAAAATGAGAGAGCTCTCAAAATGAGAAAGCTCTCAAAATGAGAGAGCTCTCAAAATGAGAGAGAGCTCTCAAAATGAGAGAGAGCTCTCAAAATGAGAGAGCTCTCAAAATGAGAGAGAGCTCTCAAAATGAGAGAGAGCTCTCAAAATGAGAGAGAGCTCTCAAAATGAGAGAGCTCTCAAAATGAGGACGCCTTCAGTATTTCCTTTCTCATCTGAAAAGGAGACGAGAGAGAGAACAAGATAATATAAACATGGAAGATACTGGAGGGCCAGGTCCAAAATTTGCACAGTAAAATAACAACATACTGGAATGAACTAAATGACAGGACATGGAGAATAGAGCCAGTGAAGAGTAGAGGTGCCAAAGGCGCAATCAGAGAACATCACAATGAACTTCAGATGTTCACGACTGTTCAGCACACTCCCGGGAAGAATAACAAATATTATCGAAACAAAAGTGGTCTTAAAGAACAAAATTAGACAGTTTTCTGCAAGATGTGCCGGACCAACCAGGCTGTGGTGGGCCTGCGCGCCGCTCCAAGCAACAGCCTGTTGGATCAAGTTCTCATAAGTTAAGCCTGGCCTTAGACCGGATTCGTGAAGTAGAAGTACTCCCAGAACCCCATCCAGGTACAATCCAGGTACATACTGTGTACAGTGTCGCCAGTGTGAATGGGACATGAGAACCTTGTATCTTCAGCAAGAGACCATTATAGCAAATACATGCGATAATAGGACACCTTTGACAAATCACGGGCATCCTGTCCCCACCATGTCTACTAAATATAGTAGCCCTCATGTAAATAACCAAATATCAGTGGCTGGGACCAATTAACCAAGAGTTCGTAATACCATAATGGCTGCTGTACTGAGCCTGTCGCTATATCCGGTATCCGGTGTGGGTAGCAGCATGAGACCGGATGTAGCTAGTTCCTGTACTAGCTGGGTGGTCGTTGTAGCAAGTGGCTGCCATAACCGAGCACCCAGTACGGAAAGTGCACTTTTCGAAGTGCTACGAAGTAGAACGAAGAGTTTTCGCTGTAGCTGAGTATCCGTCATGGTCAGCGTTCGCTATAGCCAGTAGCGTGAAGGGTGAGTGGCCGCAATATATGAGTTTGGGACTGGGTAGGCTGGGTGGACTAGTGGACAGACTGGGTGGACTAGTGGACAGACTGGGTGGAATAGTGGACGGGGTGGGTGGACTTGGGGCGGGGAGCCGGGCGGAGTTCGGCCATTGTTTCCTTTAGGCCAAAGAGCGGGAAAAGACAACAGTGCGAGGGGCAACTCGGTCATATTGGCGGCCGCCGCTGCCCGCTAACATCGCAGAAAAAATATACCCCTCTGTTGCGTCTGCTCCTGTCAGTATAGACGCTTTTCATTACTGCCTCTTTATTAGTACAGCACACACCAAACATTGCTGTTGTTTTATCACTAAAGAGTATACGGGCAGTGTTTGGTATGTGGTGTTTTAAACACCACCACCACACCAAACATTACTCTCGCTTTATTAAAACGTTACACTAAACCTTATCTTTTTTTAATAAAACAGCATACACACATCAAACCTTACTGTCTCTTTAATAGAACTCCTCACATATCAAACATTACTCTATATAAAAACACCACACACACACACACAAACACACACACACACACACACACACACACACACACACACACACACACACACACACACACACACACACACACACACACAGAGGCGGGACCAAAGAGCCAGAGCTCAACCCCCGCAAGCACAACTAGGTGAGTAACTAGGTGAGTACACACACACATACACACACACACACACATGATGGACTATGTCACCCAAAAATGTCAGGAGGCTGTAAGCAGGTTTGTCCCAGCCCGACAGGAAAAAACAGAGAAGCAAAGGAAGAATCCGTGGTTTAATAGGGAATGTATGAAAGCAAAGGAGCTGAACAAAAGGGCATGGAGGAACTTCCGTAACAACAGAACACCAGAAAGTAGAGAGAGATACCAGAGAACCAGGAACGAGTATGTCAGTGTGAGAAGAGCAGCTGAGAAAAGGTATGAAAATGATATAGCTAATAAAGCCAAGACCGAACCAAAGCTACTACACAGTCACATCAGGAGGAAGACAACAGTGAAGGAACAGGTGATGAAACTTAGGGTGGGCGAGGACAGGTACACAGAGAATGACAAAGAGGTGTGTGAAGAACTCAACAGAAGGTTCCAGGAGGTCTTTACAATAGAACAGGGAGATGTCACGGCACTGGGAGAGGTGGCAGCAAACCAGGTGACCTTGGATAGGTTCGAAATTACAAGAGATGAGGTCAAAAAGCACCTATTGGAGCTGGATGTGAGAAAAGCTGTTGGGCCGGATGGAATCTCGCCATGGGTATTGAAAGAGTGTGCAGGAGCACTTTGCTTACCACTCTCCATAGTGTATAGTAAGTCACTGGAAACGGGGGACCTACCAGAAATATGGAAGACTGCTAATGTAGTACCAATATACAAAAAGGGTGACAGACAAGAGGCACTGAACTACAGGCCAGTGTCCTTAACTTGTATACCATGCAAGGTGATGGAGAAGATTGTGAGAAAAAACCTAGTAACACATCTGGAGAGAAGAGACTTCGTGACAACCCATCAACATGGGTTCAGGGAGGGTAAATCTTGCCTTACAGGCTTGATAGAATTCTACGATCAGGTGACAAAGATTAAGCAAGAAAGAGAAGGATGGGCGGACTGCATTTTTTTGCACTGTCGGAAAGCCTTTGACACAGTACCCCATATAAGGCTGATGCATAAGCTGGAGAAACAGGCAGGAGTAACTGATAGGGCGCTCCAGTGGATAAGGGAGTACCTAAGCAATAGGAAGCAGAGAGTTACAGTGAGGGGTGAGACCTCAGATTGGCATGAAGTCACCAGTGGAGTCCGACAGGGCTCTGTATTCGGACCTATCCTGTTTCTGATATACGTAAATAATCTCCCGGAAGGTATAGACTCATTCCTCTCAATGTTTGCTGACGACGCCAAAATTATGAGAAGGATTAAGACAGAGGAGGACAGCTTGAGGCTTCAAGAAGACCTGTACAAGCTGCAGGAATGGTCGAATAAATGGTTGTTAGAGTTTAACCCAAGGAAATGTAATGTAATGAAGGTAGGTGTAGGGAACAGGAGACCAGATACAAGGTATCATTTGGGAGATGAAATCCTGCAAGAGTCAGAGAGAGAGAAAGACCTGGGAGTTGATATCACGCCAGACCTGTCCCCTGAAGCTCATATCAAGACGATAACATCAGCGGCATATGCCAGGTTGACTAACATATGAACGGCCTTTAGAAATTTGTGTAAGGAATCTTTCAGAACATTATATACCACATATGTCAGACCAATCCTGGAGTATGCGGCTCCAGCATGGAGTCCATATCTAGTCAAGCATAAGACTAAACTGGAAAAGGTTCGAAGGTTTGCCACCAGACTAGTACCAGAACTGAGGGGTATGAGCTACGAGGAGAGACTACGGGAATTAAACCTCACGTCACTGGGAGACAGAAGAGTTAGAGGGGACATGATCACCACATACAAGATTCTCAGAGGAATTGATAGGGTAGATAAAGACAGACTTTTTAACACAAGGGACACACGCACTAGGGGACACAGGTGGAAATTGAGTGCCCAAATGAGCCATAGAGACGTTAGAAAGAATTTTTTCAGTGTCAGAATAGTAGACAAATGGAATGCATTAGGAAGTGATGTGGTGGAGGCTGACTCCATACTCAGCTTCAAGTGTAGATATGATAGAGCCCAATAGGCTCAGGAACCTGTACACCTGTTGATTGACGGTTGAGAGGCGGGACCAAAGAGCCAGAGCTCAACCCCCGCAAGCACAATTAGGTAAGTACACACCAAACATTACTCTTTAATAAAACGCCACAACACACACACAAACACACACACACACCCGGGCTACCTGGCCCGAGGGGCCAGGTAGCCTGGTGGATAGCGCGCAGGACTTGTAATTCTGTGGCGCGGGTTCGATTCCCGCACCCGGCAGAAACAAATGGGCAAAGTTTCTTTCACCCTGAATGCCCCTGTTACCTAGCAGTAAATAGGTACCTGGGAGTTAGTCAGCTGTCACGGGCTGCTTCCTGGGGTGTGTGTGTGTGTGTGTGGGTGGTGAAAAAAAAGTAGTTAGTGTAGTTAGTAAACAGTTGATTGACAAGTTGAGAGGCGGGCCGAAAGAGCAAAGCTCAACCCCCGTAAAATACAACTAAGTGAATACTAAGTGAATACACACACACACACACAACACACACGCACACACACACACACACACACACACACACACACACACACACACACACCACACGCACACCCACACACACACACACACACACACACACACACACACACACACACACCAAACAGATCATTTTATGTTGGTAATTTGAAAGTTTTATCAGGCTCGTCTGAGTGTCCTAGATCATATGAAGGGAAGTACAGTGTGTGTCAAGAACTAGCTACCCTGGACTATATGAAGGGGAGTACAGTGTGTGTCAAGAACTAGCTACCCTGGACTATATGAAGGGGAGTACAGTGTGTGTCAAGAACTACCTACCCTGGACTATATGAAGGGGAGTACAGTGTGTGTCAAGAACTAGCTTCCCTGGACTATATGAAGGGGAGTACAGTGTGTGTCAAGAACTAGCTACCTGGACTATATGAAGGGGAGTACAGTGTGTGTCAAGAACTACCTACCCTGGACTATATGAAGGGGAGTACAGTGTGTGTCAAGAACTAGCTACCCTGGACTATATGAAGGGGAGTACAGTGTGTGTCAAGAACTAGCTACCCTGGACTATATGAAGGGGAGTACAGTGTGTGTCAAGAACTACCTACCCTGGACTATATGAAGGGGAGTACAGTGTGTGTCAAGAACTAGCTACCCTGGACTATATGAAGGGGAGTACAGTGTGTGTCAAGAACTAGCTACCCTGGACTATATGAAGGGGAGTACAGTGTGTGTCAAGAACTACCTACCCTGGACTATATGAAGGGGAGTACAGTGTGTGTCAAGAACTAGCTTCCCTGGACTATATGAAGGGGAGTACAGTGTGTGTCAAGAACTAGCTACCCTGGACTATATGAAGGGGAGTACAGTGTGTGTCAAGAACTACCTACCCTGGACTATATGAAGGGGAGTACAGTGTGTGTCAAGAACTAGCTACCTGGACTATATGAAGAGGAGTACAGTGTGTGTCAAGAACTACCTACCCTGGACTATATGAAGGGGAGTACAGTGTGTGTCAAGAACTAGCTACCCTGGACTATATGAAGGGGAGTACAGTGTGTGTCAAGAACTAGCTACCCTGGACTATATGAAGGGGAGTACAGTGTGTGTCAAGAACTAGCTACCCTGGACTATATGAAGGGAAGTACAGTGTGTGTCAAGAACTAGCTTCCCTGGACTATATGAAGGGGAGTACAGTGTGTGTCAAGAACTAGCTACCCTGGACTATATGAAGGGGAGTACAGTGTGTGTCAAGAACTAGCTTCCCTGGACTATATGAAGAGGAGTACAGTGTGTGTCAAGAACTAGCTACCCTGGACTATATGAAGGGGAGTACAGTGTGTGTCAAGAACTAGCTCCCTGGACTATATGAAGGGGAGTACAGTGTGTGTCAAGAACTAGCTACCCTGGACTATATGAAGAGGAGTACAGTGTGTGTCAAGAACTAGCTTCCCTGGGACTATATGAAGGGGAGTACAGTGTGTGTCAAGAACTAGCTACCCTGGACTATATGAAGAGGAGTACAGTGTGTGTCAAGAACTAGCTACCCTGGACTATATGAAGAGGAGTACAGTGTGTGTCAAGAACTAGCTACCCTGGACTATATGAAGGGGAGTACAGTGTGTGTCAAGAACTAGCTTCCCTGGACTATATGAAGGGGAGTACAGTGTGTGTCAAGAACTAGCTACCCTGGACTATATGAAGGGGAGTACAGTGTGTGTCAAGAACTACCTACCCTGGACTATATGAAGGGGAGTACAGTGTGTGTCAAGAACTACTACCCTGGACTATATGAAGGGGAGTACAGTGTGTGTCAAGAACTAGCTTCCCTGGACTATATGAAGGGGAGTACAGTGTGTGTCAAGAACTATGTGATGCTAAACATCCCCAACACACAGGATGGTTAGTCACACAGATCCTTGCAATCGGCAGCCTGCACTGGCAGACTCTGGGTGCATTATGAGGATATCTTCAAAGGACATACAAGAGTGTACACTAAATGCATTACTAATTCGTTCAACAGGTCGGCTTTATAGATGGTAATGTATAGATGCAATGTAATCAATCAGAGCTTTAATATACCAATGTGCTTTAATATACTTACTAATCTCTCTCATCTCATTTTTTTCTTGCAATGTATCTGTTATTATTTTATTAATTCTGCTAGAATTTATCTACTTAAAATTATCTGTTAGATTAAGGACCTGCCCGAAACGGTGCGCGTACTAGTGGCTTTACAAGATTGTAAATACTATGCTATGTATTCTCACAAACCCAATGTACCTTCTTGTATATAAATAAATAAATAAATAAATAAATAAATGGTATAAAAGCTATCGTACTTCGATTTTCTCTCTCACGTTGGTGTCAATGCTGAGCTGAGCTGTTAGGTGTGTGAAGCTGTATAATTTGAGTGTATCTGGGAAGCCCTTCAGCAGTTCTCCTTCACACCCATCTCCCTTCAGCACCTTCCCCTCACCGCCGACCCCTTCTCCAGCCTCTCACAGGCTGGAGAAGGGATTGAACTCCTTCTCCCCAACCTTACAGACCTCCACACCACCTTCCTTCCACTATTCTTTCTTCCTTCATTCTGCATTTCCTCTCCCATGTCCCTTTTTCCTCTTTCTCATCTATAGTCTCTCCTCCACTACCTCCTCCTCCCCCCCATTACCCACTACCTCTTCCTTCCCCCACTACCCCCTCCCCCCACTACCCCCTCCCCCCATTACCCACTACCCCCTCCCCCTTGCCCCATCAAGGAGTATTATTATTATCAAGGGGGAGAACGCCTCACAAATTTCCATTCGATGGCCTTTGACGACAATGGGGAATATTTGGTCACTAAACAGGCGTGCTGTGGCGCCTCTGTGGTCCCCTTTGGTCCTGTCATGGTCCCGTCGAGGTCCCTCGTGGGGTCCTACCGTGGCGTATATATATATATGGACCCTCTGGAGTGTCCCGTGGGCCCCTCTGTGGACCGAATGAGGGCCTCTCTGTTGTCCACCTGTGGGTTTTCTGTGCGCTTTCTCTAACACCTGGATCAGTGGTCTCACTGTGGTCCGTCTGTGGTCTGCTTGGTTCACTTCAACGGTTCTGGAACCCTGCTCGGCTTCTTGATCGCTTCGGACGCTCTGGAACACCATAAGGGTTTGTCGAACAAACTTCCGTGGTCTTTTATAAATAAAATATAAGGCACTGGTACTTAAGCTATGTGTGCACGGAGGTGCCGGCCACATCCCTATGACCGGACACCAACAGTACTCCCTGGAGGTGAAGTCCGGTCTGCTGACAATCGACGCAGATGGTTGCAATTTTAGCTGGTCTGCAGATGGTCTGCGGTCTAGCAAGAATGCTGATCACAAGAATCAAGGAGTAGTAGAACGTTGGCGCTACACTGAGAGGACTCAACACCGCTCTTTGGCGCACTACCATTGTCGTCCTCGACGATCTTGATCTTCTTGGTTGCGGACCTAACATACCTGCCGTGTAATTTGACATCAGAGTATTCAACTCCGGATTGGCCCAATGCGTATTGGGGGAATATGCATGTGGTCAAGCATATCAAGCATAATTACAAGAATCAAGAAGAAGTAGAACCTTGACGCTACACTGAGAGGACCCAACACCGCTCTTCGGTGCACTACCATTTTCGTCCTCGACGATCTTGATGTTCTTGGTTGCAGACCTAACATACCTGCCGTGTAATTTGACATCAGAGTATTCAACTCCGGATTGGCCCAATGCGTCTTGGGGGAATAAGTTGCAATAAAACTATGAGTGGCAGAGATGGAAAATATTCATATGAGTTTGAGGACAATAATAAAAATATTCAACAATGTTTGTCTGTCTGGTCAAGGTTTATGACCAGACGCTTCAGGCTAGTTTCACCAAACTTTGCAGGGTGACTGGTGTCCTGTCCGGGAATGGTCATAGGAGGGATAGGGTCGAGGATAAGTAAGGGGAAGGAGGTTGAAGGAGAAGAATGTAATAATGGATAAGGAAGGTGAAAGAGCAGGTAGAGAAGGATGTGAAGGAAGAGGAAGTTTGTAGATAGGAACCCAGTGGTGCTCAATTAGTGATGACGATTAAGAGATGGAGGCAGTATTTAGTGGAAGATGGTTACAGTAATGAGGATGGTCGGGTGTAGTGTAGATGGACATAGTGAGGATGGTTTATAAAGATGGTTACTTGTGACGAAATGATAGTGTGCCGTGATAATGGGTGGTTATACAGTGACGAAGACAGTGAAAATCGACAAGAGTGTGATACACACAGGCAGCCTGGGAACACCCAAGCGCTTACGTTCGAGGTCCACATCACAGCTCGTGTGGAATGTCTAACCGCTAAGTTGTAGTGAAGAGTTCCTGACAGCTAGGGGCCGGACGGCTGAGTGGACAGCCGCTCGGGATTCATAGTTTTTGAGGTTCCGGGTTCGATCCCCGGTGGAGGGAGGAAAACAAATGGGCAGAGTGTCTTTCACCATGATGCCCCTGTTCCACCTAGCAGTAAATAGGTACCCTGGGAGTTAGACAGCTGCTACGGGCTGCTTCCTGGGGGAATGTGTAACAAAAAGGAGGCCTGGTCGAGGACCGTGGCCCGCGGGACGCTAAGCCCCGCAACCATCTCAAGATAGATCACTGTATCTGAGTTACACATGATCCTATGTATTACTGTAATCATCTTCACTACATACTGTCCTTATGTCTGTAACTTGGCGGTTCAAGCGCCGCGAAGTACATCGAACTCGAATTTCTCTTTTGGCTCGACTAATCTTAGAACTTCCCGTCGATTATCATTGAG
>WNGS01166226.1:13362132-13381085 GCA_020271785.1 Procambarus virginalis | reverse complement strand
ACCAAGACATAAACTGTTCTTATGATACTTTTGTGAAGTTTGCGGAATGTAGATTGTACCCTCTTCTAGGGCCCGATTGTACCCTCTTCTAGGCCCCCGATTGTAACACGCTTCTTGATGCCCCTGTTCACCTAGCAGTAAATAGGTACCTGGGAGTTAGACAGCTGCTACGGGCGGCTTCCTGGGGTGTGTAACAAAAGGAGGCCTGGTCGAGGACCGGGCCGCGGGGACGCTAAGCCCCGAAATCATCTCAAGATAACCTCAAGATAACCCCTACGTCATCGCTACTCTTTAAGCACATCTAACTTATGCCTAACCTAACCTGACCTGACCTGACCTAACCTGACCTACCTAATCTGACGTGACTTGACCTGACCTAGCCACACAAGAGATAAATTACTGCGTTTTATATACGGGTTGAATAAGATGTATTACGTCACTATGACGTAATAATGGTCATTCCAGTGTAGGCCTAATGGGCAGGAGCGTCCCTTCAGACGAGGAAAAAGTCCTATTGCACATTTCTGGATTAGTAGGTAAGGTTATAGATTAATGGCTAAGCTAATTGTTTTTCAAGTATGCTTACGTCAGGCTTTGGGAATAATGATGTCCGACGACCTAACGTTTAGGGCATAACCAAGCAAGTATTGCGTCAGCCAGAAAAATGATAGGATGGATCACGAGAACTTCAAGTCCAGAGATCCCATCACAATGATTGTACTCTTCAAGTCACTTGTGTTGTCCCGTCTTGAGTACTGCTCAGTACTCACTTCCCCCTTCAGAGCAGGAGAGATTACTGAATTGAGGGAATACAGAGAACATATACGGCACGCATAGACGAGATAAAGCACCTAAATTATTGGGATCGTCTCAAAGCTCTCCAAATGTACTCACTAGAAAGGAGACGAGAGAGATAGCAAATAATACACCTGGAAGATACTGGAGGGCCAGGTCCCAAATCTGCACAGTAAAATAACAACGTACTGGAGTGAACGACATGGAAGAAAATGCAGAATAGAACCAGTGAAGAGCAGAGGTGCCATAGGCACAATCAGAGAACACTGTATAAACATCAGAGGTTCACGGTTGTTCAACATCCTCCCAGCGAGCATCAGAAATATTACAGGAACAACCGTGGACATCTTCAAGAGGAAACTAGATTGTTTCCTTCAAGAAGTGCCTGACCAACCGGGCTGTGGTGGGTATGTGGGCCTGCGGGCTGCTCCAAGCAACAGCCTGGTGGACCAAACTCTCACAAGTCAAGTCTGGCCTCGGGCCGGGCTTGGGGAGTAAAAGAACTCCCAGAACCCCATCAACCAGGTATCAACTAGGTTGCGAGCAGCCGCGTCCAACAGCCTGGTTTACCAGTCCTGCATCGAGGGGGGCTTGTTCAACGACCGGGCCGCGGGGTAGCTGAGCCCCGGAATCACCTCAAGGTAACCATTTCTTTTATGCAAAAATTGGAAAGTGTGTTGAGGGAGAGAAGTATTTCTTTCCTCTCGTAGAGGAGAGTATCTCTTGCTGACGTATTTGGTACATTAGATCATTATATTGATGGTCATTAGATGTGTAATTAATATTACTGGTGTTGTTATGAGGCTTCAGTGTGTCTGGGCGTTATTATTATTATTATAAATATCATCAGTGTCATCATTATATCAACGTCGTCATTATTGACGTCGTTATCAACGCTATCACCATCAACGTCATCTTCCACAACACCATCAACAGCGCCGTCACCATCACGATCATCTAATAACACCTAACCAGTCAATATGTGCTCCCGAGATCAACATCTTCCCCTATCCCAGACACCCGTAAACAGGTGTTCCAAGAAAGCACTTCTACAAGATTCGCGCCAAAATTCTTCAACGATATTCCCGCCAAAATTGCTTTTAGCAAATTCGCGCCAAAATTCTCCTTCGAAATTCCCGCCAAAATTCTCCTTCGAAATTCGCGCCAAAATTCCACAAATTTAAGCACGCATTCACCCGATTACAAAAAATAAAACAAAACAAAAACGTTTGAAAAATTTAAACATGACACGAAAATCTTAAATTAAATCAGCACAATATATAAAAAAAAATCCAGCGAGAAGAAACATGAATTGATGAATATAAAATCAGGCAAAAATATCAAATAAAAGAAACCGGCGCGAGGGGTGACCATTTATTACTCTGAGTGTGTTGTGGTGGAGGCCGAGGGGGACCGGAAGACCCTCTACGTCACCCTCTAGGGCGGGAAATGACGTATTGGCGCCTGAAGAACCTCTCGTCCCCAGCCCTTCACAGAAGTTAGCCAATCAATGGCGGGGATCGAATGCCTCTCATCCGGGGCCCTCGAGATAAGCCAGCCAATCAGGCACGTTCGATCCTGGCTCATTTGGCGGGAGAAGAACGAGAGGCTTGGCGCTCTCACCAGAGGCTTTGGCCAGCTCTAGTCTGCTCTTTGGACAAAGGAAGTCGACATACAAGCTCTCACAAGTCAAGCCTGGCCCCGGGCTGGGCTTCGGGAGGAGAACAACTCTCAGAACCCCATACAGGTACAATCCAGGTACATACCTGGTTTGGTCTTCGGCCTTCTCTATGACACAAGCCACGGTGTTCAAGATATCTCATCTCAGTATTTCTAAAACCATCTTACTTATGTCAGTACATCGGAAGATATCTTATTTATTAATATATATATATATATATATATATATATATATATATATATATATATATATATATATATATATATATATATATATATATATATATGTATATATATATATATATATATATATATATATATATATATATATATATATATATATATATATATATATATATATATAGATATTGTGCTAATCAATATATCTGAAGATATCTTATTATATCTGAAGATATCTTATTATATCTGAAGATATCTTAATATATCTAAAGCTATCTTATGTCAACCAACAAAAAATATATTCTTACTGACATATTAAATTTGCAAATTAAATTAGACATGTTAGCATATTAAAACTACCAATCAGGATGTCTCAGATATCACAAAGTATATCAGTGGCTTCAGCATATCCCGTCTAAGTATATTACACATATTACTTCACTCACAGTCCAAACTGATTATGGTCAATAAAATGTTATACAAAAGTGGCCAATAATCTTCTATATAAATATGGCCAATACACTCCTATATAAATATGGCCAATACACTCCTATATAAATATGGCCAATAAATGGTTATATAGATAGCAGCTTGTATATATAACTAATGTGTGTTTATGTCCAAAGAACTATAAAATAGCTTATAAAATAGTTATATATAAAATAGTTTATTGGACATGTAGAAATCTTGGCCAAAATAGGATTTTTTTTTTTTTAGTTGTAACCTGTTTAACTTTTTTTTTTTAACTTGTTTAGACATCTATAAAAGATGTATCTTAATAAAAATAAATTCTTGTATAAATAATACATCAGGCCAAGCTTAAAATTTCAATAAATAATTTCGAATTTTCAGGCAAGACCGTCAGTAGAATATGACATGAGTAGGAATCAAAATTAATAAAAAAAAGTTTTAGTGGCGACGGTCTCGCGTTATGCAGGTCTGCGTTCAATCCCCGACCGTCCACCAAGTGGTTGAGGGACCATTCCTTTCCCTCGTCCCATCCCAAATCCTTATCCTGAATCTTACCCGATGCCAATTCAGGATAGCGAGAGAAAAAGTCTCTGAATTTGAAAACATTGCGGCCAAGAGGAACATTTTAGAGTGGCGGGTTGCCTGTTGTTCCTGTTTTCTGCTCCAGCGGCCACGAGAGCTGGAACAGTCAGGCGGCCGTTGTACGGAACACTTCCCCTGACTTACGGAACACTCTGTCGGTACTTGCTACTGCTCCTGTGGCAATGAGAGCCGGAGCAACAGACAGACAAGATGGATTGGTGTTACAAGCCTCTGGTCTAGGTATACTCTCAGCCATGTGGTACTTTAGGTTACTTGACTTTGATAATCAGAATATTGCGGCAGTTACAATAAGTAACACTGCAATAGCAGTTGCAGTCTCCGTGGTGCAGTGGTAAGCCACTCGCCTGGCGTTCCGCGAGCGCTTTGTCCTGGGTTCGTATCCTGGCCGGGGAGGATTTACTGGGCGCAAATCCTTAACTGTAGCCTCTGTTTAACTCAACAGTAAAATGTGTACTTGGTTCTAACAACGATTCTTCGCGGCGGGGATCGTATTCCAGGGACCTGCCCGAAACGCTACGCGTACTAGTGGTTGTACAAGAATGTAACAACTCTTGTATATATCTCAAAAAAAAAATTGATGTTTTATTTCTACGGCCACACATTTACAATGCTAACCAGCACATATACATTTTCTTCTGTCCTCCATGGACAGGGTGAGAGATGTGTTAAACATACAGGTCAGGGATTTGCTGAACAATCAACCAGAGAAGGTGATTGTAGTGCTTTTAAAATCCTAATCTATCCTACAAACATAGATGGTAGTGACAATTGCCTGTACACATCTAGTTGTGCTTGCGGGGGTTGAGCTCTGGCTCTTTGGTCCCGCTTCTCAACTGTCAATCAACCGCGCCTATGTGTGTGGAGGGGCGCGGAGACTAGTGCCCAATCACTCCTACAGAACTACTCTTTCTGCAGACTATTGTCTCAACATATTGCACGACCTCCAAACATTCCAAATGTAAAACAAAAAAAAAAAAAAAAAAACTCGTGGATTCAATAGAATCCCAGACTGCAATCCATTTTTTTTACCGTGTCGTGTATCTTAAGTGGTCCAAGGCGTGTACTTGGGAATACCCAGAACATAGGTTCGAATCCCTATCACGGCTCCTACCGATTTTCTGTGTCCCAAATGTAATACATCATATTATCCACGTTGTCTAGTGCCTTATTATTTACGCTCATCAATGATAATCGACGGGAAGTTCTAAGATTAGTCGAGCCAAAAGAGAAATTCGAGTTCGATGTACTTCGCGACGCATGAACCGCCAAGTTACAGACATAAGGACAGTATGTAGTGAAGATGATTACAGTAATACATAGGATCATGTGTAACTCAGATACAGTGATCTATCTTGAGATGATTTCGGGGCTTAGCGTCCCCGCGGCCCGGTCCTCGACCAGGCCTCCTTTTTGTTACACATCCCCCAGGAAGCAGCCCGTAGCAGCTGTCTAACTCCCAGGTACCTATTTACTGCTAGGTGAACAGGGGCATCATGGTGAAAGACACTCTGCCCATTTGTTTCCTCCTCCACCGGGGATCGAACCCGGAACCTCAGAACTATGAATCCCGAGCGCTGTCCACTCAGCCGTCCGGCCCCTAGCTGTCAGGAACTCTTCACTACAACTTAGAGGTTAGAAATTCCACACGAGCTGTGATGTGGACTCGAACGTAAGCGCTTGGGTGTTCCCAGGCGCTGTGTGTATCACACTCTTGTCGATTTTCACTGTCTTCGTCACTGTATAACCACCTTCACGGCACACTATCTTCGTCACAGTAACCATCTTTATAACCATCCTCACTATGTCCATCTACACTACACCCGACCATCCTCATTACTGTAATCATCTTCACTAAATACTGCCTCCATCTCTTTAATCGTCATCACTAATTGAGCACCACTGGGTCTCCTATCTACAAACTTCTCTCTCCTTCACATCCTTCTCTACCTGCTCTTTCACCTTCCTTATCCATTATTACCTTTCTTCTCCTTCACCTCCTTCCCCTTACTTATCCTCGACCCTATCCCTCCTATGACCATTCCCCGACAAAGACCAGTCACCCTGCAAAGTTTGGTGAAACTAGCCTGAAGCGTCTGGTCATAAACCTTGACCAGACAGACAAACATTGTTGAATATTTTTATTATTGTCCTCAAACTCATATGAATATTTTCCATCTCTGCCACTCATAGTTTTATTGCAACTTATTTCCCCAAGATGCATTGGGCCAATCCGGAGTTGAATACTCTGATGTCAAATTACACGGCAGGTATGTTAGGTCCGCAACCAAGAAGATCAAGATCGTCGAGGACGACGATGGTAGTGCACCGATGAGCGGTGTTGAGTCCTCTCAGTGTAGCGCCAACGTTCTACTACTGCTTGATTCTTGTGATCAGCATTCTTGCTAGACCGCAGACCATCTGCAGACCAGCTAAAATTGCAACCATCTGCGTCGATTGTCAGCAGACCGGACTTCACCTCCAGGGAGTATTGTTGGTGTCCGGTCATAGGGATGTGGCCGGCACCTCCGTGCACACATAGCTTAAGTACCAGTGCCTTATATTTATTTATAAAGACCACGGAAGTTTGTTCGACAAACCCTTATGGTGTTCCAGAGCGTCCGAAGCGATCCAGAAGCCGAGCAGGGTTCCAGAACCGTTGAAGTGAACCAAGCAGACCACAGACGGACCACAGTGAGACCACTGATCCTGGTGTTAGAGAAAGCGCACAGAAAACCCACAGGTGGACAACAGAGAGACCCTCATTCGGTCCACAGAGGGGCCCACGGGGACACTCCAGAGGGTCCATATATATATATACGCCACGGTAGGACCCCACGAGGGACCTCGACGGGACCATGACAGGACCAAAGGGGGACCACAGAGGCGCCACAGCACGCCTGTTTAGTGACCAAATATTCCCCATTGTCGTCAAAGGCCATCGAATGGAAATTTGTGAGGCGTTCTCCCCCTTGATAATAATAATACTCCTTGATGGGGCATGGGGGAGGGGGTAGTGGGTAATNCCGGTTCAACATAAACCAACATAAAGTGAACGCAGGAAGAAGCAAGTTAAATCCCCCCCCCCAGTCAGTCTCACAGCTTTGCAATATTTGCATGCAAGAGCCCCCTTCAAAAGGTGCCTTGCAATTCGGAGCATTTGCCACTGGAGAGAGAGAGAGAGAGAGAGAGAGAGAGAGAGAGAGAGAGAGAGAGAGAGAGAGAGAGAGAGAGAGAGAGAGAGAGAGAGAGAGAGAGAGAGAGAGAGAGAGCATTCCTTCCAGCATACCAGGGTTAATGACCACCAAGCCAAGGTTAATGACCCCCAAGCAAGGGTTAATGACCCACCAAGCCAGGGTTAATGACCCACCAAGCCAGGATTAATGACCCACCAAGCCAAGGTTAATGACCCCCAATCCAGGATTAATGACCCACCAAGCCAAGGTTAATGACCCACCAAGCCAGGGTTAATGACCTACCAAGCCAGGGTTAATGACCTACCAAGCCAGGGTTAATGACCCACCAAGCCAGGGTTAATGACCCACCAAGCCAGGGTTAATGACCCACCAAGCCAGGGTTAATGACCCACCAAGCCAGGGTTAATGACCCCCAATCCAGGATTAATGACCCACCAAGCCAAGGTTAATGACCCACCAAGCCAGGGTTAATGACCCACCAAGCCAGGGTTAATGACCTACCAAGCCAGGGTTAATGACCCACCAAGCCAGGGTTAATGACCCACCAAGCCAGGGTTAATGACCCACCAAGCCAGGGTTAATGACCCACCAAGCCAGGGTTAATGACCCACCAAGCCAGGGTTAATGACCCACCAAGCCAGGATTAATGACCTACCAAGCCAGGGTTAATGACCCACCAAGCAAGGATTAATGACCCACCAAGCTAGGATTAATGACCCACCAAGCCAGGGTTAATGACCCACCAAGCCAAGATTAATGACCCACCAAGCCAGGGTTAATGACCCACCAAGCCAGGGTTAATGACCAACCAAGTCAGGATTAATGACCCACCAAGCCAGGGTTAATGACCCACCAAGCCAAGATTAATGACCCACCAAGCCAAGATTAATGACCCACCAAGCCAGGGTTAATGACCCACCAAGCCAGGATTAATGACCCACCAAGCCAAGATTAATGACCCACCAAGCCAGGGTTAATGACCAACCAAGCCAGGATTAATGACCAACCAAGCCAAGGTTAATGACCCACCAAGCCAAGGTTAATGACCCACTAAGCCAGGGTTAATGACCAACCAAGCCAGGATTAATGACCTACCAAGCCAGGATTAATGACCTACCAAGCCAGGATTAATGACCAACTAAGCCACAAAAGCCAGTACTAGACAAAGGAAAGCCCGATAAGCCCACGAGAAGTGAGTGAATGTTCCAAGCCACCAGAGTGAACAAGCCCCATACCAGTGAGAAATGATATGGAAATCACGAAGAGAAAGTCTTAATCCCGAATGACTATATATAACACCTGGAAGGGATAAACGCGGATAGAATAGGATAGAATGGGATGAGAAGGACAGGGTAAGTGCTGGGGGAAGGAGGATGGAGTGAAGGGACGGTGCCCAACCACTTGGACCATCGGGGATCGAACGCCGACCTGCAAGAAGAAAATCGCTTTGTTCTCAATGACCAGTCCAAGTGGTTGGGCCAGCCAGGAAGAATAGGAGAAATGGATAAAGTGAGATGAATAAATCCAAGGAACAAACCCAGGAAATAGGAAGAAAGCCCCAAAAGGGAGAGGAAAAGCCAGGAATGGGTTCGAGGCTCCTCTCCGTCCATTTGCAAGTATATTGAGTCAAAATGGTGGGTGAGGTTCCGCCTGTCCAAACACCGTCAGCGATACTATGGATTTTGGCGCGGGCGGCGGCTGCTTCTTGGCGGGAAGCTGGAGGCCGGCGTCCTCACCTCCAGACGATCTCGTTAAAGTCATAAACTTGGCTGGTACGATGGTTCCTGGGGTGGTTGTGGGTCGGTGGGGGTCGGTGGGGGTCGGTGGGGGTCGGTGGGGGTCAGTGGGGGTCGGTGGGGAGATTGGGAGAGGCAAGGAGAGCAGTGGACAGGGGATAAGGGCGTCAAAAAGGGGGAAGAGAGATGAGAGAGAGAGGAAGAGAGTGAAGATGTAGAGAGAGAAGGGGAGAGGGGAAACATTGAGGTTAGAGGGTGGGGGAGGGGGGGTGGGAGTGGAAGAGACCCGGGCTCAGCCGGGTACACCCTCTACTTAGGCTATACATGACTTGATATATAATATATGTAACGAGTTTGTCAACACTGTAATATACTCAAGCAAATATATTTTGGGGTTCAGTTCCAGAGCGCATTATGTGCCCCTGTATGGGTATGGGGTCCACTACCACCCACAGGATGGGTATGGGGTCCACTACCACCCACAGGATGGGTATGGGGTCCACTACCACCCACAGGATGGGTATGGGGTCCACTACCACCCACAGGATGGGTATGGGGTCCACTACCACCCACAGGATGGGTATGGGGTCCACTACCACCCACAGGATGGGTATGGGGTCCACTACCATCCACAGGATGGGTATGGGGTCCACTACCACCCACAGGATGGGTATGGGGTCCACTACCACCCACAGGATGGGTATGGGGTCCACTACCATCCACAGGATGGGTATGGGGTCCACTACCATCCACAGGATGGGTATGGGGTCCACCACCACCCACAGGATGGGTATGGGGTCCACTACCACCCACAGGATGGGTATGGGGTCCACCACCACCCACAGGATGGGTATGGGGTCCACTACCACCCACAGGATGGGTATGGGGTCCACTACCACCCACAGGATGGGTATGGGGTCCACTACCACCCACAGATGGTCAGCGGTAGTGGACCCCATACATGGATGTATGGCAATGATACATGGTAGTAATACATGGTTGATACATGGTCTTGTATCACAGTAGGCTACGTCCACAACTCACAACAGGTATCCGGGTTCAATCCCGGGTAATGGTTGGAAACAAAGGTCCTTTCACCTGGTGCCTCTGTCCACCTAGCAGTAAATAAGTCACCTGGAGTCAGGTAAATATTGTAGGTTGTACGAGCTACTGGTGTTATGGCTCTCAGGTAATTCAGGTAAACTCAGAGGCCATGATACCTACATTCAGAGCCATCTTGCGCTGACAAACGCAATTAGCTGATACAGAAACGGACAGGGATAACGATTATAATTCAATTGTTTACATTCTATTGTCGGAGACAACGCCGCCGCTGTGGAACTTTTGGTTCTATAAAAAGCAATCCCATAGTGCTGATGTGGGAAGAGACTGTCTCATTAGAAACAGCTAATGCTTTTGACCGATGATCTGTTCATATATTATGCACGCCAGACCTATCCTGTGGGTGGTAATGGACCCCATATCTATCCTGTGGGGGTAGTGGACCCCCATACCCATTCCGTGGGTGGTAGTGAACCCCATACCCATCCCGTGGGTGTAGTGGACCCCCATACCCATCCTGTGGGTGGTAGTGGACCCCCATACCCATCCTGTGGTGGTAGTGGACACCATACCCATCCTGTTGGCAGTAGTGAATCCCCCATACCCATTCCGTGGGTGGTAGTGAACCCCATACCCATCCTGTGGGTGGTAGTGGACCCCCATACCCATCCGAGGATGGTAGTGGACTCTATACCCTTCCTGTGGGTGGTAGTGGACCCATACCCCTCCTGTGGGTGGTATTGAACACCATTCCCATCCTATGGGTGGCAGTGTACACCATACTCATCTGTGGGTGGTAGTGGACCCCATACCCATTCCGTGGGTGGTAGTGAACCCCATACCCATCCCGTGGGTGGTAGTGGACCCCATACCCATCCGAGGATGGTAGTGGACTCTATACCCTTCCTGTGGGTGGTAGTGGACCCCATACCCCTCCTGTGGGTGGTATTGAACACCATTCCCATCCTATGGGTGGCAGTGTACATCATACTCATCCTGTGGGTGGTAGTGGACCCCATACCCCTCCTGTGGGCGGAAGTGGACCTCATACCCATCCCTGGTGGTAATGTGGGCACTGTGAGGTGGCCCCCTGGTGGTAATGTGGGCACTGTGAGGTGGCTCCCTGGTGGTAATGTGGGCACTGTGAGGTGGCTCCCTAGTGGTAATGTGGGCACTGTGAGGTGGCTCCCTGGTGGTAATGTGGGCACTGTGAGGTGGCTCCCTGGTAGTAATGTGGGCACTGTGAGGTGGCCCCCTGGTAGTAATGTGGCACTGTGAGGTGGCTCCCTGGTGGTAATGTGGGCACTGTGAGGTGGCTCCCTAGTGGTAATGTGGGCACTGTCAGGTGGCTCCCTGGTGGTAATGTGGGCACTGTGAGGTGGCTCCCTGGTGGTAATGTGGGCACTGTGAGGTGGCTCCCTAGTGGTAATGTGGGCACTGTCAGGTGGCTCCCTGGTAGTAATGTGGGCACTGTGAGGTGGCCCCCTGGTGGTAATGTGGGCACTGTGAGGTGGCTCCTGGTGGTAATGTGGGCACTGTGAGGTGGCTCCCTGGTGGTAATGTGGGCACTGTGAGGTGGCTCCCTGGTGGTAATGTGGGCACTGTGAGGTGGCCCCCTGGTGGTAATGTGGGCACTGTGAGGTGGCTCCCTGGTGGTAATGTGGGCACTGTCAGGTGGCTCCCTGGTGGTAATGTGGGCACTGTCAGGTGGCTCCCTGGTGGTAATGGGAACAGACTAACAACTGAGAAACGGAAAACGAAAATCATGACCTTTGACCTGTCTGTGATTTTAAACTCCATCTTGTAAGAGATTGCGAAGAGACAGACACCTTCAACCAAGACCATGAGTCCTCAAACATTTATACAACTACTGGCGAAACCTGTACATCTTTTCTCGTCATGGCAGCTTAGTATATATATTTATTAAACAGTTTATGAGCTCCGGAGCACCACGTGGCTGTCTATAACAATAACAACCTCGATTCGTAAACTCTCCAAGCTCGTATACGGTTTAATAGATGTAAACAAAACCCGCCATGATGGGTGGAAGATATATAGGTTTCGTAAGAGTAAATACTTGAAGCCTGGGCCCTAGTCTCACGAGCCGACTATACAGCATCACACAAGACGACGAGAACAATCATCTCGGCAGAGATGAGATTAGAGGTATTGCAGCATCTCCCGTAGATTGGTTCAACAATACCGTAGATTGGTACAACAATACCGTAGATTGGTTCAACAATACCGTAGATTGGTACAACAATACCCTCTGATGTACGACTCTCTCCCCACCCGCTCGTGTTTACATGCGACGGGGCCCACCCACCACAAGTGTCAAGTCAAATTCTTCAAGGTACACCTTGAGCTCCTGAAGAAGGGGCCTCAAAATGTAGAGTGGAAGCTTCAAGTGGACCTTTAGAAACCAGGAGTGTGGTCTCAAGGCGATGGGGAGCCTCGGCCAGCGACCCTCAGCCACCAACCAGCGCTGAAGGATGGACCCAAAGCTGGTGATGGGGCAATGAGGCTCTTTGATGGGGGGATTGGCCTCGAGGGACGGCTCAGAGGTTGGCCTCGAGGGACGGCTCAGAGGTTGGCCTCGAGGGACGGCTCAGAGGTTGGCCTCGAGGGACGTCTCAGAGGTTGGCCTCAAGGCATGGGTGAGAGGTTGACCTCAAGGCATGGGTGAGAGGTTGGCTTCAAGGCATGGGTGAGAGGTTGGCCTCAAGGCATGGGTGAGAGGTAGTCTGGCCCACGGTCCTTCATGGTAGACTGGTTCGTATTTGTCAAGATCTCAATATTGGGTGGATGCGCCCTTACAGCAGCGAACCGTGTATTTAACTAAGCCCTTCTCGCTGAATATCTCCGCTTAAGAGAGTCACGATTGCATATCTTCCTTTCTCTCTCTCTGATTGGCTGAATTTTCCTAGCTGGACTGTCTCCAGTTTGGACTGATCCTAACTGGATCAAGTCTCGTAGACTTGATCTAGGTTGAGGGAAGTGAAATTCACACCAGTTACTCCATCTGTCATCATTCTATTATGCAGGAAGAACCGCACGTCTATGGGTCATCCAATAAGGTTAGCAGACTTCTAGATGTCACCACTGCTAGGCTTAGGCTCGGCTACAAGTACCTCTGGCAGTTTGTAACATCTGCTGATGTAGATTTGACTAAATGTAAACTCTGTCAGCAGAACTATTCGCATACTTTACGTCATTATATAATGGAATGTGAAAAAATCGCGGAATTCAGAGATAACACTATCAATAGTGTCCAAGAAATGTGTAAGTACTTCATTCATAATGATGTGCTGCCAAGAATCTTAGCGAAGTATCAAAAGTTTGATTACTGTAGGTAATGCATGCACATGACTGTAAAGCTGCCGCCCAGTTGGGTGGGTGTGGAGCACATGACTGTAAAGCTGCCGCCCAGTTGGGTGGGTGTGGAGCACATGACTGTAAAGCTGCCGCCCAGTTGGGTGGGTGTGGAGCACATGACTGTAAAGCTGCCGCCCAGTTGGGTGGGTGTGGAGCACATGGCTGTAAAGCTGCCGCCCAGTTGGGTGGTGTGGAGCACGTGACTGTAAAGCTGCCGCCCAGTTGGGTGGGTGTGGAGCACATGACTGTAAAGCTGCCGCCCAGTTGGGTGGGTGTGGAGCACATGACTGTAAAGCTACCGCCCAGTTGGGGGTGGTGTGAGCAAGACTAGTAACTGTGTAACTCACCATGGATGTAAAGTGCCTTGTATAGTGACTGATGTGAGCTTCTTGCTGAATCACATTTGATATAAAAAGATTATTGATATGTCTATGTATTTGTATGAATGATTGTATATTTGTGTAAATGATTGTATATATGTAAATGATTGATTGTTCCTGAACCCATTATATGCCTCTATAACCCTTACTACCATTGTCTATTGGATGGATAAGGGGGTGCATAATGAAGAAAGAATTGAAAATTGACAATTCCCTCCTTAATCATCTTGCAAGATGACGAGAGGCTGACCTCGAAGGATGAGAGAGAGAGAGAGGTTAATTCTACGCTTCCATACACGTTCCATACACGTTCCATACAACATACACGTTCATACACCAGCACATGTATATTAATAAGGAAAAACATGTTATATAACACCCTTGGCAATACCATCTAACCTTCTAAATCATCTAACAACTTTTATATACGATCTAACCTCTTTTATACGATTCAACGACCCTGTCGACACGTTCTAACCACGTCTGTACGACCTAACAGCTGCACGACGGTCCGCAGGTACGACCAGCCGACGGTCCGCAGGTACGACCAGCCGACGGTCCGCAGGTACGACCAGCCGACGGTCCGCAGGTACGACCAGCCGACGGTCCGCAGGTACGACCAGCCGACGGTCCGCAGGTACGACCAGCCGACGGTCCGCAGGTACGACCAGGTGACGGTCCGCAGGTACGACCAGGTGACGGTCCGCAGGTACGACCAGCCGACGGTCCGCAGGTACGACCACCGACGGTCCGCAGGTACGACCAGCCGACGGTCCGCAGGTACGACCAGCCGACGGTCCCAGGTACGACCAGCCGACGGTCCGCAGGTACGACCAGGTGACGGTCCGCAGGTACGACCAGGTGACGGTCCGCAGGTACGACCAGCCGACGGTCCGCAGGTACGACCAGCCGACGGTCCCAGGTACGACCAGCCGACGGTCCGCAGGTACGACCAGCCGACGGTCCGCAGGTACGACCAGGTGACGGTCCGCAGGTACGACCAGGTGACGGTCCGCAGGTACGACCAGGTGACGGTCCGCAGGTACGACCAGGTGACGGTCCGCAGGTACGACCAGCCGAAGGTCCGCAGGTACGACCAACCGACGGTCCGCAGGTACGACCACCCGACGGTCCGCAGGTACGACCAGCCAACGGTCCGCAGGTACGACCAGCCGACGGTCCGCAGGTACGACCAGCCGACGGTCCGCAGGTACGACCAGCCGACGGTCCGCAGGTACGACCAGCCGACGGTCCGCAGGTACGACCAGCCGACGGTCCGCAGGTACGACCAGCCGACGGTCCGCAGGTACGACCAGCCGACGGTCCGCAGGTACGACCAGCCGACGGTCCGCAGGTACGACCAGGTGACGGTCCGCAGGTACGACCAGGTGACGGTCCGCAGGTACGACCAGGTGACGGTCCGCAGGTACGACCAGCCGAAGTCCGCAGGTACGACCAACCGACGGTCCGCAGGTACGACCAGCCGACGGTCCGCAGGTACGACCAGCCGACGGTCCGCAGGTACGACCACCCGACGGTCCGCAGGTACGACAACCCGACGGTCCGCAGGTACGACCAGCCGACGGTCCGCAGGTACGACCAGCCGACGGTCCGCAGGTACGACCAGCCGACGGTCCGCAGGTACGACCACCCGACGGTCCGCAGGTACGACCACCCGACGGTCCGCAGGTACGACCACCCGACGGTCCGCAGGTACGACCAGCCGACGGTCCGCAGGTACGACCAGCCGACGGTCCGCAGGTACGACCACCCGACGGTCCGCAGGTACGACCACCCGACTGTCCGCAGGTACGACCAGCCGACGGTCCGCAGGTACGACCAGCCGACGGTCCGCAGGTACGACCAGCCGACGGTCCGCAGGTACGACCACCCGACGGTCCGCAGGTACGACCACCCGACGGTCCGCAGGTACGACCAACCGACGGTCCGCAGGTACGACCAACGACGGTCTGCAGGTACGAGGTGATGAAATAAAATATTCTAACAGGTGTACCAAGACTAGGTACCAGCAAGGGCCCTGCCGAGCCTGGGCCGTGAGCTAGAGCCCCACACAGAGCATGACTGAACACAGAGCCTCTGGCAAGATCAACACTACCGTCTTGAGAGATATCTTACAGATTTTTCATCCTAAAACGAACGAGCGATTTTCGTGTATTTTCAACTGAAGCGCGCACGATAGCACTGTTTTATTTCCATTAAACCGAATCTCTTCTCTTGGAAAGCTTGAATGTATTAAACCAACATGAAAGAAACGATTGAAATCGATGAACAGAGCTATGTACACTGATGTCTAATATCTCTCTAAATTTGTCTAAATCAATCGGGCTTGGGAGGAGGATGTCTTGTGAAGAATTCCCTGAGGAGAAGAACCCTCGACCCGAAACTAAGAAAACAACACTTGCTCACGTGGATGACAGTTAAGTCCAAGCCCCAGCTGGTGTTGAGGAGTACAAAGTGACAGGATAGAACAACCCAGCGGGTTTTCTTCCATATTGGAGGAGTATGGTACATGTTGCTATGGCGGTGTTGCCACTCACAGGATGAGTGGGGCGCTGCCGAATAAACTCGCCCATCGGGGCAAAATTTAAACAAAAAAATATCGAAACCGTCAAGTGAACGTCTTGACCAAACCTCGTTAGGCAGTCTGCCAGACATGTAGACATAGAGTTTCCTGGTCAAAAAAAGGTTATTCGTGCTTAATGGCTAGTGGTGGTTGCTCAACGTTGAGCCCGTGGGGGTCGTTGAACTAATCGCTTGGCACACTATACGAAGCTACAAGTACTTAAGATACAAGGCAGTATATTATGCAGCAAGTGTCAGAAAGATCAGACAAATTAAACCAATGAATATAAAGTTAGATGGAGACGAGGGAGTAGGTAAAGAAACAAGTGTCTCGTTGGATGGGTTTTGGCGTTGGGACTTTTTGTGGCTAGCGGTGGATTTGTGGGCTACGTGGTATTTTGTGCCTAGGCTGTGGGATTTTTCGGTGTCTAGGCGGTGGGATTTTTGGTGACGTACCTAGGCTGTGGGGATTTTTTGTTGTCTAGGCGTGTGGATTTTGTGGTCTAGGCTGTGGGATTTTTGTGGTCAAGGCTGTGGGATTTTTGTGGTCTAGGCTGGGGGATTTTGGTGGTCTAGGGCTGTGATTTTTTTGTGGTCTGGCGTGGGAGTTTTGGGTCTGCTGTGGGGATGTTTTGGGTCTAACGCTATGGGCTGTTGTGTGGTTAGGCTGGGGATTTTTGTGGTCTAGGCTGTGGGAATTTTTGTGGAATTTGAGATTGAACCTATCCAACACTACCACCTCATCCTCACCAAACAACAACCACCAACAACACACACCACCACCAAACACCACACCCAACCACCACCACCACCACCAACACCACCACCACCACCACCTCCAACACCCCCCCACCACACCGCACCACCACGACTACCACCGACCCCACCACCACCACCACTACCACCGCCACTACCACCCACCCAAACCACCACCAATACCACCACCACCACCGGGGGTGCCACACCACCACCACCACCAACACCCCCCACCAACTACCACCACAACCACCACCCACACCACCAACACCCGACCAACCCACCACCCCACTAACCACCACCACCACACCAAACCACCACCACCACACACCACCAAACCCAACACCACACCACACCAACCCACCACACCACCCCCAACACCACACCACCCACACCACCACCACACCAACACCACCACCACCACCAAACCCACCACCACCACCACACCACCACCAACACAACACCACCACTAACACCAACACCACCACCGACCAACTACCACCACCACCACCAACAACACCACCAACCAACACCAACACCACCACCGACCACCAACACCACCACCACCACCAAGACACCACCACCACCACACCAACCACTCCACCAACACCAAAACACCACCAACACCACCAACCACAAACACCACCAACACCACCACCAAACCCCACCACCACCACACCACCAACCACCACCACCAACACCGCACCACCACCACCACACCACCCACCAAAAAACCTCGCCAACACCACCACCACCCGCCCCACACCCACCACCAACACCACACCGACCACCAACACCACCACCACCACCAACCAGAACCACCACCCCCACCACCAACACCACCAACCACACCAACACACCAAGCCCACCCCCCACCACCACACCACCACCGAACCACCACCAAACCCCACCATCACCAACACCACCACCACCAACACCACCAACACCACCCACCCACACCACTACCACACCACCACGCCCACCACCACCACGCAACACTGCACCACCAACAACCACCATCCACTCACCAACACCAACACCACCACCACCCCGCACCACCACACCACCACCAACACCAACACCGACACCACCGACCGACCACCACCACCACCACCAACACCACCACCACCCACCACAGCCACCCCACCACCACCACCACACACCACCACCAACAACAACACCTAAACAAACACCAACACCAACAACGACCCACCAACGACCACCACCCACACACCACCAACCAACCCACCACACCATCACCACCACCACCACCACCAACACACCACCAGCCCCAACCCCCACCAAAACCACCACCACCCCCGCCCCGACTACCACCACCGACCACCACCAACCCACCACCCCACCACCACCCAACCACAACCACCATCACCACCACAACCACCACCACCCAACAACACTACACAACATAAGCAAGTTATCTGTTATTTTTTGCTTAGTTAACCTAACCCTGGTCCCAGGCACGTACTGGAGGAACTGGTGGCATGATGCCTCCATCCTCACATCCTCCACCCTCAAACCTCCTCCACTCTCCACTCACTCCACTGCCTATAATAAAAAAAAAAATCAATAACACACCTAATACAGGAGATCTCCGGATCCATACAAGAGAACAAAAACATTCTCAATATTCCCCGAACAGTAATACGGATGAGATCCTGGAGCACTTGATAGATCAACTTTGTAATGTGGGATTTAGACGAAGGGAAAGGGGAACTATCAGGGAAAACGCCAGGCAATTATGCTATTAGCCTGGAAAGGGATCAGAAAGATTTGGGATGGACGTGGGGGGGGGGGGGGAAAGGAATGGTCTCCAACCACTTTTGGACGGTCAGGGATAGAACGCCAGACTCGTCACCATAGAAGCGAGACCGTCGCTCTAACCGGCTCCACCAGCAAGTGGTTGGCAGTACCTGAGAGAAATGTAAAAAAAAAAAACGTCGCTTCCAGCGAGGGGGTCGTCACAGGCCATATGACTTGACAACCGATCCTTGTGTGTACTTGTTTTATATGTACACACACACCAACACACACACAGCACACACACCCCCACACACACAAACCACCCAAAAAAACCACAACAAACCCCAACCACACACACACCGCACACAACATTACAC
>WNGS01166226.1:13310741-13350990 GCA_020271785.1 Procambarus virginalis | reverse complement strand
AAGCCAGTTTTGGCGACTAGATAAATTCCCTAATGACTACGTATAGTGAGCATTTCTCAAAAGGTAATACATGAAATACAACAACTGTATGTTGATGTGTATTACAGGCTCTCTCTCCCATGGTACACTCATGGGCTGGACGGTAGAACGACGGTACAGCGTCAAGCAGGTCGGCGTTCAATCCCCGACCGTCCATCAAGTGGTTGGGCACCATTCCTTTCCCCCGTCCCATCCCAAATCCTTATCCTGACCCCTTCCCAGTGCTATAATAGTCGTAATGGCTTGGTGCTTTCCCTGATAAGTCTCAAAGCTTTGGTCAAAGTTGAACACAACAAACATTTTAGAAAACTGCTTAGCGGAAAAGTATATCCTATCGTGGCTAGATATCAATAAGTCATATCGGGTATGCAGCATACTTGTGAAATGGTGTAACATCATGTGAAAAGTTCAAAACACCAAAATAAAAAAAACAGGATCAAACAAGGAGGGGCTTCTAGTCCTATATTGTTTGCTATCTTGATCTGTTGTTGATATAGCTGACAGCCAGTACAACTGGCTGACAGATAGGCAATGCTAATTAAGATTATTGTTGTCTGTTTGCTGTCACCGGGAAGATAAACCCTTTAAGCAAACTGTACGTATCATCAGAATAAATTGTCCGTGAAGTTGAAGATCTAGCTATCCTCGTAGTGAGATAAGATGCCTACAGCTGTAGCTGTAGATACCTAACCTAACCTAACCTAACCTAACCTAACCTAACCTAACCTAACCTAACCTAACATAACCTAACATAACCTAACATAACCTAACCTAACATAACATAACCTAACCTAACATAACCTAATTAACCACCCTAACGGTCAATCCTGCCAAATATACCGTGGCTGCTTTCAACTCACAGGACCCGTTTGACCTAAATCCCAAACTGTTAAACTGCCAGGGAACAGAAACACTCCCGCACAGTATTCTGAAAAGCATATTATGAGGCCATATATTATGTCCTCAAATGGCCCCCAGATGTCAATATTTCTGAAGCTATTACTGACCTAAAGGTCACAACAAATGACATTATGGGTGAATTTGGGCATCAATAACAGTCAATGTCTAAGGTTGTTTGGGTGTGAACTGTGGCACCTCTAAAATGATGACCTGAATTGTCAATGAAGGAAGTGTTTGGAGTGCATCTTGGGAGTACAGGTGTGGGAGGAGAGGTACTCCTGTCTTCAGGTATGTGGGTGGGGAAGATGTGCTTATATCTCCAGGTGTGTGTCTTCTAACGGCTGTAGCCACAGACATGTCGACAGGTATGGAACTCAGAGCCACAAATATGTCCAGAGGTATGGAACTCAGCATCCGCGCGCCTATCCCAATGCGAATAACAGAGGAGAATATAATTTCAACAGCACACTCGCGAGACTAAATCCAATAATTCATAATTTAATTTTAGTGACCACAGGATACGAGCAAAGTTGCTTCAGAGAGCTGCATCTTCACCTCGGATGCAATCTTTGATCAACAGCGTGTCCATTGCAGAGATTGCTTGAGCAGGTGCAACAGATACCACAGGCTGGGTACAGCCGACGATTGAGGTCCGATAAGGTTAAAGAAAAGGAGCAATACAGATGTTCTATTATACACAATAAAAAAAGGCATTACGTATTGTTGGACTTAAGGCCAATCAACCTCTGGAGGGGCAATTGTTAGACTTAAGGCCAATCAACCTCTGAAGGGGCTATTAAGACCACAACAATAATTTACTGACCAACCAGGGACTAAATTACTCTTTAAATGTAAACTAAGATAACTGGCTATACATCTCTCGATGGGCATATACTTGTGTACAAGTTGTGAATGATGAGTATACTCGCATATTTTAGTGTGATCTGTCATACTGCCCACTGGAATGTTTATAACAACAGCCGCTGTATTTGTATATATTTGTCATATAATGATATACCTGGCATGTCATCAAGTAACCAATCACAAGACCAACAAGGTCCAAGAGAGTGAGAATCAACCACAAGAGAATCATTCCTGCCTCACCATAAATCAAGCCCGCGCCGTGACATGAGAAATGACCAGGTCAATTAGCACAGCAACAGGAGCAAATCGCATCCAATTTGCGGCGCTAAGTCACGAAGCGAGGGCCGCGACCTTCCCCAGGGAGCAGAGTAATATCAAGTTGTATTTGGATAGGTAATTACCCTGTTTTCTCTGAAGATAAGTATCATTTTTCGCCTTCTCTCAAGGGGATACGTTTGTATATATACCCCTGGTGATAGAACACCCATGTATCGGTTCATTATACATATATTAATCTCCCTAAACACGTCCACGAGGACACTTGAGATGCATATATATTTCACGCGGCGAGTGTTTAGGCTGCTTGCCCCTCTGAGATTCATTTTCTATGCGACGAGTTGTAAGGCTTTAAACATTTAGAGGAGTTTCCCCCTCGTCGGCGGGCTAAGGGCCGTAGCTGCACTTCATCAACAACAGGTCTGGCTCTTGTACGTTGTAACGAGCAAGGCACCCGCGGTGATAGCATGGAGGAGACACTTCGTTACGCTGATAACACGCCCCTGAGCTGACGACGGTTGACGGCCGGCTGACGACGGCTGACGGCTGGCTGGAGATGGCTACGATAATTTCGGATGAAGATGACGACTGCGAAGAATATAGTTTCGATGATGTCAACAATCGAGTAGATATAGCAGCTGACCCGCTCGATTTACGATACCTTGCGATGATTTCAGGGTTCACCGTCCCCGTGGCCCGGTCCCCGACCAGGCCTCCAGAGATAGGTTAGATTAGGCTAGGTTAGTTTATATGGGCTGACAGCTGAGAGGACAGCGCTTCGGATTCGTAGTCCTGAGTTTCCGGGTTCGATCCCCGGTGGAGGCGGAAACAAATGGGCAGAGTTTCTTTCACCCTGATGCCCATGTTTACCTAGCAGTAAAATTGGTACCTGGGAGTTAGACAGCGGCTACGGGCTGCTTCCTGGGGATGTGTAACAGAAAGGAGGCCTGGTCGAGGACCGGGCCGTGGGGACACTAAGCCCCACAATCATCTCAAGATAACCTCAAGATAGGCTAGGCTAGGTATATACGTAATATTAACGATTTCTATACATCGGCCTCGACAGGTTAGGTAGGATGGTTGGGTTCGCCCGTTTGTGGTTACACAAAATATAAACTACTTAGAGGAACTGACATAGTGTAAAAAAAGAAGCAATTCTCCCATACCTGAAGATTTGAACACGTGCTCATCAACACCTGCTCATCAACACCTGTTCATCAACACCTGTTCATCAATACCTGTTCATCAACACCTGTTCATCATCAGTTCACAATGACAGCAAAAGGACAAGAGGCTTAGAACAAGGACAAAATAAGGCAGGGGGTCCAAGAGCTAAATCTCGATCCAGCGAGCACAAAGACATGCGTACAAATAAGTATACACACACACATTAAGGTCTATCAGCTCNAAAAACACTTCGATTTTATATACCTGCATTTGGGTGAGGTGACATGTTACAATAGTATTTGGATGAGGTGAAAACAGATTTCAACAAAGCCAGAAAGGGTATAGAACGGGTATAGAATCGGGGTATAGAGTCGGGGTATGAGCTAAAGGGAAGGATGGAAGTAACTGCAGAGGCCTATTGGCCCATATTTCTTGATGCTTCTATATTGGAGCGGAGTCTTGAAGTGGGTAGAATATAGTTGTGCATTAATTGGCTGTTGATTGCTGGTGTTGACTTCTTGATGTGTAGTGCCTCGCAGATGTCAAGCCGCCTGCTGTCGCTGTATCTATCGATGATTTCTGTGTTGTTGCTAAGATTTCTCTGGTGATGGTTTGGTTGTGGGAAGAGTTATATGTTCCTTAATGGAGCCCTGTTGCTTATGCATCGTTAAACGCCTGGAAAGAGATGTTGTTGTCTTGCCTATATACTGCGTTTTTTGAGGCTTACAGTCCCCAAGAGGGCATTTGAAGGCATAGACGACGTTGGTCTCTTTTAGAGCGTTCTGCTCAGTGTCTGGAGAGTTTCTCATGAGTAGGCTGGCCGTTTTTTGGTTTTATAGTAAATCGTCAGTTGTATCTTCTGATTTTTGTCTGTAGGGATAACATTTCTATTAACAATATCTTTCAGGACCCTTTCCTCCGTTTTATGAGCTGTGGAAAAGAAGTTCCTGTAAAATAGTCTAATAGGGGGTATAGGTGTTGTATTAGTTGTCTCTTCAGAGTTTGGCGTTTCACTTTCCTTCTTATGATGTCTTCAACGAAACCATTGGAGAAGCCGTTGTTGACTAGGACCTGCCTTACCCTACAGAGTTCTTCGTCGACTTGCTTCCATTCTGAGCTGTGGCTGAGAGCACGGTCGACATAAGCGTTAACAACACTCCTCTTGTACCTGTCTGGGCAGTCACTGTTGGCATTTAGGCACATTCCTATGTTTGTTTCCTTAGTGTAGACTGCAGTGTGGAAACCTCCGCTCCTTTCCATGACTGTTACATCTAGAAAGGGCAGCTTCCCATCCTTCTCCATCTCGTAAGTGAAACGCAACACAGAATTCTGCTCAAATGCCTCCTTCAGCTCCTGCAGATGTCTGACATCAGGTACCTGTGTAAAAATGTCGTCAACATACCTGCAGTATATGGCCGGTTTCAAGTTCATGTCGACTAAGACTTTTTTCTCGATGGTACCCATGTAGAAGTTCGCAAACAGGACACCTAGGGGAGAACCCATGGCGACCCCATCTACTTGCTTATACATGTGCCCATCCGGGCTCAAGAAGGGTGCCTCTTTAGTACAAGCTTGGAGTAGTTTCCTCAGGATATTTTCTGGTATGTCAAGAGGAGTACAGGCCGGATCACGATACACTCTGTCCGCTATCATCCCGATTGTTTCATCCACAGGTACGTTGGTAAACAGTGATTCTACGTCCAACGAGGCTCTTATCCCTGTGGCCCGTGTTCCCCGCAGTAAGTCAACAAATTCCTTGGAGACTTCAGGCTGAAGGCGCAAGGGACATAAGGAGTCAGCAAGCCGTTGAGTCGTTTCGCCAGTGTACCTGGGTGTGGGTATCTGGCTGATGATTGGCCGAAGTGGGTTTCCAGGCTTATGTGTCTTGACATTTCCATATGCATATCCAGGTTTATATTCCCCAATAATCTTTGGCAGGTGGAGTCCGGATTTCTTGGCGTTCACAGTTTCAATCAATTTGTTGACCTTTGCTTTCAATTCGGCTGTAGTGTCCTTCGTTACCCTTTGGAATTTAGTTTGGTCAGAGAGTATGAGGTTCATTTTCGCCAGATATTCGTCTTTCTTAAGAATGACGTATATTGGCGACTTGTCGCCTCTCCTGACAACTATCTCCTTGTTCTCACGAAGGCTCTTAGCTGCCGCTTTGAGCTCCGGGGACAGTATGGTGCTTCTGTAGTTGCCTCGATTCTTTCCTCCTTCTGCAATAAGTTCTGCTTGTAAGGTGTCTTTGGTGGTGACCTTTTTTGTACTTCGAGGTCAAATATGTCGTCCAACAGGATCTCCAACTCCACTTTCCGGGCCAACTCACTTGGTCTGGACATAACGTGACAGTTTATACCCAGATTTAGGAGAGTGACTTGGTCCTCAGTGAGGTTGATTCCTGCAAGGTTCAGGAAGCCATCTCTTGGTCGTTGAATTGCCATAGGTCCTCCATATAACGTTGTTAGTTTCTTGATTATCCTGGTTTCAGTGCTGAGGTGATGTTAGTCTGTGAGGATGTCGAGGTGTTGTTCGATGAGAGTACGGAGACTTTCGTCGATGTCGGTCCTCACAGACCGACATCACCTCAGCACTGAAACAAGGATAATCAAGAAACTAACAACGTTATATGGAGGACCTATGGCAATTCCACGACCAAGAGACGGCTTCCTGAACCAAGTCTCCAAACTTGATACATTAATTGTAAGTGCCTCCTTATCATCCTTAAATGCTCTCAACTCTTTAAGATAACTGTAACATGCTCGTGTCCGAAGCTAGACACAAATACAACAAAATTATTAAGGATGGTAACAGAGTCCATTTCATGTGGTCTCCATCTCATGCTGGCCTCCGAATGCATGATAGAGCTGATAAGTTAGCCAAAGAATCTGCCTTTAAAGGAGCCGTTGAGTGTAACCTTGGATTGTCAATGAGCAATCTGAGAGCGGCAGTACACCGAGAACTTCAACAAGATCTTGTAGATCTGAGGCAAAGTGAAATTAACACCAGTAATTCTATCTATCATCATACTATCATGCAAGAGGAGCCACACATCTATGGGTCATCCAATAAAATCAGTAGACTTCTAGATGTTACTACTGCTCGGCTTAGACTCGGTTACAAGTATCTCTGGGAATTCTCATTATCTGCCGATGAAGACCTGACCAAATGTAAACTGTGTCAACAAAATTATTCGCACACCCTCCGTCACTATATGATGGAGTGCGAAAAGATACGCGAATTTAGAGACAATTCTATAACCAATGTTCCAGCGATGTGTAATTATTTCATTCAAAATGATCTGCTACCAGAAATTTTAGCCAAATATCCCCAGTTTGCTAACTGTAGGTAGTAACTGAGTGATTGTAACCTATCCACCGCTGCCCGCTGGATGGGGGGCGGTGTGCAGGACAAACATATAAATTGTGACACTAGCTCTCCACATATGTCAGTTGCTTAATTTAGAACCTGTACTTGTGGTCGATCTCGAACCCATTGTTGATATGACGACTTATATTGAATTTTGTAACTAGCTCATCAAGATTGTAACTTGCTTAGCTAAATGAATTGTGGGGTTCAGTCCCTGAGCCCATTATGTGCCTCTGTAACCCTTTCCACTACCGCCCACAAGATGGGTATGGGGTGCATAATAAATGAACTAAACTAACTAACTACTCTGAACACTATTTATTTTCTTCTTCGAGGATGTGGGTCCCTTTAATTAAACCAGTGGTGATACCCCTAAATATATATATACACACACAAGAGTTGTTATATTCTTGTAAAAACCACCTGCACGCATAGCGTTTCGGGCAGGTCCTTAATTCTAATTTTCCCAAGAATACGACCAGCTAAATCTTACCAACCAGGTACCCATTCACTGCTGGGTGAACAGAGGCTAGAGTTAAGGATTGGTGCCCAGTCAATCCTCCCCGGCCCAGGATACGAACCCAGGCCAAAACGCCCTCGAAGCGACGGGCGAGTGCTCTACCACTACGCCACGGGGACCATTAAAGCCAGACCTTTATTTTGGAGCCGAATTCTGACTCACTGCACATATTTGGGCTTTGAAATGACGGCTTTTTATACCGAATATATGCCAATTAATGAAAACGGCGATGGGTCACATTTCCCCCCCCCTCACTGCAGTTTTCAAAATATCCCAAATATCACACATCTGACTCATGAGCGTACCATAACGATGACAACAGCCATATCTCTCTCTTGATTAGACAACATCTGATAACATCTTATCAAATGACTATCGCGCACCTCTGCCTTATAGATAATTAATTTTAATTACCAATAATTCATTGTAAGTCCTCCAAAAATGCAACAATAATTTGTAGGCTTGTAACCTGCAATTCTGTATAAAATATAATGACCCAAACCCCACGAAGAAACAACAAAAAACATCTTCATGTGCAGTTATGAAATAAATTAATTACTTGCAACTAAAAGGAATAAAAATTTCGGTAAAGCCTACTTCATTAATTGAGTTCTATTTTCGCAACTCATGGTAGGCGGAGCCCCGTTTCTATCCACTCCCTCTCACCCATACTCCTATCCAATCCATCCCTTTCTTACCCATACACCTATCCAATCCATCCTTTTCTGATCCATATACCTATCCAATCTATTCTTGAAACTTGTTAAACTGTCTCAGTCATGCTTGTTGGCAGCCTATTCCCCCTATCCACAACCCTATTCCCTAACCAGTATACGTCCCTATTTCTGTCCAAAAACGAAATTTCTCCAACTGATGTCTTTCGATATTTCAGAACCAGGACGAACCTGAATGACCTGCTTCATGCAGGTCGGCGTTCAATCCCCGATCGTCCACCATTCCTTTCCCGCCGTCCCATCCCAATCCTTATCCTGATCCCTTTCCAGTGCTATATAGTTGTAATAGCTTGGCGCTTGACCCCTGACAATTCCCTCCCTCCCTCCCTTCCTTCATTTAAAACGTTATATTTCTAATGAACTGACCATGCGTTAAAAACGTGCTGTGTTAGTACAAATTAAACCGCCGGAATATTGACGTTTACTAAGAATCGGGCTCCATAGGTTAGGTGGGTTGCTTGGGTTCGTACGTTTCTGGCTAGGCTGCTCGAAAAGGATTTTAAAGAAACTCCTTTTTTGACCAGACCACACACTAGAAGGTGAAGGGACGATGACGTTTCGGTCCGTCCTGGACCATTCTCAAGTCGACAATCGATTTGAGAATGGTCCAGGACGGACCGAAACGTCGTCGTCCCTTCACCTTCTGGGTGTGGTCTGGTCAACATACTTTAGCCACGTTATTGTGACTCATCGCCTGCAAACTCCTTTTTGAAAAGGACTTCCTTTAAAAGCATTACAACAGCATTTTTCAAGCTTTTCCTGAACTCTTGTTTTTATATATATTTGATTGCGTTCTTTTATTTTATAATTGATGACATGAGCATCTTTTGTGTAAGAACATTGGAGAGCTTTATATGCTGTATGCTAAGCTCCCTTCCATAAACCAATGTTTTTGTTTATTTTCCGCATAGATGGAATGAGGTGGGGAGGGGAGGGATACTGCTTGATGGGGTTCGGGGAGTTCTTCTACTCCCCAAGCCCGGCCTCGACTTTAAAAGCATTATTCTTGAATTGAGGGAGGGAGTGAGGGAGGATGGCCTTTGACATGTCTTTTGAGATGGTGGCCCTCAAGGCTTCTGTCCCGTCGAGGCCACTAAGAGCTGTGGCCCGCTCGGATAATCAACTCTCATTCAATAAAACATCCTTGCTTCTCACAAAACACTTCTTAACCCCTGCTTGGAAGCTCTTGAGCAAATCTTCCGTCACAAAGTCTCTGCTCAAACATCTGTAAAGGAACGGCTATTTACATGAGTCTTCCCTGCCAAAACTTAAGGTGCATGACTGATTATCATCCTCTTATATGGTATGCTATTTTGCAATGTTTTCATGTACGGTATCTTCCTCTTTCTTTTTTTTTTTTTTTTTATCTTCAATAGGTTTTTGTTTTATCTCAGATATCTGTCGAGGTCATTGTTCGTTTCTGTGGTACATGATTTGTCAAGAATTTTAGTAACCACTTGCGTAACATTTACATCTGTCTTGGATCATGCGGCTTTGTTACATCTATTAAACAGTTCACAAGCTTGGGAACTTCACAACCCAAGGTTACAGTTTTTATAAAAAACCTCGTAGTGGCTTCGGAGTTCACAAACTGTTTAATAAAATGTAAACACAGCCGCCGTGAGTGTGGAAAGATGAACAGGTTTCGTAAATGAATGCGGTAAATGTCTGATGAATCCTGACCAACTGATATTGTGTTGTCGGTGAGTACATATTCGTGTTTTTGAGTCCGTTGACGTAATCTTTGGGAGCATTAAATCTGTTTCCAGTTCGCTGCCTCGGCTGTAAACACCGTCCATGGGAGAAAGGTCACGATGCTTCCCACTAGCCGCTGATACAGCTAGTTGCTGACGGCGCTGTTCCCGCCTACGCTGACGGCGCCGGCTCCCGCCTGCGCTGACGGCGCCTGTTCCCGCCTGCGCTGACGGCGCCTGTTCCCGCCTACGCTGACGGCGCCGTTCCCGCCTACGTTTGACGGCGCCTGTTCCTCCCTGCGCTGACGGCGCCTGTTCCCGCCTACGCTGACGGCGCCTGTTCCCGCCTACGCTGACGGAGCCGTTCCCGCCTACGTTGACGGCGCCTGTTCCTCCCTGCGCTGACAGCGCCTGTTCCCGCCTATGCTGACGGCGCCTGTTCCCGCCTATGCTGACAGCGCCTGTTCCCGCATGCCCCGACGAAATCCCAACGCATAGGCTCCATTAGTGTAGATTACGTAGAATAGCGTACAATTACGCCTAGTCTGTATTTATTATTTATTTAGTTTCCGAGTTTTGAAACTTCACAACCTCGTTGTGCTCGGAGTTCACAAATTGTTTCACAAATGCAAACTAAGCCACCATGTAAGGACTGTTCCTGAACAAATAGCCTGGATGTGTCACAACGGAAAGGTTGATGATAATCTTGAGAGATATAAGAATTTTGCACCAAGACTGTAATTTTTTGTTGAATTATCTGCATGTCTCTTGCAAATTGTCTATACAGTATACCTAGGTCATAAAAGTATTTGTGTACGTCTGGTACCATACTACTTGTGTAAAGGAGGAAATGTAGATGTTTATCTCTCAGGATGTTTGGTAATATGTTTATTGTTTGTGATGTGTTTATATGTATGTATTAACACGATGTACTGAATGGGGTGAGAATAGCTTGAGCTACCTCATCCCTTTGTGTGTATTTTACCTCAATAAACATATTTCAATTTCAATTTCAATTTCAAAGCCACCATGAGGAAAGATGTACAGGTGTCGTATGAGAACACTTAGGTGCTTAATAGATCCAGGCCTTGAAGACAGGGCTGTATCAACATAACTCAGTCAACGAGCTGATTCACCAACGAACCAGGGGTGAAGACCGATTGACGTTGTCAGATTTTTACACAACGTAATTAACGGATTCGTCAATTAGGGAGATGTTGAACTATGCCCATGGCAATAAGGCCCGTAGCTAGAACCACTGGGAAGTAAGGTAATATAGGAAAAATTAAGGTAATAAAAGGAAAATAGATCGATTAGAAAGGCGGGGTCCATGAGCTATAATAGCTCGATTCTGCAGGCACAAATATTAAATAATTATCAGGAGAAAGCGTCAAGCCATTACGACTATATAGCACTTTGGAAGAGACGTGAGGATAAGGATTTGGAATGGGACGGGGGAAAGGAATGGTGCCCAACCACTTGTACCCTCTCCACAAACTCACTGGAGGGATTTGCTTCCTGGTGAGCGTACTGTGGTATCTCCCTCCATCGTTGAAGAGCCTCGTACCGGCGGAAATTTGTAAAACTTTTTTGAGGTCATTGTATGATTAGTGTGGCAACGCTACGAACGTCAACAGATTCGTCTGTATTAACGTGGATTATTTGATTCCACGAACACACGAACAATAATTAAGAATATAGGAATAAAATTAACTGCAAATTATTTATTATTACCACCTTCATTGACAACATTTAATTACAATTTTGCCTAATCTGAGGATTTAAATTAAGTCTTATTGGAGTGAGGATAATACTGGTATTCACTGTCACACAGGACAGAGGGTCATACACAAGACAACAGGTCTAAACTGTAGGCTGAAGCACATATATATCATGGTTACAATCAATGTTTTAATGTATGAATATGTAAACTCAACAATCTATTGTGCACTGCCACACAAGGGCAGGGATGGGATCATAAGAGATGCAGCTTAGAAATATTATAAATAAAATTGTTCTTCATTCTTTAAAATGGACAAGCAAATTTTGGATAAATTGTTAGGATGTCGTCCAGCACACCAGATTCAATGAAATAGTTACACAGTTAGCGGTACAATAGGCCAGGAGATCTAAAATCTTTTACGGTTTCACATTCAACACTATGATGTTTTAGTGAATGCATTAAAGGTTTGTCACAGAGTTTACAATCTGAATATTCTGGTAGTGGCTCAGCCTCACTAACCTGCCAGATGCGTCTATAGCCGAGGCGAATTCGCGCAATGACTACATCATATTGCCTGGTCCGGTTACTGTGCTGGCCATACAAATACCTATTATTACAAAAGTTGTCATAACTTTTAATACTGCAGCTTTCAGGTCTCTGGGCATTTCTTATTTCTTCTAAATCTGAATTAATTTCTTTAATTTGTATGTTTCTAATAATTGCATTAGATAGTTCAAATTCATAATCAATGTTTTCTTTCCTGCAAGCCTCATTGGCCAATCGATCTACAAAGTAATGTTTTCCAACTCCAACCTGGGATAGGATCCACACAAATTTTATGCAATAGTTATTATCATTGGCAAAAATTACATTCTATTTAATATTACAAGCAAATTTAAGGACTGCAGAGCACTTTTAGAGTCACAGAATATTACTCCACCACCATTGAACTTAAGGTACTCAGTGGCTAGATAAATTAACTGCAAAAGGCCAAAATTGGCCGATGTGAGGCAGCACCCATTTCTACACACTCAAACTTAGTAAGGTAAGTTTAATTGCATAGGAAAAAAATGCTTGTATTGAGGGGGATTTTAAGTTATGAAACTATGTGAGATAATGAAGGAGCTAATCTCTTATCTTTATTGATAATTATCTCGAGAGTAGACGTAACTATATGTAGACGTAACTCAACTGATTATATATTGCTTATATAATCACAGGTATACGCAGGAACTCTCGTGTGTGGTGTTTGTGCTTAGTTAGCTAAGTTTAGTTACAGGATGAGCGCTACGTTCGTGGTGTCCCGTCTTCCCAGTACTGTCATATAACGCTTTGAAACTACTGACGGTTTTGGCCTCCACCACCTTCTCACTTGTTCCAACCGTCTACCACAGTGTGTGTGTGTGTGTGTGTGTGTGTGTGTGTGTGTGTGTGTGTGTGTGTGTGTGTGTTTACCTAGTTGTGCATGAGGGGGTTGAGCTCTGGCTCTTTGGTTCTGCCTCTCAACTTTCAATCATCTGGTGTACAGATTCTTGAGCCTACTGGGCTCTATCATATCTACATTTGTGTTTTGTGTGTGTGGTGTGTGTGTGTGTGGTGGTGTGTGTGTGTGTGTGTGTGTGTGTGTGTGTGTGTGTGTGTGTGTGTGTGTGTGTTTGCGTTTTTGTGCGTGGTAGCTTTGATAGAGAAAATAGGTCAGAAGTAATTACTGTAGATAACCGACGGTTGGCAAGGCGGGGACCAAGCGCTCAATCCTGTAGGCACAAATAGATTAACACAAGCACCTACCCATTTGCTCAGGATTTCATGACCATTCCCAATGAGTTTAAGCTTAAAAAATACATCAGAAAAATAATTTAAATCCTCTCTATTCAAGACATAAAGACCAACGGTTTTTGTGGAACCGACTAATCCGTTAAAAATGGGCCGTATTACTACAAATTAAAGCACCATAATAGTGACGTTTTGTATGCATCGGCCGTAGATAGCTTGCTTGAATCCGTATGTTTCAGATTAGCATAACTGAGTCATTTTTCACATTTCAGTTGAGGCAAAACAGTAGCATTTAATACGGAATGGCAAATCGAGCGAACGGGCTCCACTACCACGACACAGACACGGTTCATCACTGTGTCTATCGAACGCTTTGCGATAAAAGCCCTAGGTATAAAAGCCGTCGAGCAGTGAGGTCAAATGCTCAGTACAAACATGGCTCGGAACACGTCGGCCGCTCTCCCGCCCTTCTTCCTCTTGGTGGTGGTGGCTTGCCTGTCTTCAGGGGCATGGGCCAGTTATTACTACTATGATTTCTCCGATAGCTTACAAGTCTGGAACTCTAGCCGTGGTGCGTGGCGCTGGACCAACGTTCAGAGTCTTGACACCATCCTGCCGGCAGGCGCAGATGGCTTTGCTGTTATGGACAGTCCAAGCACTAGTGACGAGCTCTTCACGCCCTGGTTCACTGCCCCCAACGGAGGGCAGTTAGCCATTAAATTCTACCTTCGTTCAGAGTACGTGGGATCTAACGATCTAACCATCAACATCTACACCGATAAGAATACTCGTCCAGTTGTCTTACTCAACTTGGAGAAGTATTCTCAACCCGATACCAAAGAATGGTTCGTCGAATTTGCAGAGATGGCGCCCCAGAGCACGAAAATAAGAGTTAGTATTGACCATACAACAATTTATCTATTTGTTCTTGGTTAAATCAGTTTATTAGTTGTCATTATCTTAAATATTTACGACTATGCCCATCAACTTCACGATGTTTCGTGGTTTGGTGTTGAGCTGAAGATCAATCGCACTCTGAAAAGTCAGTGAAGTCCTGACAATAGGGTACTGACCAACCAGTAAGTATATTTTAGTCCTGAGCTGTGTAAACGCAGTGTACATATGAATAAATCCACAAGGGCCTTGATGGGGGTTCGAACCTACGCACGGGATGTTCCCAGACGTGCCTTATTCAACTGTACCACGACGTGGTCAAAAGAATTGCAACCTGGAGTATCCTGTAATGATTGGATTTTCTCTCCCGGCAGTTGGATATCTTCTGCTTCAACGGAAAACGGGCCAAGCCAGGCGAGCCGCTGATGGGGTGCGCTATTGACACTCTTGCATTCGAGTCGTATGAAGACCCAACTACCTCAACCATCACCCCAACCACCCTACCACCGACAGCCCCACCAACCACCCTCTTACCAACTTACCCTACACAACCTACCCACAACCAACCTACCCACCAACAACCTACCCACCAACAACCTACCCTCCAACAACGGAACCCCCCAACGACCGAACCCCCAACAACTGAACCACCAACACCAACCCACCAACCACCAACCCTCCACAACTGAGCCCCCAACCAACCCCCACCCTCCAACCCAACCCACCAACAACCACCCACCAACAACCACCCACCCACAACCAACCCTCCAACAACCAACCCTCCAACAACTGAGCTCCCAACAACCAACCCCCAACAACCAACCCCACCAAACCAACCCCCAACAACCAACCACCCACCAACAACCACCCACCACACCAACCCCCAACAACCACCCCCCAACAACCAACCCCCCAACAACCAACCCCCCAACAACCAACCCCACCCCACCCAACCACCAACACCACCCCCCCAACAACCACCCCACCACAACCAACCCCCCAACAACCAACCCCCCAACAACAACCCCCAACCAACCCACCCCTCAACAACCAACCCTCCAACAACCACCCTCGCCCCAACGACAGAAGCACCATCGGGACCATTGGTGTTCGACTTCCAGGATGATACGAACGGTTGGTCTTTGGTTCAAATGAACAACGCTGCCTTTAGCAGGGTTCGATTCCAGAGCAGTCTGGTCGACGCCCCGCCTGCTGGACCCTGGGTTCTACAGTCTTTCAGGACAATATCCAGTCTGGTGAGTCCATAAGCACCTGGCTATTTATAAAACAACAAAAGATTACTAAGGAACTCAAACTGCAATAGGATATTAGGCTAGAATAGGTTGAGTAAGGTATGACTAGGTTAGGCAAGGTTTATGTTATGCTAAATAGGTTGGGTTAGGCAAGGTTTAAAATGTATAACTTCAATCTTGGTTTGGTTAGATTAGGTTATGTTAGGATAGGGTAGGTTAGGCTACATTTTTTGTTCAAGTAGCGACTACAAATGCTGCCCTTTGCGAATCATACTCAGTACTTTAGTTTCCCTTTGATTTTTTGTTTTCATCATGCATTGTAACATATTCATCATTCAAAATTCAAATTAAAATTTTTATTCAGGTAAGAGTACATGCATAGATGAAGAGTACAAACATAAAGTTGGATTTATAAATAGAGCTAGTACATACAATACCTAAAGACACTAATACGCATAACGTTTCGGGCAAGGAAATAATCATTGATCATCATTTAAATTCATCAGGCCAAATCCGAGAGGTGTTTAAGTCTGCTTGTAATCTTCTTCGCTCTAGTGGCATCAGCCAACTGTTATTATAAGATATATAAGAACGTAAGAATTTTGAAGTGCCGCAGTAAACCTATTGAACTATACTAGGCTGGTTCCGTTTAAGTCCCAACCCCTCTCACGTAATATAGTTATGTGAATACAACCTATAATTATTATGTACTAAGGCACACGTTATAGTGATTACTTTGTAGGCACAGTAATTGGGTACTACATCCATTCGGTAGCCCATTATCGAAGGGATTTATGAAGAAAACTGGATCCAAGACTGACTTAATTTGTCACCTGTTTTTCTTCTGGTGTTGCCTACTAGTAATCATTGTTGGAAGATATAATATTTTATGATTGAGCAAATGTAGTTCGAGACAAAATTAGAATTCGCAGGGATGACAATATCACGTCAGATTGTATCTTGTCTTGCTTGTAATTACGACAAGTAATGTAAGTCATGGCTATAATGGAGGGTTCCTACAGGTACGGTGGTAGCCAATAGTCCTGTACTGGAGGCTGTCGACACAGAGATGAAAATTAGCCTCATATTCTGGATGGACGGTACTGTCCACTACCCAGCTCAGCTTAAGATTCGTCGTCGATTCACCTTCAGGTATGACTCGATTTTTGATGTTACTGTTTAAGGGGAAATCTTCAGCATGTATACTTAAAGGAGATGTTTTTAATACAGGGTCCAGGACGGTCCGAAGTATTGCCTCTTTTATTTCTGGTTGCATCATGTGAGCTATCGAGAAGGGATGCCTAAACATCAGAAAGGGAAGAAACGACGATTGATTGATTGATTGTTGCCGCCGAAGGCGACGTTTCGATCCGTCCTGAACCGTTATCAAGCCGTGATCATGACGGACCGAAACGTCATAATTTTTTCACTCTGATATGTGGTTTGGTCGTCATATCTTCAGCCAGGTTATTGTGACTCGTCGTCTGCATATCAGGAAGTGACTTGAACACCAGGACAAAGTTTCAGCGATTATCACTAATATGTTAATGGTGTATTTTCGCATTTACTAAAAACATAACGACAGTCACAGTCACAAGGAAGTTGGTTTCACTCTTTACCTAAATAATAATAATAATAATAATAATAATAATAATAATTAAAAAAAACATAGATAAAGGGTAAGGTATCTCCAGATATCTTAGTGATGCTCCAGGAAGGTTTAAAAGTTATTTAGGTATCAGTTAGGTACTTCTAAGATCCTTATTGTGAGCAACAATAACCTGATTGATAGCACAAGGGTCTCGGACTTTAAGAGACCTGAGTTTGAATTTCAGATGAATCAAAATGAGCAAAATTGAAAAAAGTCAAAAGGAATACACTGAGAGTAACAATAGGATGCTCTCCCAAAAATAACAGCCGGGGGGTGCCTATAGAAATCCATATACTGTACACCGAGAGTAATCACAGGATATGTATGAAAGTGAAAATCCGTAGCTGTGATGAGGGTTCGAACCTATGCAGTGGGTATTCCCATAGTCATATTTTCCTAGGATTTCTCCCCCATTATACTGTACTGGTGATCTCCGCCCCACAGCACATTCGAGGAGACGCCAGTGATGAATCTGGACCCCTTCGGCAACCAGATCAACCAGTTATGGCTGACATACAACGTCACCCTCACCGGGCTCACCCTAGGCCAGACCTTCTCTCTCATACTAGGTAAGTTGATATCTTGTTTAACCTTCCTATGCGTTTCTTAAGCAAGGGAGGGGATCAGTCATGCGTGCCCTGTAGCGCACTGGTTATCACAAGTTAGATCTCCACCGGTTGGTTGACGCATTGTGAGACGTCTAGTAAGGGTGGTAGACGCATGGTAAGGCGTCTAGTAAGGGTGGTAGACGCATTGTGAGGCGTCTAGTAAGGGTGGTAGGCGCATGGTAAGGCGTCTAGTAAGGGTGGTAGACGCATTGTGAGGCGTCTAGTAAGGGTGGTAGACGCATTGTGAGGCGTCTAGTAAGGGTGGTAGACGCATGGTAAGGCGTCTAGTAAGGGTGGTAGACGCATTGTGAGGCGTCTAGTAAGGGTGGTAGACGCATGGTAAGGCGTCTAGTAAGGGTGGTAGACGCATTGTGAGGCGTCTAGTAAGGGTAGTAGACGGATAGTGAGGCGTCTAGTAAGGGTGGTAGACGCATGGTGAGGCGTCTACAATTCACCATTAATAGTATCTACCTCACCATTAAAACACTGGGAGCAACACCCTCAAGACAATGGTGTTTACATAACAGCCTCCTAAGAAAATAGCACTTAGAGCAGGTATTTGCTCCAAAGTATCAATATAAAGTCAGATCACCAGAAAGTTCATATTTTCTAAAATTGTTTTTATAAACTCCAATTAAAAAAATAAAACCTAAACATTCTTAGGCCTAGTATAGCGCAAATATGTACATATATACGCTATACTTTTTTTTAGGCTGATATGATATACTTTTTAGGCCTAAGATAGCGTGTATTAGGCCTATGATTGGTAGAATTGGTTAGGCTATGTTCTTTAGCTACATTTCATATTGAATATAATGCCATGTGGGCTAATTCAATAGAACAAAGGTAAACATTTTTATTATATATATATATATATATATATAATTATTATATATATATATTATATATATATAATTATTATATATATATATATATATATATATAGTATATATATATATATATATAATATATATATATATATATATAGGTTATATATATATATATATATTATATATCTATATATCTATATATATATATATATATATATATACACCCCTTCTAGGTTATATATATATAATATATATATATATCTATATATATATATATATATATATATATATTATACCTGCATTTGGGTGAGGTGACATGTTACAATGGTTTGGGGTGAGGTGAGAACAAACACAGAACACGAAACAATGGTATAAGCTAAAGGGAAAAATAGATCTGTAACTGCAGAAGGCCTATTGGCCCGTATTTCTTGATGTTTCTATACTGGAGCGGAGTCTTGAAGTGGGTAGAATATAGTTGTGCGTTAATTGGCTGTTGATTGCTGGTGTTGATATATATTATATATATATATATATATATATATATATATATATATATATATATATATATATATATATATATATATACATATATATATATATATATATATATATATAATATATATATATATAGATAGCTTATTAGTGATCCATGGTTGTTGTTACTGCGGATCAAGTACCCACTCTAAGCGGCTATCATTTTAGGAGGATGGCCTGTTTTAAAAATATATATATATATAAGAGAGATAAGGATAAGAGATAGGTGGGCTTTCCTTGAGAGGTGACATGACTTGCCTGGTACGGAAATTATGTCACACATTTCAAGTACACTTTACTTCCATTCCCTTGATCTGCCTACTATATATATATATATATATCTATATATATTATATATATATATATATATATATATATATATATATATATATATATATATTATATATATCCCCGTGACAGTAAAGGTTGATTATATATTGCAGCAGGTAAAGCAAGGTCAGTATGCAGGATGTCACAACGAGCTTTACCTCACTTCCTTGTAGGTTTAGCAAGGAAAACTACAAGGAAATAGGTTTCTTTCTAGGAAGCAGGAAATCATTCTGACTATCTCTCTCCCTCTCACAGAGGCGTCCCAGGGCGGTAACCGACGAACGCTGTGGTCATCAACAGGCTTGAAGTGAGTGGCGTCAGGGTCAAGGAATCAGACTTTTCAATCATGAACTTCGAGAACGGTTTAACGGGTGAGTAATTGCTGAGGTCAATATCTCCTGGTATGAATGAGTAATCGGATTACCTTATATGTTGTTTTTCACTGCAGTCTTGATCAATATATTGTGCATTAAATGTAAAATCTGATTAGAATTTTTAGTCTTATCCAAGTAATCATCACAGCAGCTTAAGAATATAAAAATATAATTATTAACTATACCAGAAAGTAATATTTTATACTATTACTATGAAATATAGTTATATGATTATATTCTATACCAGACAAATGTGAATAGACACACGTTAAAAAGTACTCAGCCTAACTATAATATTACTGCTAATTACCGTAATCCTTCTCATGATTTCGACTAGAAACTAATCACGTATCTAGATTCACATAACATAATTTCACAACAAAATCCACCACGTGCATCGCATGTCACGAAGTATCAAACAATCCTCCTGATGGACAGGCTGGTCGATTGGCAACATGGACGGAGGACTTTGGCAACTGGTCAACTGGACAACAATCGACCCGTCTCTGAAGGTCCCTCGACCAGCCACCGGAGACATGTTCCTGATATCCTCACGAAACCACATCTATTCAGGTGAGGCCAATACGGCGAGGTTTTAAAGCGACGACTCATTTCCCAGCGGGATAAAACAAAATATGCTCGTGTAATGTAAAATTAACGTTGGATCAATGTTAGTTCAACTTAGGATCAACGTTAATTCAACGTAGAATCAACGTTAATGCAATATAGAATCAATGTTATTATTGTTAAACTGATGTTGCTCTAAAGATATTCGCATTTTGACATAAAACCCGCCTTGGACTGGACGGTAGAACGACGACCTCGCTTCATGCAAGTCCGCGTTCAATCCCCGACCGTCCATGTGGTTGGGCAGTATTCCTGCCCTCTGTCCTATCCCAAATCCTTATCCATATATCCCTCCTAACTGCTATATAGACGTAATGGTTCAGTGCTTTCTCCTGATTGAATTACATTACGTTCTCTCTAATAATTACCTTACGTTTTCTCTAATAATTACCTTACCTCACGTTCTTTCTCTTGGGGTGACTTAGGCGTTCTGAGCATCGAGTCTCCACTACTGCCTGCATCAGGAGGAACCACTAAAAGACTCCAATTTAAGTTCTGGGTTCGAGGTTCTGTCACCTACCCTGCTGTACTAAGGTAAGTGTGCACTCACAGACATATGCCGCGCTAACGTGTGCACACACGTGTGTGTGTGTGTGAACACTTTCTCTATAAGCGTGCGTACACATACACGTGTGTGTACATATACACGCACAAACACATTAAACCTAAGAACGTTCGGAAGGCCTGGCTAGGAGCCTAGCTCGACCCTGAAAGCACATTTAGGTGAGTACACACACACACACACACACACACACACACACACACACACACACACACCCACACACACACACACACACACACACACACACACACACCTGCAGACACAGTTAAACACAGTTCTCCAACTCTAGTAACCTCTATTACCATCAAAACACCTTAATGCGTATTAAACCATCGTTGAAACCAAACCTAACAATTATATAAACTCTATTTTTACCCTTATCTCTACGATAAATGAAAACATTCCATGTCAAAGAGGCCGCCTGAGACAATCAATCTTATTGGTTATCAGTTAACTGCTTAAGATATCGCCCAGATAACATGTTGAAGTGCTCATTAGATAAAGCAACAAGGTTGCAATATGTCTTTCATTACTGTTTAGGAAGGTTACCTGACTTAAGTAACACATAGGAATTGTTTAAGTAACTGCAAGTGGTCACTATACTACTAAAATCTCTACTATTTCTTCTAGCATCTTTGGTGTAAATAATGATAGCAAATACATCATGTCAAGGCACCCTAGGGGCTGAGTCAGTCTCCATGGCAACTGAGTTAATTTTCATACGAACGGGTTAAGTTCCCTAGCAACAGTTAAGTTCCCCTTGTAACAGGTAAGTTCCCTAGCAACAGTTAAGTTCCCTAGCAACAGTTAAGTTCCCCTTGTAACAGGTAAGTTCCCTAGCAACAGTTAAGTTCCCTAGCAACAGTTAAGTTCCCCTTGTAACAGGTAAGTTCCCTAACAACAGTTAATGGCTTGAGGCGCTTTCTCCCGATAGTTTCCCCTTCCCTAGAAACAGTCACATTACCAATAGTTTCCTTACCAATAAAATCTTCCTTGCAAACGAGTCTCTAGCAACAATCACCCAAACGACCAACTCTCACTTGCAACAATGTTCTTAACAACAACAAAGTCTGCCTAGCAAAGAGATTCCGTAGCAACACAGTCTCTCTCTAGCAACACCCAGAATACATTGCAATATCTAAAGGTACCACCACCATCTCTGGTGCAATTCTGGGGACCCATAGCCTCGTAGATGGAAATATAGAGCATTCAGGGAGAACCTTTGCCGTTTGCCTCTGAATTTGAGTATCTGCTTCTCCTACCACCTCTTTTTTATTATATTTGTGAAAACATCAGTAAGAGCCACGAAGAGGATTCGAACCTGTACTCTGGGTACTCCCAAGCACACGAACCTCTTTGTCCGTTTGCATATCGTGGTTCGGTGGGTTAAGGCGTGTGCTTGGGAATACCCCGTGAGCGGATTCACATCTTCCTCAGGGGTCCTACTGAATTACTCATTGATACATCACGTTAATGGGATTTCTTTCTGCATTATATTTGTATTAAATCGTTCTAGTTTTATTGACTCACAAAACACAACGTTATAAGATGACCAAACCACACACCAGCTTATGAGGAGACGACGACGTTTCGGTCCGTCCTGGACCATTATGAAGTGGCCCTCACACACGTCTTGATAATGGTCCAGGATGGACCGAAACGTCGTCGTCTCCTCATCTTCTGGTGTGTGGTTTGGTCCACACCTCTTCAGCCACATGTGACTCATCATCTGCACAAGGTTATAATTGTAATCACATATTCCGGATCATATTAAAAATGAATCACAATAAAATGAATGCAACATGCTTCGAGCTTTTAACAAATTACTTTCGAACGCTGAGGGAACATATTGCACTATCTTGCCAGTGTAGCAGTACTTGTTTTGTCTTATTATTATTTCTGATTTGGACAGCATTCGCAAGAAGACTCCTGATGGGCGTTACGACACTCTTCCCTTCGTCAATCTGAGAAGTTATGGCAACATCGACAGCCAATCCTGGCTGAACTTTCAAAGAGACGTTACCATCCCCCTTGACGAAGGAGATTTTTACTTTCAGGTACTACAAACTTTGATATTTATACCACCAGGATCAACAGTTTTAAAGCTGGGATAGTCAGGTACCTAAGATTAATATTAACATTATCACCAAAAGTGTTTATTTATATGCACAAGTGATAAAATAAGCATGGAAAACTAATATTTGCGCACAAGTACGCAGTTCTTCGCATGCAGCCCCAAAAACGTTCGGAACCTGCAAACAAGTTGATACTCATCCAGCACATACATTCAGTTCATCTGTCCTTATTTGCCAATACATCAGCATTGGTGTATTAAACTTTTAGGTTCTCCACGCTCACGCTACTATCCTTAGCCACTTCTGGCTGAGTGGTGTCCTGGGAAGTGCTAGAGAAACTGGGATTAAGTTAAGTGGCTGTTAAAGAGATCAGTTGTGGGATCAGGTCTAATATAGGGTTCAAGTTCTAGGGTAATCACAGAAGGGTGCTAATGATTATGATGTGCGTGCGTGAACATAAGAACATAAGACCTAAGAACAAAGGCACTGCAGAAGGCCTATTGGCCCATACGAGGCAGCTCCTATTTATAACCACCCAATCCCACTCATATACATGTCCAACCCATGCTTGAAACAATCGAGGGACCCCACCTCCACAATGTTACGCGGCAATTGGTTCCACAAATCAACAACCCTGTTACTGAACCAGTATTTACCCAAGTCTTTCCTAAATCTAAACTTATCCAATTTATACCCATTGTTTCGCGTTCTGTCCTGTGTTGATACTTTCAATACCCTATTAATATCCCCTTTGTTATGTCCATTCATCCACTTGTAAACCTCTATCATGTCACCCCTAACTCTTCCTTTCCAGTGAATGCAAATTAAGCTTTGTTAATCTTTCTTCATATGAAAGATTTCTAATTTGGGGAATAACTTAGTCATCCTACGCTGGACACGTTCAAGTGAAATTATATCCATTCTATAATATGGCGACCAAACTGAACTGCATAATCTGAATGGGCCTAACCAGAGCAAGATATAGCTTGAGAACCACACCAGGTGTCTTGTTACTTACGCTGAGATTAATAAATCCGAGTGTCCTATTTTGCCTAATTACGAACATTTATGCATTGATCCTTTTTGTTTTAAATTCTTGCTAATTATAACTCCCAGATCCCTTTCGCAATCCGACTTCGCAATCTCAACACCATCTAGCTCGTATCTTGTAACTCTATCATCATTACCTAGCCTCAGAACTTTACATTTATCAGCATTAACTGCATCTGCCATCCTTTGACCATTTCAAAACCCTATCCAGATCAACTTGAAGTGATAGTGAGTCCTCCTCCGAATTAATTTCCCTACCGATTTTCGTATCATCGCAAATTTGCAAATGTTGCTACTCAAACCTGAATCTAAATCATTTATATATATTAATAAACAACAAGGTCCCAAGACAGTCCTTGAGGCACTCCACTACACATTTTCCCACCTGACTTGACTCCATTTATTACTAACTCTCTGTTTCCTTTGGTATAGCCATGCCCTAATCCAGCTTAATATAGCACCCCAATACCATGAGCCTCTATCTTTTTAATCAGTCCTTTATGTGGCACTGTATCGAAAGCTTTGCTAAAGTCAAGGTACACAACATCACAATCCTTACCACTATCATATATGTATATGACAGTATATGACATGCATGCGAGTGTGTGTTTAGTGTGTACTGTATAGTGTCACACATGTATTGGTCTGTGTGCGTATGTGCATGTGTATTCACCTAGTTGTGCTTGTGGGGGTTGAGCTCTGCTCTTTCGGCCCGCTCTCAACTGTGTGTGTGTTGTTGTGTGTGTGTGTGTGGTGTGTGTGTGTGTGTGTTGTGTGTGTGTTGTGTTTGTGTGTGTGTGTGTGTGGTCCCAGAGAGCCGAGGAAAAAATTAACCAGCAGCATAAATAATCTTATTAAGAGCAATTCAGTTTGTAAGAATCATAAATATTATGTCTTCCACATGAGAGAACATTATTTTCTTTAAACATACCCAGTAAGAAATATCCAAGAGTGACGTTGATTTGACGTTGATTTGACATCGAATTGACGTTTCTCTTGGATATTGCACCCACTGGGAAAGGATAACGTAAATCATAATTATAATATTCTGCAATCGTAGACTCTGCATTTAAAATACTCATTTTACTTAAAAATATTTTTTAAATGATTGTATATGACCTTCAGTAAATACCATGACCGAAGTAAACTATTTTTATAAAGTAAATATTATTTTTTTCGTTCCTAAACTAGTAAATTATCATACAAAAATCAAACTTATTGTTTCTATCTCAAGAACACAACGTTATCAGAACGTTAATTTTACGCTGTTACAGCATTGTGATGTCATTGTGTATTTACTGGGAACATACAGATAATCAAAGCTGTATATTTCATAGGTTACGTGCTGATATTCGTCTGTATTGCGTTCGCTGAAACATGTTTTCCATTCTGAGATACTTAAACCTTGGAGTCTTGCTCTCTCTCTCCCTCAGCTGGTGATCGAGGTGGACCTTGGAGGTAGAAACGAAAACCTTGTTGGGATTGACGACCTCACCATCACTACTACCCTGTCTAATCCTAAGTTGGGATTGACTTCTCTCCCAGGTACTTGGTTAATGACACATGTCAACGTCTGTCTATCCAACGCTGGGATGAACCTTCCTCTCTACACCCAAGAACCCCATGTCACAAACATCTGGGCTAGGATTTATAGTCAGAATCCGGATTTGTAACAACTTACACGAACTCTCACAATTTACACAAATGGAAAACATTTAGCTTACAATTTAAGTGGGATATATTGATCACACAGTGTGTAACAGTAATGGGCAAGTTGTGAACGCCCCGTAGCGCTTCGGACTCGTAAACCCTTTTGTAAATACAAACCAAGTTGCCATGATGGAGGTAAGAGGTAGAGATGTCGTAAGTGGACGCGCAAGTGTTCTGTGAATCCTCTCTGACCCTGGTGTCTACGAAGGCATCAACACGAGAACTGGATCATGCACTAACACACAGATGAGAATATACTGAGGCTATAAAACGGGATCGAACCCTTGTCCCTAGTCCTCCTCCTGGCACACAAAATGCACACCATCCAATACGCCATTGGACCAATATCCACGAGCACCGCCAATTCAATGCCAGGGCCCAACATTGATCAAAGAGTGCTTGAGTTTAGCAACATTTGCAATGTTCTATAACATGCACAAAATTCAAAAAGACACTCACATATAAGCATGTGTTATATATCACATATCGATATACCAACATAGAGGGCAGCAAAGGACAATATTATTCTATTACGTATTAAAACACTCAAATGTCCACGATATATCAAATATATCACTTAGATACATAACACCATTTATATAACGTTTATGTTTCTTATATTGTTGTTTCCAATACATAAATATCATCAACATGTAATTTATTTTGAAAAATTCCTAGAACTTTAACATTTATAATTCCCAGCAATATGCATTGTTTTTAGTAGTACGATAACATGTCAAGTTTCCTGTACGCTTTATGTGACCTTTCGTTCCTATTTTATATTTGAAAATCACAAGTATGTACAAATCCGTCGATTTAATACACTGATGAATATCTCGTATACATAAAATCAATGCACAATTGTAAAAAAAATAAAAGAGTTACATCTACGATTCTGTTTTCTTGTGTTCCAAAAGGAAGAATGAAATAAATGTTCATTAAATCAAATACTTTAATAGTTGAGCATAGCTTAATATGCTGACTATGGTCTCAAGACCTGAGTAAATTCCGCCAGCTTACAGTACGTCCATTATTCTTTAAATTTTAAGTTCAATGCAACTTCTTGTAAATAATAATAAATAAATAAATAAATAATAAATAAATAAATAAATAATAAATAAGTAAACCTAAGCCAACTTTTTAACCCATCCTAACCGAAATTGGATTTCAAAATTTTGACTTCTATAACTTCATAACTGTCTCTCGGCTCAGATGGTGATTATATTGAATACTTTTGTGAGTGAGGCTATTTTTTGTTCTTTTTTTAAGTGCGGTCATTTAATATCCAGGCTGTATTATCCTGGGGTGTAGTGGAAAAGGTTTTAGTCACATAATTATAGGCCTGGGAACCGAACCTTCTCTATTAATTTAGCTACAAAGCCATCTTGCACTCCCAAAACTCCATTAAACTAATATCAAACTCTGAACACTTAAAAATATGAGTCTTACAATTTGTTTTTTATATATATATCTTCACTAGATAGTCACTGTCTATCTAGTATCATCTCTAAGAATTGCTCACAGCTGATGTTTTCATACTTAGCAATTAGTTTATCTATCTTATCATCAACCTATCGGCTGGACTTTTTTTTTTTTTTTTGGGGGGGGGGGGGCGTTTCCCCCCCCGTTTTCGGGGACATGTGATGAGCAGTTACTGCAGATGATGAGTCACAATAACGTGGCTGAAATATGTTGACCAGACCACACACTAGAAAGTGAAGGGACGAAGCCTGTACTTAGCCTAATCCATGTACCCCCCCCCCACACCCCACAGGCCTACCACTGACCCTCCTCCCCCCACCCCACCCCAGGATGCTACCTACAACAGTTGCCTAACTCCCCGGAACCAATTTACTGCCAGGTGAACAGTGGCATAAGGTGAAAGAAAACGATGGCCATCAGTTTAGCTGACCTGTCCTGGGACTCGACCTGAGACCCTCAAGTTGTGAGCCTTCGACGTAGACTATTATGCTATGCTCTAATCTTAGAGTTTACAACCATCTGGGCTGATTGGTAGTGATACCATTGCTCCTTGTTGGAGCGGCGTTCGATCCCCTACTGGGCCAAGTGGTTGGGCACCGTTCCTTTCCTCATATCCCAGCTATGAGTCCTCATATCCCAGCTCCTTGTCCTCATATCCCAGCTCTTTTCCTCATTACGCACCTCTCGGTCCTCATATCCCAGCTCTTTCTCCTCATATCCCAGTTCTTTCTCCTCATATCCCAGCTCTTGATCCTCATATCCCAGCTCTTGATCCTCATATCCCAGCTCTTGATCCTCATATCCCAGCTCTTGGTCCTCATATCCCAGCTCTTGGTCCTCATATCCCAGCTCTTGGTCCTCATATCCCAGCTCTTGGTCCTCATATCCCAGCTCTTGATCCTCATATCCCAGCTCTTGGTCCTCATATCCCAGCTCTTGGTCCTCATATCCCAGCTCTTGGTCCTCATATCCCAGCTCTTGGTCCTCATATCCCAGCTCTTGGTCCTCATATCCCAGCTCTTGGTCCTCATATCCCAGTTCTTTCTCCTCATATCCCAGCTCTTGGTCCTCATATCCCAGCTCTTGGTCCTCATATCCCAGCTCTTGATCCTCATATCCCAGCTCGTGGTCCTCATATCCCAGCTCTTGGTCCTCATATATATCGAAAAGCAGGCATATGAACAGGGTTTATTAACATAATTGTGGAGTGCACGCACTCCGTGTGTAGGTGGGTCGGAGAAAGGGAAGTGTACTCCATATTTTGGTGAACATACACAGAAAATACACTTTCAACTGGACAATTTCCAACGCTAATAAATGACCTTTGTGGAGGTCAGGGCGTGACGTTGTAGTGTTGGAGAGTCTTGAGCCAGACGTAATTGGTGGCACCTTGCCCAATCTGGCCCTCCAGGTCGTGGACGAAGAGGAAACTGCCGTTATGGTACTCTGGCCGCACTGACATGGGCACCACCTCGCTGCGGCGCCTACAGGAGACCAGAGGACAGAAGGTACTGTACATGGTGAGGCTTGTGAAGGTCAGGTGATGGGCTGAGTTGTGATGGAGGCTGAATTGTGATGGAGGCTGGGAGATGGAGGCTGAATTGTGATGGAGACTGGGAGATGAAGGCTGAGTTGTGATGTTGGTTGGGAAGGGAAGGGAATTACCAGGAGAGAGCGCTAAGTCATCACGACTATATAGCACTGGGAAGGGTTAGAATAAGGATTTGGGATGGGACGGGAAGGGGGGAGGGGGGAAGGAGTGGTGCCCAACCACTTGGTGGACGGTCGGGGGATTGAACGCCCAACTGAATGAAGCGAGACCGTCGTTCTACCGTCCAGCCCAAGTGGTTGGACAATGGATGCTGGGCGATGAAGGCTGAATTGTGATGGATGCTGGGAGTTAAAGACTGAGATGTGGTGTGTGGATGCTGGAGAGGGGGAGCATTGATAGTAAGTGAATGATATTTAATAATAAAGTAAAGCTATTTTGAGACAAATAAAATATTGAGTTTAGCAAACGAAGACTGGCAAGAGGTCCGTAAATAACAAAATCACTGTAGAGTGAGAATACTAATAACTTGGTAAAGAAAACTAATAACACGAGGGCGATGAGTCACAATAACGTGGCTGAAGTATGTTGACCAGACCACACACTAGATGGTGAAGGGACGACGACGTTTCGGCCCGTCTTGGACTATTCTCAAGTCGTCCTGGACCATTCTCATCGACTTGAGAATGGTCCAGGACGGACCGAAACGTCGTCGTCCCTTCACTTTGTAGTGTGTGATCGAGTTGGTACTGTAATGTATGGAACGTTTTAGCTGTACCTGACATTGAGCCATCTGGCGTGGAGGTCCCGGGGCAGGAGACCCGTGACATAGACGTCCTCTAACCAGAAGGGCGGAGTGGTGCGCTGCTGGTCCTTCTGCAGGAGGCGGTCCACCAGCCTCCGGTGCAAGATGTAGGCGTACCCCTGGCAGTACGGCGGGTACGTGTTGTGTGAGTAATCTTTGGGGTCAACCACGTAGTGGGGCAAGCACCCATCATTCGTGACCTCACGACACACGAAACTTGACACGGAACGAGCACACACGGCGTCGTTTGTGTCGTTGACTGGCTTCAGGACCTCCAGTAAGGCCCAGAAGTTGACATAGGCGTCAACGTCACATTTCAGCACCCAGGTGGCGTTGCTGCAGAAGGCTTTGAACCAGTGAATAGCCGCCAGAGATTTGATAGTCAAGTTCTTCCTCGTCTCAAGGAAATCAAATTGAATGATGTCTCGGTATTTGTCGCTCTCCTCCTGGAGGTGCTTCTGCGTGGCCTCAGATGGAACGGCTCCGACTATGAACACAGTCTTCAGCTTAAGCTTCTGAGCTATGTCCTTGTGGCCCCACATCTCTCGAATCATCTCCCGATGGTACACTTGAGACGGGTTAGAGGTGACGGCGTTTAAAAGATACACGTCTTGGTCCCTGCAGGTGTCAGGTTCATTGATCCTTAGCCCGTAGGGCCAGCCTGGTATGTGGTCCATCTTAACGCTGGGGGCTTCGTGAATACCGTTGCTGTCTGGAGGCGAAGCATGGCGGGGCAGGCGGACTAGGGCGGGGTGTGTCCTGGGTCTCAGCACCATCAGGAGCGTGATCGCAGCTCCTGCAGAAGCAGTAATGGCCGCTGCTATCAGTACCCGTCTTGGACTTGATCGACTGCCGACCAACATACCTGGAAGAGCCACATAACTAAAATGCTGGGAGATGAAGGCTGAGTTGTCATGGATGCTGGCAGCTAGCTATCAGCTGCAGATGAAGAGTCATAATAACGTGGCTGAAATATGTTGACTAGACCACAAACTAGAAAGTGAAGGGACGACGACGTTTCGGTCCGTCCTGGACCATTCTCAAGTCGATTGTGAGCTATCTAGCTATCAGCTGTCAGTCTGAGGCATGTCCCTATTTCCCTGAGGCAGTAGACCTCGATAAGCCTGCCCCATAGGCCTATTGATATCCTGACCTCCCCACTGACCTTTTCCCTTCATACAGCACACAACAGTTGTCTACCTCCCGGGTACCAATTTAACTGCTAGGTGAACAGAGGCATCAAGTGAAAGGAAACGTGCCTCGCTACATATATACCATTCCCCAAACGGGGATTGAACCCTGGTCTCTCGGTTGTGAATCGAAGACGCAGACCACTGTGCTACAGGACCCACATTATTACAATGTATAGCCGCTTACGAACAACAGTATGAACAGTACACACAGAAATCACAATAGCGTGATGAACAAATCCACAAGGGCCGTGACGAGGGTTCGAACTTGCGTCCGAGAGGATCCCAGACGCTGCCTTAATCGACAGAGCTCGGGGTGCATGGGGGGGGGGGGAATTGTGTAAAACACTGGTTTGTGTCTCGGAGAGGCTGCAGGATCCGTGGTAGGTCAAGTTGATTTCCCGGTTGCAATTCTTTTGACCATGTCGTAGCTCAGTCGATTAATAAGGCAGCATCTGGGATGCTCTCAGATGTAGGTTCGAACCCTCGTCACGGCCCTTGTGGATTTGTACAGTATACAGGTGTTGAGATGAGTTTACATATGATGAACAGTATACAGGTGTTGAGATGAGTTTACACATGATGAACAGTATACAGGTGTTGAGGTGAGTTTACACATGATGAACAGTATACAGGTGTTGAGATGAGTTTACACATGATGAACAGTATACAGGTGTTGAGATGAGTTTACACACGATGAACAGTATACAGGTGTTGAGATGAGTTTACACGTGATGAACAGTATACAGGTGTTGAGATGAGTTTACACATGATGAACAGTATACAGGTGTTGAGATGAGTTTACACATGATGAACAGTATACAGGTGTTGAGATGAGTTTACACATGATGAACAGTATACAGGTGTTGAGATGAGTTTACACATGATGAACAGTATACAGGTGTTGAGATGAGTTTACACACGATGAACAGTATACAGGTGTTGAGATGAGTTTACACACGATGAACAGTATACAGGTGTTGAGAAGAGTTTACACATGATGAACAGTATACGGGTGTTGAGATGAGTTTACACATGATGAACAGTATACAGGTGTTGAGATGAGTTTACACATGATGAACAGTATACAGGTGTTGAGATGAGTTTACACATGATGAACAGTATACAGGTGTTGAGATGTGAAAACACGTGTCTGAGATGAGTAACTACACATGTGTATCAGCTTACAGGCGTCAGCAAGTGTACACAGGCACTTAAATATGCACAGATGTGTGGATAAGTTTACAGGTGTCTGTGTGTGAGTACGAGTGTACAGGTGTATGTGTAGACTAATACACACTGAGGGGGGGGACAAATACATAGTATACATAGTGGTGAGGTGCATGCATGTGTAGTGAGCAGGAGTTCCTGCCTCTCACAGGTATGGAATGTGAGGGTGACTGTTCTAACAGGTATGGAGTGTGTGGGAGTGGCTTCCAACAGGTATGGAGTGTGAGGGTGACTGTTCCAACAGGTATGGAGTGCGTGGGAGTGGCTTCCAACAGGTATGGAGTGTGTGGGAGTGGCTTCCAACAGGTATGGAGTGTGAGGGTGACTGTTCTAACAGGTATGGAGTGTGTGGCTGACTCTGCTCTCACGGTTCAGTGCTTAACCGTTCAGTTACCTGAAGTGTAACATGCGGAGTACCGTATGTGGCTTGTACCTGTGATGTACCATATGTAGCAGTAACCTGCAGTGTACCGTCTGTTCCACTACACTATTATGTACTCACAAATTCATACATAACACATATAACGTTACCCCGGGAAGAGGAGTCGCCAAGCATCTCAGCACTTTGCGAAACCTCTAGATCATTCCTTCGTCACAGCGGCTTTGTTTACATTCAATAAACAGTTTATGAGCTGGGAAATTTCACAACCTGAGGTTATTATTGTTATAATGAGTTATAACTCATCACAGATAACAGTCATTAACTCATCACAGTTAACATACAACTCATCATCTGTGTATGTACTTTTCCTGAATAAAAATTTGAATTTGAATTTGAATTTGAATTTGAATTGAATAAAATAACCTCGTGGCACTTCGCGGCTGGCAAACGGTTATTAAATATACACAAAACCACCATAATTAAGGAAAGATGTGTATGTTTCGTATGTGGGTGAATATATACGTGATGAATCCCGTCTTAAACATGCACAAGAGGCCTCATATGCGGCTTACCTCACGAGGAAATGAATATTAAATGTTCAGAAATCGTGATGGGATGGAAGGGGTCACTCGGCCAGACACTCAACGGTTGGAGAAGGCGCTGGAGGGGATGGTGGAGGTTACACTGGTTAGTAGGAGGTGCTGTAGGTTGGGCTGAAGGAGGAGGTGCTGGAGGAGGAGAAACACCGGAGCAACTGGTGAGCGGTTAGCGATGCTGTGACGGTGGAGTCCTAACTGACATTTCCCGCGCTTCGCTGGCGCGGTTGATGGGTCCTGTCTAACGGTCTCTTGTTTGTAATTCCGTACTGGATATAGTTCCAGGTTACAGTGTGCGCTTATGGTAGTCCCTCGTGGCGTAGTGGTACGACACTTGCTTGGCGATTCGCAAGCGCTTTGGCCTGGGTTCGTATCTTGGCCGGGGAGGATTGACTGGGCGCCAATCCTTAACTGTAGCCTCTGTTTACCCAACAGTAAAATGGGTACTTGGTTCTTAAACGATTTGGCGGGTCGTATTCCAGGGGAAATTAGGATTAAGGACCTGCCCTAAACGCTATGTGTGCTAGTGGCTGTACAAGAATGTAAGAATTCTTGTATATATTCAACTTCATACTTCTGCTTCTCAGTACTGGACACTTCCAGTACTGAAAACTGTACTCTCAGTACTAGAGTACTGTACTTACAGTACTCTCACTTGACACCTGTGTTCCTCAGGTCGGCCAGAGAGTCCAACACCTCGAGTCAAAGATCATTTGTTGATGAGGTTTCCTTTCCTCAAGATAACATTTACCTCGCGATAACCTCAAGATAACCTCCTTATAGTATGCAAAGTTTCCTCACGATAACATTTTCCTCGCGATAACCTCAAGATAACCTCCTTATAGTATGCAAGTTTCCTCACGATAACATTTTCCTCGCGATAACCTCAAGATAACCTCCTTATAGTATGCAAAGTTTCCTCAAGATAACATTTTCCTCCGCATACCTCGCGATAACCTCCTTATAGTATGCAAACTCAGAACCAAACGTTTCCGCAGCAGAAATGACTAATCTCCACAAAATTCGGACAAGGTATTAAAAACCCACAGCAGACCATATATAACCTGGTGGTTAAGATTATACCAGATCTGGTCGTAAGGGCCATACATTCGACCAGGTCCCAAATACCGATGGAAAACACAAATATAATGAACCAACAGATCTTGAATTAGCACCTTTAATCAATTACCGTTGAAAAATGCAAATTCCTAGGCCTACACATATATAATAAAAAGTACTCTCATCCAACAGAAATATGAGAGAAGTACCAAAAAAAAAAAGCAATTTGTACGAAATTTCAATTATGTACGAAATTCCACGATGTGATTGGTTGGTTACAATTTACAATGTACAAGTTAAAATGGGCATAATTTTCAAGATTTACGTAAATTAAACGCCGAGTCAACGTCAGTTCAACGTCGAGCCAACGTTACTCTTCGATACCATGCCCACTGAGACTCACAGTATATATGGAATCCAAGAGTGGAGTAATTAAGTTGTTTATTGCATTAATTCGGGGTTGAATTGACGTAATTCTTTTGCTCACTGAGGACGTGATAAAATACGTTCAGTTAAGTGGGTGGTAGTGGACCCCCATACCCAACCTGTGGGTGGTGGTGGACCCCATACCCATCCTGTGGGTGTGGTGGACCCCATACCCATCCTGTGGGTGGTAGTGGACCCCCATACCCATCCTGTGGGTGGTGGTGGACCCCATACCCATCCTGTGGGTGGTGGTGGACCCCATACCCATCCTGTGGCTGGTGGTGGACCCCATACCCATCCTATGGGTGGTGGTGGACCCCCATACCCATCCTGTGGGTGGTGGTGGACCCCATACCCATCCTGTGGGTGGTAATGGACCCCATACACATCCTGTTGGTGGTAGTGGACCCCATACCCGTCCTGTGGGTGGTGGTGGACCCCATACTCATCCTGTGAGTGGTGGTGGACCCCATACTCATCCTGTGAGTGGTGGTGGACCCCATACCCATCCTGTGGGTGGTGGTGGACCCCATACCCATCCTGTGGGTGGTGGTGGACCCCATACTCATCCTGTGAGTGGTGGTGGACCCCATACCCATCCTGTGGGTGGTGGTGGACCCCATACTCATCCTGTGAGTGGTGGTGGACCCCATACCCATCCTGTGGGTGGTGGTGGACCCCCATACCCATCCTGTAGGTGGTGGGGGACCCCATACTCATCCTGTGGGTGGTGGTGGACCCCATACCCATCCTATGGGTGGTGGTGGACCCCCATACCCATCCTGTGGGTGGTGGTGGACCCCATACCCATCCTGTGAGTGGTGGTGGACCCCATACCCATCCTGTGGGTGGAAGTGGACCCCATACCCATTCTGTGGGTGGAAGTGGACCCCCATACCCATCCTGCGGGTGGTGGTGGACCCCCATACCCATTCTGTGGGTGGTAGTGGACCCCATACCCATCCTGTGGGTGGTGGTGGACCCCATACCCATCCTGTGGGTGGTAGTGGACCCCATACCCATCCTGTGGGTGGTAGTGGACCCCATACCCATCCTGTGGGTGGTAGTAGACCCCATACCCATCCTGTGGGGTGGTAGTGGACCCATACCCATCCTGTGGGTGGTAGTGGACCCCATACCCATCCTGTGGGTGGTAGTAGACCCCATACCCATCCTGTGGGTGGTAGTGGACCCCATACCCATCCTGTGGGTGGTAGTGGACCCCATACCCATCCTGTGAGTGGTAGTGGACCCCCATACCCATCCTGTGGGTGGTAGTGGACCCCATATCCATCCTGTGGGGTGGTAGTGGACCCCATACCCATCCTGTGGGTGGTAGTTGACCCCATACCCATCCTGTGGGGTGGTAGTGGACCACATACCCATCCTGTGGGTGGTAGTGGACCCCATACCCATCCTGTGGGTGGTAGTGGACCCCCATACCTATCCTGTGGGTGGTAGTGGACCCCATACCCATCCTGTGGGGTGGTAGTGGACCACATACCCATCCTGTGGGGTGGTAGTGGACCACATACCCATCCTGTGGGAGGTAGTGGACCCCATACCCATCCTGTGGGTGGTAGTGGACCCCCATACCCATCCTGTGGGTGGTAGTGGACCCCATACCCATCCTGTGGGTGGTAGTGGACCCCATACCCATCCTGTGGGTGGTAGTGGACCCCCATACCCATCCTGTGGGTGGTAGTGGACCCCCATACCTATCCTGTGGGTGGTAGTGGACCCCATACCCATCCTGTGGGGTGGTAGTGGACCACATACCCATCCTGTGGGGTGGTAGTGGACCACATACCCATCCTGTGGGAGGTAGTGGACCCCATACCCATCCTGTGGGTGGTAGTGGACCCCCATACCCATCCTGTGGGTGGTAGTGGACCCCATACCCATCCTGTGGGTGGTAGTGGACCCCATACCCATCCTGTGGGTGGTAGTGGACCCCCATACCCATCCTGTGGGTGGTAGTGGACCCCATACCCATCCTGTGGGTGGTAGTGGACCCCATACCCATCCTGTGGGTGGTAGTGGACCCCATACCCATCCTGTGGATGGTAGTGGACCCCATACCCATCCTGTGGGTGGTAGTGGACCCCATACCCATCCTGTGGGTGGTAGTGGACCCCATACCCATCCTGTGGATGGTAGTGGACCCCATACCCATCCTGTGGGTGGTAGTGGACCCCCATAACAATCATGAACAATCATGTAAGTGGTAATTATATATATATATATATATATATATATATATATATATATATATATATATATATATATATATATATGTCGTACCTAGTAGCCAGAACGCACTTGTCAGCCTACTATGCAAGGCCCGATTTGCCTAATAGGCCAAGTTTTCATGAATTAATTGGTTTTCGACTACCTAACCTACCTAACCTAACCTAACCTAACTTTTTCGGCTACCTAACCTAACCTAACCTATAAAGATAGGTTAGGTTAGGTTAGGTAGGGTTGGTTAGGTTCGGTCATATATCTACGTAAATTTTAACTCCAATAAAAAAAATTGACCTCATACATAATGAAATGATCATTTATCATTTCTTTTATCTTTATCTTCTTTTATCTATATTTATGAGCTTTATCATTTCATAAGAAAAAAATTAGAGAAATATATTAATTCAGGAAAACTTGCCTTATTAGGCAAATTGGGCCTTGCATAGTAGGCCAAAAAGTGAGTTCTGGCTACTAGGTACGACATATATATATATATATATATATATATATATATATATATATATATATATATATATATATATATATATATATGCAATTGACGATCACTAAACACTGATCATTTGTATGCGGAAAAATTCTCTGACTGCTTAATCCTCTTTGATCCTTCCTGTTTCTGGTAATCCTTTCCTAGGGATGGGTTGGTCAGGTCTAGGTGCTGACCTGTATCTTCTCTCTTGTCCTCAATCAGTGTGTTGACAAAGTCAACACACTGATTGATATATATATTGAATATATAATATATATATATATTGAATATTCAATATATATATATATATATATATATATATATATATATTGAATATTCAATATATATATATATATATATATATATATATATATATATATATATATATATATATATATATATATATATATATATACGAGGTATCCCTCGTCCACATATGGCGGACCGGGTTTAGAGGACGAGCTGAAAAAAATAGTTTGTGGTCCCAAAACTCTCATTTTCTTCTCAGTTTATAAAAGAAAACGATCACGTTAAAGGGTAGACTTAGCTGCATCCGTCAATTTAAACATCCTGGTATTTAAAGCGATTAACCAATTTCAGAACTTTAATATTTCCGTTGTATATTTTATGAAAATGCACTATTATTATCATTCACACACCAGGAAATCACAATGGCTCGATATTATTTTGTAAAAATCATTGGAACCGAATTGGATACGAACCAGCGTTCTGGGTCGCCCTAGCCGAGTACCTTAACCCACAGCGCCACGATACACTACTAGTTATTTATCCTGCGAGTCTACTGAATCCACGAGCGGTCTTGAGGCACTGAGTTAACACCAAATCAGTCTCCGTGGTGCAGTGGTAAGACACTCGCCTGGCGTTCCGCGAGCGCTTTGTCACGGGTTCGTATCCTGGCCGGGGAGGATTTACTGGGCGCAAATCCTTAACTGTAACCTCTGTTTCACTCAACAGTAAAATGTGTACTTGGTTGTAACAACGATTCTTCGCGGCGGGGATCGTATTCCAGGGACCTGCCCGAAACGCTACGCGTACTAGTGGCTGTACAAGAATGTAACAACTCTTGTATATATCTAAAAAAAATCAACCAATTTAGGCAGTGATGTGATGGAGGCTGACTCCATACACAGCTTCAAGTGTAGATATGATAGAGCCCAGTAGGCTCAGGAACCTGTACACCTGTTGATTGACAGTTGAGAGGCGGGACCAAAGAGCCAGAGCTCAACCCCCGCAAGCACAACTAGTGAGTACACACACACACACACACACACACACACACACACACACACACACACACACACACACACACACACACACACACATCCTTATCCTATAAGAGGATAAGGGACTACCTGGGTGAAGTGCAGTGGGAGGAAGAAATTAGAGGAAAAACAGTCCAAGATATGATGGACCTAGTCATACAGAAATGCCAAGAGGCCGAAGAGAGATTTATACCAACAGTAAAGGGAAAAAATAAGAAGGAATATAATAACCCATGGTTTAATAGACAGTGTCAGGAAGCAAAATGGCCAGCAGGCGGGAGTGGAGGAAGTACAGAAGACAAAGGACAGAGGACAACAGGATCAGATGCAACAGAGCTAGGAACGATTACAACGCTCTGCTCTCACATAAGACTCACTATTAACATAAGACTCACTATTAACATAAGACGAACATCGGAAAGGGACTATGAGAACGATATTGCAATCAAAGCGAAAAAACAACCTAAACTACTACACAGTCATATAAGAAAAAAATGTCGGTGAACGACCAAGTGACAAGACTAAGGAAGGCAGAGGGGGCATATACTGAAAGTGACAAGGAAATCTGTGAGGCACTGAATGCCAGTTTCCATGGAGTGTTCACTACCGAGCCCGAGCAGCTCCCATTGTTGGAAGGGGTTACCCTAGATGAAAGACTATCAGATATAGAGGTGACAGCAGAGGAGGTAATGAAACAGTTGACAACTCTAGATGCATCTAAAGCATTTGGACCAGACAAAGTAACCGTGGATACTAAAAGAAGCAGCGCAGGGCCTCATCGTGCTCTGGCAATGATCTTTAATGAGTCACTTTTGTCGGGAGAATTGCCCAGTTGCTGGAAGAAGGCAAATGTCGTGCCGATCTTCAAGAAAGGCGATAGGGAGGAGGCACTTAACTATAGACCTGTATCACTGACAAGCATCCCCTGTAAAATACTGGAAAGAATAATTAGGCAACGACTGGTTGCACACCTGGAGACGTTAGGTTTGTGAACAAGCATCAACATGGGTTCTGGACAGGAAATCGTGCCTAACAAACCTTCTGGAATTCTATGATAAAATAACGAGGATAAGACAAGACAGAGATGGTTGGGCAGACTGCATATTTCTGGACTGCCAAAAAGCCTTTGATACAGCACCACACATGAGGTTGCTGTTCAAACTCGAGAGGCAGGCGGGGGTGGGGGGAAGGTCCTAGCATGGATAAGGAATACCTAACGGAAGGAGCCAAAGAGTTACGGTAAGGGGCGAGAAGTCGGACTGGCGAACAGTAACAAGTGGAGTACCACAAGGATCGGTGCTGGGACCAATTCTATTTCTTGTATATGTTAACGACATGTTTACGGGTGTAGAGTCCTACATGTCGATGTTTGCGGATGACGCAAAGTTGATGAGAAGAGTTGTGACAGATGAGGATTGCCGGATCCTCCAAGAGGACCTGAACAGGTTGCAGAGATGGTCAGAGAAATGGCTACTGGAATTCAACATGAGCAAATGTAAAGTTATGGAAATGGGACTAGGAGATAGGAGACCAAAGGGACAGTACACAATGAAGGGGAACAGCCTACCTGTGACGACGCGCGAAAGAGACCTGGGTGTGGACGTAACACCTAATCTATCTCCTGAGGCACATATAAATAGGATAACGACAGCAGCGTACTCTACACTGGCAAAAGTTAGAACATCATTCAGAAACCTAAGTAAGGAGGCATTTAGGGAGCTTTACACTGCCTACGTGAGGCCATTCTTAGAGTATGCCGCATCATCATGGAGTCCCCATCTGAAGAAGCATATAATGAAACTGGAAAAAGGTTCAGGGATTTGCAACGGGACTCGTCCCAGAGCTACGAGGGATGGGGGTATGAGGAGCCGCCTGAGGGAACTGTGCCTTACGACACTAGAAAGAAGAAGGGAGAGGGGGGACATGATAGGACGTATAAAATACTCAGAGGGATTG
>WNGS01166226.1:13258507-13309741 GCA_020271785.1 Procambarus virginalis | reverse complement strand
GACCTGCCATATTGTTTAACAACCAGGTACCCATTTACCGTTGAGTAAACAGTGGGCTACAGTTAAGGATTGACGCCCAGTAAATCCTCCCCGGCCAGGATACGAACCCAGGCCAAAGCGCCCTTGAAATGCCAGGCGAGTGTCTTACCATTGTACCATGAGGACCGAATAAAACTGTAACAGTTGCAACTTCATAGGGATCCAAGGATCTTAGATCTTCATAAGGATCTAAGGTGAAATCATCACCACCTTTTATCATACACATGTATGTGGGTTGGATTATTTGTTTTTAGCCACATTATTGCGACATTCTCTTCATGATGAAGAAGTTACAGCACTAAGAAAAATATAGACTACTTGAAAGCCTAGATTCTTTTGTCACAAAGCACTGGATTCAGAGAACTAAGTTCATTTTTGTTTAGTAATAACATCCTTAAAGGAGACTCAACTGTACATACTGTACAACTTAGTATCTTTGATTAAGAAATAATATCACAACTTTAATGTCAGATAAAACATTCCAGCCCTGAGAGTGTTGATGTGCATTACTTAACTATTGTTTTTTTTTTTCTGGAAATACATAACCTTTTACTTACTCAAACTTTACTTACAATAATTAATCATTATTACCAAACAACACTAACAAATAAAAAACAAATATGCAACTAATTTTTTTTTGCAAATGGAAAATCCAAATGAATAATTTTATAATATTTAAAATATCACTCTGAATTAAGAGCTGAAATATGAAAATCATGACATCAATATACACAGAGTACATTTTTTTAATGTTTTTCTTACCTAATTTGCGTAAACCAATCGTACACATGATGGGAAGTCACTTAACTTCAATTCACTCAGATCAACAGACATATTATAGTTTGTAATCAATCTGCAAAAATACAAATACATGTTAGATATCAATATCAGTATGAAGATATTTGATTGCAACACTTTTCATATGTTTTGTGAGGACCGATTTTCATTCAGTACTGCAACTGATGGATTGTATACTAGTGTTTTCTTGCATAGTCAGGTACAGAATTATATGAGGTACAGAAGAGTCCTATAAACTCTAAATCTCATAAGGTTACATGCCAGTCCATGACAGATCCTATTGTACGTTCTAGAAATATCCAAAGCTACGACGTATGAACAAATCTACGTGTCTACGTGTGTTTACATGTGTCTACGACATATGTATCCACGCCACGGTTGAAAGACGTATCATTTTGCGGTGAACTATAGAAGCATATCTGATGCTCTTATCTCTAAAATCAAATGCTTATTAATTAGTAATTCTTATTAAAGTATTTTTCTAGTCTCTTGACAAAGATTTTATCAAAGATATACCCAATGACTGAGAGGAAGGATATAGCCTATGGTTGTCTTCTGATGACCTGCCTTGTATGCTCTCCAGATTAGAAGCCAGGTCTGCCACTATTCACAGTCCCCAGCAACTTTGAGGCTTATTGTAATACATTTTAGATTCATTTATATCCTGTCTAATACTGTACCTGTGAATTTCTATGCTACCCACCCATTCTTTATAGTTTTTCAATTAACAGGTTATCCATGTAAAATCTAGTCTTATAACTATTAAAATCAAACAGAGCTACAATTATAGTCTCAAAGACCTAAATGAAGGTTTGTAACACCATGTTAGTTGTATTATAATGTATTGGATTATAATGTACTGTTAAACTGGATTATAATGTACTGTATAACTCCCACTGTCAGGAACAGGAAGCCTGTGAGTAATTGAGTGAGTACTCGCCTAGTTGTGCTTGTGGGGGTTCAGCTTTGGCTCTTTGGTCCCACCTCTGACCTGTCAATCAGCTGGTGTACAAATTCCACAAAGACTTACACTTTATTCCATATAGACTTACAGACTTACATAAGTCAGAAAACTTCTGCTCCTGTAGGGCAAGATTGCAGGGAGGGACCTTGATATAAGCCCAAAGTGTGTGTGTACTCACCTATTTGGGCCTGCAGGATCGAGCATCGGCTCTTGGATCCCGCGTGTACTGTATGTGCACACACACATGCACATTTCTGTACTCGGACCTATCCTGTTTCTGATATACATAAATGATCTCCCAGAGGGTATAGACTCATTCCTCTCAATGTTTGCTGACGACGCCAAAATTATGAGAAGGATTAAGACAGAGGAGGACAGCTTGAGGCTTAAAGAAGACCTGGACAAGCTGCAGGAATGGTCGAACAAATGGTTGTTAGAGTTTAACCCAAGCAAATGTAACGTAATGAAGATAGGGGTAGGAAGCAGGAGATCAGATACAAGGTATCATTTGAGAGATGAAATACTTCAGGAGTCAGAGAGAGAGAGAAAGACCTGGGGGTTGATATCACACCAGACCTGTCCCCTGAAGCTCATATCAAGAGGATAACATCAGCGGCATATGCCAGGCTGGCTAACATAAGAACGGCCTTTAGAAACTTGTGTAAGGAATCTTTCAGAACATTATATACCACATATGTCAGACCAATCCTGGAGTATGCGGCTCCAGCATGGAGTCCATATCTAGTCAAGCATAAGACTAAACTGGAAAAGGTTTAAAGGTTTGCCACCAGACTAGTACCTGAGCTAAGAGGTATGAGCTACGTGGAGAGACTACGGGAATTAAACCTCACTTCGTTGGAAGACAGAAGAGTTAGGGGGGACATGATCACCACATTCAAGATTCTAAAGGGAATCGACAGGGTAGATAAAGACAGGTTATTTAACACAAGGGGCACACGCACTAAGGGACACAGGTGGAAACTGAGTGCCCAAATGAGCCACAGAGATATTAGAAAGAACTTTTTTAGTGTCAGAGTGGTTGACAAATGGAATGCATTAGGAAGTGATGTGGTGGAGGCTGACTCTATACACAGTTTCAAGTGTAGATATGATAGAGCCCAATAGGCTCAGGAACCTGTACACCTGTTGACTGACAGTTGAGAGGCGGGACCAAAGAGCCAGAGCTCAACCCTCTCAAGCACAATTAGGTGAGTATTAGGTGAGTACTTTAGGCTCGTATCAAGGTCCCTCCCTGCAATCTTGCCTTACAGGAGCTGAAGTTTCCTGACTTATGTCTACAGGCTCAGAGCTCTTCCTTCTACAGCACATGTTATATCCATAACCAACTTATTTTTCCTGACAGGAATGAACAGTAATGGAATGGTGATCAGTTGCCTCACTCTGATTAGATCTCCATTTATGAGGAAAGCGTGCTAACCAAAAATCATGATGCTATTGTAATTCCATTATTTTATCTTTTATATTACAATAAATAAGCAGTGAGCCTAACAATCTTTAATGTTTTCATGGATCAACGTTAAGACACAGTTCTGTAATAGATTGCCATATTGCACACTGGTCAGTGGTTATTTCAAGTATAAATTAAAATTCTAGCTTGTGTATTTTCTACGCATTTTCAAAACCCAAACTTGACAGTATTTTGCACATTTTAAATTAATTATATCATAAGTTATGTTAGGTCTGAAAATCTGAATGAACCATTCGTTCATGCAAACAAAACTTCGTGGAAAGATCCAAGAGTAATAATTTCATGTCATCGCTATTCTTTAACTACACCAAACCTAATGTAGCATAGCATAGCCTAACCTAACCTTGCCTAGCTTTACCATACCCATCCAATCCTAACCTGATATAATTGCTGTGCATCTAGAATTTTATTTCTTTTTTTTTGACACAACTGGATGAAATAACTTTAAATAATGTTACAGCAACAAGTAGGCTGTGGCACTTCAGCACTAGTGAAAGTTGATGATTAAAGTGCATTGGTTAATTTGATTTTCTAAATTTACATTGGATCTTCATAGTTCCTGAATGAATCAAATTGCTTACCATGGTTCAATGTTAATATTGTACGTTAACTAAACTTATAATATAATACCTGCAGCTTGTCTAAGTTGTCAACTGGGGCTCCTGGCCTCTCCCTTGTGGCCAAGTGCAGTTTACGTGAACGCTTCGAGAAGTGAAACACTGTTGTTGTGGACCTTTGTTGGGGGTTGTTGGAGATTTTAATGGGACATTTGACAAGCCGCCGGCTTCCTGTCCTCATCGAGGCCACTAATGTTAGTGGCCCTCCGGTAAACTGTTGTTGGTTGAGGGACGACGCTGATAATCGTGAAAAGATTTGTTATTGTTTTGAGACGAAGCGTTAAGTCTGGCGGAGTTAGGTTAGGTGCCAACTGGTAAATATGTATTGCGACGTATCTATTTACTATTTATATATTATTTATTTATTTATTTATTATTTACTATGTATCTATTTTACTATTTGTATTTATTATTTGCGTGAGCAGGGTCGAGCTGTTAGCTCTTGGCCCCCTACTTTCTGACCGTCAGTTGTCAAATGTACTAACTCCGACCTATTTTACTCCATCTAACTCTAACATAAAATCCATCCTTCTGAAGACGTATTATTAAATACGAAAGTACTTAAGAAAATTCCTGTCTTAATTTATATATATATATATATATATATATATATATATATATATATATATATATATATATATATATAAAGAGTACCACCTCTGGCTGGAAGAAGGGGGGACCCATAGCCTCGGAGGAAATCACACATAACGCATTGGAGAGAATGTAGGTCCCCTCCAATACAGTTTCTGTGTATATATATATATATATATATATATATATATATATATATATATATATATATATATATATATATATATTAAAGTTTGTGAGGGTACCACCTCTGGTGCCAATGTGGGGACCCATAGCCTCGGAGAAGAAAATAAAACGTATTCAGAGGAGACCTTGTGGTTTCTCACTGAACACTAATATTTTCTTCTACCACCCCCATTCTTTTGCATGTACACATATATATTTGCTTTATTTGAACTTTGTTACAAAAAAGGAGTTACATATAGATATATATATATTAGTATATTTTGGTAGCAGTCTTTCCTGTAGACATATATTATTAAATATGACCGAAAAAGTAAGATTAATAATTCTAACACGAATTTTCTCGATCTTCCTTATGTTTCTTTTTACTGTTGTTAGTAAATGAATAATCAATTCTCCAAAATTCATTTTTATTTCTAGTCTGGCGCGACACTTGAGCGCGTTTCGTAAAACTTATTACATTTTCAAAGACTTTAGTTTACACACACACACAACTGTAACTGAATAGAGCTATGTTGTTATAGATTCAGCTACTCGGAACAAGTTCCAAGTAGCACGGGCTATGGTGAGCCCGTAACTTACCTGGCATAGGAGCTGGGCAAGAAGCACGGGCTATGGTTAGCCTCGTGGACAGGAGATGTCTCCCGTGGAATAGAGCTGATTGATTGATAAAGATTAAGCCACCCAAGAGGTGGCACGGGCATGAATAGCCCGTAAGTGGTGGCCCTTTTGAGCCATTACCAGTATCGAAAGATGATACTGGAGATCTGTGGAGGCGCAACTGCACCCTGCGTGACGGGAGATGTCTCCCAGACCAAATGGTGACCAAATGGTCGGAATAGAGCTAAAACATCTTCGATTTTATATACCTGCATTTGGGTGAGGTGACATGTTACAATAGTATTTGGATGAGGTGAAAACAGATTTTCAACACAAGCCAGAACGGGGTATAGAACGGGGTATAGAATCGGGGTATAGAGTCGGGGTATGAGCTAAAGGGAAGGATGGAAGTAACTGCAGAGGGCCTATTGGCCCATGTTTCTTGATGCTTCTATATTGGAGCGGAGTCTTGAAGTGGGTAGAATATAGTTGTGCGTTAATTGGCTGTTGATTGCTGGTGTTGACTTCTTGATGTGTAGTGCCTCGCAGATGTCAAGCCGCCTGCTGTCGCTGTATCTATCGATGATTTCTGTGTTGTTTGCTAAGATTTCTCTGGTGATGGTTTGGTTGTGGGAAGAGGTTATATGTTCCTTAATGGAGCCCTGTTGCTTATGCATCGTTAAACGCCTGGAAAGAGATGTTGTTGTCTTGCCTATATACTGCGTTTTTTGAGGCTTACAGTCCCCAAGAGGGCATTTGAAGGCATAGACGACGTTGGTCTCTTTTAGAGCGTTCTGCTCAGTGTCTGGAGAGTTTCTCATGAATAGGCTGGCCGTTTTCTTGGTTTTATAGTAAATCGTCAGTTATATCTTCTGATTTTTGTCTGCAGGGATAACATTTCTATTAACAATATCTTTCAGGACCCTTTCCTCCGTTTTATGAGCTGTGGAAAAGAAGTTCCTGTAAAATAGTCTAATAGGGGGTATAGGTGTTGTATTAGTTGTCTCTTCAGAGGTTGCATGGCATTTCACTTTCCTTCTTATGATGTCTTCAACGAAACCATTGGAGAAGCCGTTGTTGACTAGGACCTGCCTTACCCTACAGAGTTCTTCGTCGACTTGCTTCCATTCTGAGCTGTGGCTGAGAGCACGGTCGACATAAGCGTTGACAACACTCCTCTTGTACCTGTCTGGGCAGTCACTGTTGGCATTTAGGCACATTCCTATGTTTGTTTCCTTAGTGTAGACTGCAGTGTGGAAACCTCCGCTCCTTTCCATGACTGTTACATCTAGAAAGGGCAGCTTCCCATCCTTCTCCATCTCGTAAGTGAAACGCAACACAGAATTCTGCTCAAATGCCTCCTTCAGCTCCTGCAGATGTCTGACATCAGGTACCTGTGTAAAAATGTCGTCAACATACCTGCAGTATATGGCCGGTTTCAAGTTCATGTCGACTAAGACTTTTTTCTCGATGGTACCCATGTAGAAGTTCGCAAACAGGACACCTAGGGGAGAACCCATGGCAACCCCATCTACTTGCTTATACATGTGCCCATCCGGGCTCAAGAAGGGTGCCTCTTTAGTACAAGCTTGGAGTAGGGGTTCCTCAGGATATTTTCTGGTATGTCAAGAGGAGTACAGGCCGGATCACGATACACTCTGTCTGCTATCATCCCGATTGTTTCATCCACAGGTACGTTGGTAAACAGTGATTCTACGTCCAACGAGGCTCTTATCCCTGTGACCCCTGTTCCCCGCAGTAAGTCAACAAATTCCTTTGGAGACTTCAGGCTGAAGGCGCAAGGGACATAAGGAGTCAGCAAGCCGTTGAGTCGTTTCGCCAGTGTACGTGGGTGTGGGTATCTGGCTGATGATTGGCCGAAGTGGGTTTCCAGGCTTATGTGTCTTGACATTTCCATATGCATATCCAGGTTTATATTCCCCAATAATCTTTGGCAGGTGGAGTCCGGATTTCTTGGCGTTCACAGTTTCAATCAATTTGTTGACCTTTGCTTTCAATTCGGCTGTAGTGTCCTTCGTTACCCTTTGGAATTTAGTTTGGTCAGAGAGTATGAGGTTCATTTTCGCCAGATATTCGTCTTTCTTAAGAATGACGTATATTGGCGACTTGTCGCCTCTCCTGACAACTATCTCCTTGTTCTCACGAAGGCTCTTGGCTGCCGCTTTGAGCTCCGGGGACAGTATGGTGCTTCTGTAGTTGCCTCGATTCTTTCCTCCTTCTGCAATAAGTTCTGCTTGTAAGGTGTCTTTGGTGGTGACCTTTTTTTGTACTTCGAGGTCAAATATGTCGTCCAACAGGATCTCCAACTCCACTTTCCGGGCCAACTCACTTGGTCTGGACATAACGTGACAGTTTATACCCAGATTTAGGAGAGTGACTTGGTCCTCAGTGAGGTTGATTCCTGCAAGGTTCAGGAAGCCGTCTCTTGGTCGTTGAATTGCCATAGGTCCTCCATATAACGTTGTTAGTTTCTTGATTATCCTGGTTTCAGTGCTGAGGTGATGTCGGTCTGTGAGGACCGACATCGACGAAAGTCTCCGTACTCTCATCGAACAACACCTCGACATCCTCACAGACTAACATCACCTCAGCACTGAAACAAGGATAATCAAGAAACTAACAACGTTATATGGAGGACCTATGGCAATTCCACGACCAAGAGACGGTTTATTGAACCAAGTCTCCAAACTTGATACATTAATTGTAAGTGCCTCCTTATCATCCTTAAATGCTCTCAACTCTTTAAGATAACTGTAACATGCTCGTGTCCGAAGCTAGACACAAATACAACAAAATTATTAAGGATGGTAACAGAGTCCATTTCATGTGGTCTCCATCTCATGCTGGCCTCCGAATGCATGATAGAGCTGATAAGTTAGCCAAAGAATCTGCCTTTAAAGGAGCCGTTGAGTGTAACCTTGGATTGTCAATGAGCAATCTGAGAGCGGCAGTACACCGAGAACTTCAACAAGATCTTGTAGATCTGAGGCAAAGTGAAATTAACACCAGTAATTCTATCTATCATCATACTATCATGCAAGAGGAGCCACACATCTATGGGTCATCCAATAAAATCAGCAGACTTCTAGATGTTACTACTGCTCGGCTTAGACTCGGTTACAAGTATCTCTGGGAATTCTCATTATCTGCCGATGTAGACCTGACCAAATGTAAACTGTGTCAACAAAATTATTCGCACACCCTCCGTCACTATATGATGGAGTGCGAAAAGATACGCGAATTTAGAGACAATTCTATAACCAATGTTCCAGCGATGTGTAATTATTTCATTCAAAATGATCTGCTACCAGAAATTTTAGCCAAATATCCCCAGTTTGCTAACTGTAGGTAGTAACTGAGTGATTGTAACCTATCCACCGCTGCCCGCTGGATGGGGGGCGGTGTGCAGGACAAACATATAAATTGTGACACTAGCTCTCCACATATGTCAGTTGCTTAATTTAGAACCTGTACTTGTGGTCGATCTCGAACCCATTGTTGATATGACGACTTATATTGAATTTTGTAACTAGCTCATCAAGATTGTAACTTGCTTAGCTAAATGAATTGTGGGGTTCAGTCCCTGAGCCCATTATGTGCCTCTGTAACCCTTTCCACTACCGCCCACAAGATGGGTATGGGGTGCATAATAAATGAACTAAACTAACTAACTACTCTGAACACTATTTATTTTCTTCTTCGAGGATGTGGGTCCCTTTAATTAAACCAGTGGTGATACCCCTAAATATATATATACACACACAAGAGTTGTTATATTCTTGTAAAAACCACCTGCACGCATAGCGTTTCGGGCAGGTCCTTAATTCTAATTTTCCCAAGAATACGACCAGCTAAATCTTACCAACCAGGTACCCATTCACTGCTGGGTGAACAGAGGCTAGAGTTAAGGATTGGTGCCCAGTCAATCCTCCCCGGCCCAGGATACGAACCCAGGCCAAAACGCCCTCGAAGCGACGGGCGAGTGCTCTACCACTACGCCACGGGGACCATTAAAGCCAGACCTTTATTTTGGAGCCGAATTCTGACTCACTGCACATATTGGGGCTTTGAAATGACGGCNTTGTTCTGAGAGAGTTGCTCTGTCGTTCAGTCTGTACGGGGGTCGGAGCTCGGCGACTATTAAAACACATGAATCTTAATTAGAACTTTAATTATGTCTATAATAAAGTGTTTAAAATGAGCCTTATATTCCTATCTTTCTTGTGGCATATAAAAATTTACGATTATTTACAAATTTACGTGAAATAAGCATTGTTCTGAGAGAGAGTTGCTCCGTCGATCGATCTGTCCGGGATCGGAGCTCGGCTATTATAAAGTACACGTATTTTCGCTTTAAATTTAAATATGACAATAGTAAGGTATTTAGAATGAAGCTTATATATCTGTCTTCTTGTGACATATAAAAATCTTATGTTTATTAAGGAATCAGCGTGAAATAGGCATGGTTCTGAGATGAATGCTGCGGTTTTCGAGCTCGACGAGCGATGAAAACTGCCCCTTTTTACAACTACAAATATCTTCGGTTTACTTAAAATATTTGTCTGATAGAGGTTTTACATATAGATCGCGTTTCTGTCTTTCTTCTGACTAATAAATAATTTTGGTTTATTAAGTTATCAAGATGTTTTCAACAATATTCTTTCAGCGTTCGTCTTTTCCAACATGGGCGACCCTTTTAGAAGCGCGATACTTGGGTTAACCCTCCTATAGTTGGGTCTGTTTCCAACTGGGGTTCGAATATATGTTCCACCTCAGATGGGTATATACAGCTATAAAAAAAACGGATATTTTTGCCCCTATGTACTCGCGTTTTGACGGTGTACAAATTGACCGAGTGTAACCTAGGGGTCTGTTAGCCCTAGCGACCCCTAAGGGTAATGGGGTACCAGCTCAGAGTAACAAACGCCCTAACACTACCTAACCTGTACACCCATAGCGCGAGAGTTCTAGGGGCAAAATAACGTTCCGTTGCTCCTCGCCGAGCACGTCGACTCAACAGCCAATCATCAACGAGCAGGAGAACTCAACACCCAATTACGTTTCCCATTTTCAATTGACGTCACATTCTCGCTTAGCTGTACTGTCATTGGTCGGCTCGACCTAATTGGATAACCTAGTAATTCATGAGAATTATTTATTGAAACAAATATATATACACGGAAAGGTATACCCGCTTCTCGGTGTAGACACTGAGTTTACTTTGGTCATGGGCTATGTTTAGGGCTAAAAGTATCCCTGCTGCTTGGTAAACAATTGTAGTCACGTTACTAACCATCCGGTACATTGGGGACAACGCCCTTTACGCTACTTCTGATAATTTCTTCACTATATTAGACTGTCCGTCCTTATTTTCGTTTTAAATAAAAGACAAATGTTCAGTAATATACCCGCCAAACGCACAATTGTATGAAAAACAATGTTTTACATTCGATTGTGCAAACCTTGTTCTGAAATTCTTCTTGGAATTAGACCACATAATCACCACAACACAAATAAATATCTCTTTGATATCCCCACAGTCAAACTTAATCTGTGTAAACACTCTATGCAACCCCTATGGAACTCACTCCCTAACGATTTGAAAAACTGTCAAACTTTTGCCTTATTCAAAAATAAAACCAAGAAGTGCCTATTTTCATCTTCATAGTTTTCTACCTAGTGCTTGAAACTCGCACTGTATCTAGTGTTACCCAATTCCCCAAAATATGTACCTATGCCATACAACTTTACCATTGTAATCATTGCTGTTATCTTATATAATGTTAGACGCATAGTTTGCTACATTATATCCTGCAATAATCCCCAAATTATGTTAAACTGTACCGGTGGATAACCATTCCATTTACTTTAATGTACGTACTTTATTTTGTCAACTTTCTTATACAATGTATTTTTTTAATACTTTCTTACAATGCATTTTTATGCCTTCTTTCAATGATTTCTTGTACTTTCTTACAATGTATTTATATATTTCCTTACAATGTACCTGTAAACGTTTTTTATTTTTATATAAATTACCTACTTCGGTAAAAAGTACATTGGTTAATTACAGTACAGAGACTTGAAGATTTACATTCTTGTACAGCCACTAGCACGCATAGCGTTTCGGCCAGATTCTTAATCTATTTTAAGTGGGTAATTTCTAGCAAATTTAAAACCGTTTACGTACCTTCTTGTATAAAAAAATTTATTAACCCCAACGCTATAAATGCTTCAACCACGTGAACAGAACCAGTTCCTAAATATATGCACAATATGCTAAAAAATAACAATATTATTTTACATTTGAGACAATTCCTATTGTGAATGAACAGGATGTTAATGTTGATGAATGATACTCCCTTACTCCATTGTACCCCTGGCTTTGCCTGTGTCTCAAAATGCTAATTATTACTTACAGTGTACCTGAGAGTACTTGTAAGCAATCTACCTCATTTTTTCTGTTTTTTTTTTCATTTTGTGTTTGTCTTTTATAGTCTTGTTTATATTTGTATTTCCCCCCTTTTATATCAAAATTTTATTTTGTAATTGCCATTCTTGCCTTGTTTTCCTACAACCAGTCTTCTTATGCAAACAAGTATAGACCCAGAACTAAACCTCTTATCCACTATCTATGACAATCATCACTTTAATGATTAAAATTGCAGATATTTTACAGCACATGATGTAAACAATGTATTAACACATAATCACAATATCTCCGTAATTAACTTGAATGTAAGATCTCTAAGCAAACACTTTGATGATGTTAGTGCCTTGATTGAAACTATTGACAACAAATTCCCTTTTATTATACGTGCCGAAACGTGGTTAAAAGAGGATACTACTCAACTCTTTAACATACCAAACTACTCAGCAATTCACAACTGTCAAACAATTCAAAGAGGTGGTGGTACTGCTCTTTACTACCACCAAGAACTAACATGCTTAAAACTAATTAGAACTAGAGACTACTGTGGGGAGTATTTCTTCGCCACTTTCAGAGTCAAGGGTGCTGAGTCTGTCCTGACTGTGGGAGCAGTCTATAGAATTCCTAACACTGATGTGTCCGAATTCAACTCTAACCTTAGAAATCTAATACTAGATACAAAACTGAACAAAAATCATCTAATTCTCGCAGGGGACTTTAATATTGACCTCTGCGAGCCTGAAAACCCTACCGCTGCCAGCTTCCTTAACTGTATGAATTCCTGCTTCCTTATACCCTTAATCACTAGACCTACTAGAATCACTAATAGTACTGCCACGGCTCTTGATCACATCTGGACCAACATAACCTCTCCGCTTACTTCAGGGATAATCATCGATAGCACTACAGACCATTACCCACATTTCTCCTGACTAACATTAACAAACCACCTCTCGAGACAAGGGAGATAAGCTTTAGGCTGCACAATGAAACTGCTATAGGCAATTTTATAGCTGCTGCTGCTAATGTCAACTGGGAGTCCGAATTAGGTAACATAGGGAACATCAACCTAGCAGTGCAATCTTTTCTTCAAAAAACTCTTAGCCTTTATAACTCCCACTGTCCTATGCTAACGAAACAAGTCACAACTAAAAGGCTAAACAATCCTTGCCTTACAAAGGAAATACTTAAATCCATTAATAAAAAACATGACCTTGAGAAGAAGTATAGGTTAGGAATCGTCTCCAAAGATTTTTCAAAGAATTACTCATCATTGCTATCTAAAATAATTAGAAGAGCCAAAACTAAATATTACGAAGATAAATTTACCCAAACAAAGGGCAACATTAAGAAAACATGGAGCACAATTTCACAAATATTGGGATCAAAGAAGATTTTAAATAACAAACCAATACTCCTGTCCAATAACGATGGTCAGCTTACAGCCTCTGATACTGCTATTGAGTTTAATAGGTTCTTCTCTTCCATTGGGTCATCCCTTGCAAATGATATACGATCTTCCAGTATTGATGTTCAGGACTATCTTACAGGTAACTATCCACAGTCTCTGTATCTAACGCCTGCAAATTCCACTGATGTTAATGAGATAATCCTTTCCCTTAAAACCAAGTCTAGTGCCCTTGAGGAGATACCAAGTTTAATTTACAAAAAAGCCTCCAGATCTTTAGGCCCTGCTATTGCATTGCTCTTCAACAAGTCACTTGAACTCCAAACCTTTCCAGATATTCTAAAAAAAAGGCGAGAGTAACCCCTGTCCACAAATGTGGTGATCTCACTGATGTTAACAACTACAGACCTATATCAATCCTGCCAAACTTGTCAAAAATATTTGAAAAACTAATCTACAAGCAGCTTTACTCTTATCTACCAAAACACAATATACTTAGCTTTTGTCAGTATGGCTTCAGACCCAAAAAAAAGCACTAACGATGCGCTTATTAGTATGATTAACTTGATACATGCAGCTCTTGATAAAAATGAGTTCCCTGTTGTGTTATTTGTGGACCTGCGTAAGGCTTTTGACACTGTCAACCACCAAAACCTTCTTCTTAAATTACATCATTATGGAGTCAGAGGTCACTCCCTGCAATACCTCAAATCTTACCTTACTGACAGGTTCCAGCATGTTTCTGTGAATAATTCAATTTCTCCCACCCTACCCATCAACATTGGTGTTCCTCAGGGCAGCATTACTTACCCTCTCTTCTTTCTCATCTACATTAATGACCTTCCAAATGCCTCCCAACGCCTCAAACCAATTATATTTGCTGATGACACAACCTTCATTTACTCCAGTCCTGATCCCCTTGCTCTAAATGCCACAGTGAATACTGAGCTAAATAAAGTCCATCTTTGGCTAACTGCCAACAAACTCACCCTCAACATTGACAAAACTTTCTATATTTTGTTTGGCAATAAATCCTCAATTCAAATAAATCTCAGGATAAATAATACCCAGAATTGTAACAAAATAGATAGCAAATTCCTTGGCGTTCTCATTGACCACAAGCTGAATTTCCAGGGACACATTCTAAATATATCAAAAAAAGTTTCAAAAACTGTTGGCATTCTTTCTAAGATCAGATATTATGTACCTCGCCCTGCCCTGGTGACGCTCTATTACTCTCTCATCTATCCTTATCTCAACTATGGTATTTGTGCTTGGGGTTCTACTACCCAAAATCATTTACGTCCTCTAATTACTCAACACAAAGCTGCTATTAGGACAATATCCAACTCTGGCCCCAGACATCACTCGGTACCCTACTCAAATCTCTGAATATGTTAGATATTAAATCACTGCACATCCTCTCATGTGTACAGTATTATATATATATATATATATATATTATATATATATATATATATATATATATATATATATATATATATATATATATATATATATATATATGACAATGTCAGACCACGGAGGACAAATGAAACAGGAATTTCCTTAAGTAATTTCGTATATTAATACATCTTCAGAAGGAGTGATTTTACAGATCGAGTACTGGACCTAAATAGGCAGGAGAGAAGGGTAAAGTGAGGTGAGGTACAATACGTGGCCACTGCAGACGGCCTATTGGCCCAGAGGGCCAATAGGCCGTCTCTTTCCGTGGTCTGACAATGTCAGACCACGGAGGAAAAATGAAACAGGAATTCCTTAAGTACTTTCGTATATTAATACATCTTCAGAAGGAGTGGAGCGTATTAATATACGAAAGTACTTAAGGAAATCCCTGTTTCATTTTTCCTCCGTGGTCTGACATGTCATATATATATATATATATATATATATATATATATATTATATATATATATATATATATATATATATATATATATTATATATATATATATATATATATATATATATAATGCTGAACTGTAATGCCAATCCTGACCTTAAAAGCTTCATTGAAGGTTGTAACAAAACCCATGGGCACCACACCAGAAACAAATACCTTTTTGATATTCCAAGAGTACGACTTAATCAAACAAGAAATTCTCTACAAATCAAGAGACCCAGAATGTGGAATGTCACTCCCAATCATGTTAAAGACTGTACCTCTCTCAACCAGTTTAAGATAAAAACTAAGCACTACCTAATTAACTCCCCGTAACCTACCAACTAATGAAAATAGAACACAGCTTGGAAAACCTCACAAATCCAGCTCCGAACATCATCCTGCTTGGGGACTTCAACCTACGGCACCTGAAATGGAAGCACCTGGCTAATACAGTAATATCAGAAAGAATACCAGGAAGTAGCCTAAATGAACAGGCACATGCAAATGATCTGCTACGGATGTGCGACAGGTTTGCCTTAAACCAGCAAATAGTAGAACCAACTAGGAAGGAGAACACGCTGGACCTCATTTTCACTAATAATGATGAATTGATCAGGAACATAATGATTACAAATACCTGTTACTCAGATCACAACTTAATTGAAGTTATGACAACCATGGGGATTAGACCTTCAAAACCAGTCCAGATTCCCGGTGGAGGAGATTTCAGCAAATTCAACTTCAATAATACAGATAAACTGGGAGCAAATAAACCAGGACTTCACAGAAATAAACTGGGAAGAACAGCTAGAAAATGCAAACCTGAACCAGTGCCTGGAAAAAATAAGCTCAGTAGCACTAGAAATATGTTCAAACCGTATACCCCTAAGAAAAAAGAAGAAGAGATGCAGATTGGAACGGGAACGTCGTTCCCTATATAGGCGAAGAAAACGAATCGCAGAACAACTTGAAAGTCGCACCCTGTCTCAAGAACGGCGAAGAAGGTTAGGCAGAGAAATAGAAACAATTGAACTCAAGCTACAAGAATCATACAAAACCAGGAGAGGCAAAGAGAGCAAAAGGCTATCAGTGAAATAGAGAGAAATCCGAAATATTTTTTCTCCTATGCAAAATCAAGATCAAAAACCACATCTAGTATCGGGCCCCTGCGAAAGGGAGATGGAACTTTCACCGATGACAACAAAGAAATGAGCGAACTACTGCGGAAGCAGTACGACTCTGTTTTCAGCGAGCCATTAAACGCACTAAAGATTGATAACCCAAATGAATTTTTCATGGATAGGATGCCAACATCAAATCATATATCAGACGTAACCCTATCCCCACTGGATTTTGAAGAAGCCATAAACAATATGCCTATGCACTCTGCACCAGGCCCGGATTCTTGGAACTCCATATTCATCAAGAACTGTAAAAAACCATTATCGCAGGCCCTTCACATTCTGTGGAGACAAAGCCTAGATACTGGCGTTATTCCTGACATACTAAAAACAGCAGAGATAGCACCACTTCATAAAGGTGGTGTATGATGATGCTCTTGATGTTTTCCTGTTTTGTTGTATTTGTGTTTCCCAAATAAAAAGAAAAAAAACACATGTATGGTATTTGCAATTATCGATTCAAGTAAATTTCCCACAATAGTCGTTATATATTATCAGACACATGATAATACACATACATAATATATATCCTGTATATCTATTATCAGACATATGGACATTGGGGGCTCTCGCTTCAGTAACGGCAATGGGAATCAACTAATGTCGCTACTAAATAGTCACCAAGATGTGAGTATGGGTGACCTTGAACCCACGCATATTTGTGGAGGCATTCTAGACCTCTGTGTTGGATTCAACGTCTCTCACGTCTGGTGCACATCATCTATTGTAACAGATTTGTTGTCAGATCATCACCCCTAGATTGACTACTCTATGTATCGGAAATACCATCCTGCCCGGTGGAACTTTTAAACGCAAACGGCTCAGTGTTCCTCCTGCTCGACGTGAAGATTTTGTTGCTCATGTGTCAAGAGTGGTACAGCACTTATGATCCCTCCACAGTCCAGACATTTAACGACGGTCTAGTACAGAACATTCAGATGTTCGCTGATCCTTTAGGTCGGCCCCCTGCACCATCCAATGGTCAGAATGACGTGAAAAACAAAAAACACCATGCCTATTACAATGACCCCAAACTGTGTACTTTGAAACGAACTGCCAGACGAGTTGGACTTGCATATAGAGAAACACGTACGCCACCAATGCTCAAGCTCTTTCAGAAAGCCCTAGCCAAGGCGAGGGAGCGCATGACAGAGCCCAGGCAAGATAACTTGCCTGGGCTCTGCCCGAAACGCTACGCGTACTAGTGGCTGTACAAGAATGTAACAACTCTTGTATATATCTCAAAAAAAAAAAAAAAAAAAAAAACTGGGAAACTTTTGTTAATAGTCTCAACTCTCACACCCCCTCAGCCAGGCATGGAAGGATATTAAAAGAATAAAGGCGATAAGATCGGCCAAGTGATACCCTCACCCTCTTCACAGAGCAAACGAGTTAGTCTATGCTTGGGCAACCACCTCTAGCTTCAATAATCTTACCGAGACACACAATTCAGATTAAATGCTGGTTACGGAGATCGAGAAAGGCTCGTTGACTTCATGCTCCACAAGGAAGAAGAATGCAACGTGCCATTTACTGAGTTTGAGTTATTTCCGGTCATAAACAAAGGTAAAGCCACATCCCCGGTTAAGATGGTATCACTTATGACATATTGCGTTTGCTCCCTTTAGTACCAGGGAATCCCTTTCTTGAGCTCTATAATATGAGCTATGTTACTGGAGAACTTCCTATCTCTTGGACCAACAATATAATCATTCCAATTCCCAAACCAAATCAAGAGAATGCTTTCCGCCCAATTTACCTTACTAGCTGCATTTGCAAAAACATTCGAGAGAATGGTCCTAAACCGTCTCCTCCATAGAATAAGAACCATGCTATCCCCCTTCATACATGCAAGGAGTGTGCATCATTGCATCACCACCTTTCTTACCCTGCACACTGAAAAGTCATATACCACCTTCCTAGATCTCAAGTCTCCCTTTGATACTGCAATACTGCAAATTGACTGTTATCTTGAGTGAGCTTGCAAGAATGAATATTGGGTGGTCGGCTTCTTTATTGTATCAGGGGTTACTTATCTAACAGGAAGTCATCTGTATTTTTCCAGGGGCATAGGAGTGTAATAAGAGACTTCGAACTAGGTACCCCACAGGAAGCTGTCCTCAGTCCTACCTTATTTAATATCTTAATAAACACGCTGTTAAACTCTGTACCGAGCAAACCCAACGTTCACATCATTAGCTATGCTGATGATATAATGATATACACCACTGGGTATGCTAACACTCGGAACACTCTTAACGCTGTATTAGACTCATGTCAGGACCTAGGTTTAGTGATCTCAGCAGAGAAAAAAAAAAAGAGATTCTAAATCGGCGCCCACCCAGGCAGGGAGGAGCTATTCGCAAGATGCAACTGTCTGACAGCTCCCAACTTGACTATGTAAACAGATTTAAATACCTTGGCCTTGAGGTGCCACTGTATGGTCCTGTTGTATTCAGACTTTGTTGTCAGTATCAATAGACTCTCAAAGCTCTCAAGGCTGTTGCAGGTTATCACTCAGGCTATGGTGCCAATGTCAGAATTGTCAAAAAATAATGTACCTTGCATACATCAGATCTTTAGTGGATTATGCTGCACCTCTGCTTGCTTTGATGCCTGAAAGAAAGCTCGGAGGGCTTGAAAAAGTGCAGAACGAAGCCTTGTGGATATTTCTTGGGTGCCCTCGTACCACAAAGATACTTAATATGAGAAAGGAACTCAATATTCCAAGCGTCATTGATCGTGTTACCGATATTAACTGCCAAATTGGTATAAAAATACTTAGGCTAGCTCATCCTAACCTTTGCACAGAAGCCCGTCCGAATTTCTTTATTGAAGGTCAGCATTGTTCCAAATGGATAACTAAAACTGGAACTGAACTCAGAATATATCAGATTTATAATTTGTACTAAGAGAGCACAACAGCACTTTCCTGCACCGTGGGAGATTACACCCTTTCCAATTTTAATTCCTACCTTTCCACCCAAGAAGCAAATTAGAGATCAGCCCAAGCTTCGTCTTGAGTAAAAGCTCAACGCCTTAAGCCATATTGATGCTGTGTCCACAGAGCATTCTCTCTCTCAAATCATATACACTGAGGGTTCCCTACACCTCCCCACGGGTGCAGCTGGAAGTACAGTTGTCCTGACAATGAGTGATGGCTTATATTTTGAGAGAGGAGTCCGTATAAACAACTGGGCCTCTACCTTTCAGACCCAACTATTTGCCTTGCTCTTTGCACTAAAATATGTACACGTCTCCAAACTTGATACATTAATTGTAAGCGACTCTATCAGCCTTAATTGCTCTCAACTCTTTAAGACATAACTGTAATAAGCTCGTGTCTGAAGCTAGACACAAATACAACAAAATTATTAAGGATGGTAACAGAGTCTATTTCATGTGGTCTCCATCTCATGTTGGCCTCCGAATGCATGATAGAGCTTATAAGTCAGCCAAAGAATCTGCCTTTAAAGGAGAAATTTTGTGTAACCTTGGATTGTCAATGAGCAGTCTGAGAGCAACAGTACACCGAGAACTTCAACAAAATCTTGTAGATCTGAGGCAAAGTGAAATCGACACCAGTAATTCCATCTATCATCATACTATCATGCAAGAAGAGCCACACATCTATGGATCATCCAATAAAATCAGCAGACTTCTAGATGTTACTACTGCTCGGCTTAGACTCTGTTACAAGTATCTCTGGGAATTCTCATTATCTGCTGATCTCTGGTCGATCTCAAATCCATTGATGATGTGACGATGTGCATTGAATTTTGTAACTAATTCATCAAGATTGTAACTTGCTTAGCTATATAAATTGTGGAGTTCAATCTCTGAGCCCATTATGTGCCTCTGTAACCCTTTCCACTACTGCCCACAAGATGGGTATGGGATGCATAATAAATGAACTAAACTAAAAAAAAAGATACATGTAGGAAATAAAAGAAGGGTTGTACCTAAATTTACCTGAGGGCCACTAATAGTAGGGGCTGCGATGAGGACAGGAAGCCGGCGGCTTGTCAAAGGTCACCCTCATTTGCCCTGATGTTTTTTTCCAGCTGTATTTTAAAACCCAGAGTTTTGGTGTTTACGGCTTCGGCGGGTAGGCGCTTCCACAGGTTAACAACCCTATGGGTGAAAAAGCATCTCCTTTTTAATCCTTCATGTGGGTGTGTTTAATCATGTAAAGAAAGAGTGGCAATACGTAGGTACCCGGCAGTTAGTCAACTGCTGTGGAGATGCATCCTGAGGTACTATATACACAACACAACACTGTACAATCACACTGTATACAGCACCTTGAGAAAGTTTGTAAGTTACATCAGAAAATTTGGTTTTTAATTCACTTACCTTCGCCTTCATTCACTTACACATTTATTGGATCTTTCCTTCACCTTTATTCATGCAATATATGGCATCGTAGTTCATTCATTATTATTATTATATACAGGGTTTATAACCCTCTTGGTGAAAAAAGTATATTTCCAGTTTTCCGTCTTATATTGTGGCTTGTTGAGTTTGAAACTGTTGTATCTTGTTTGTGTTACATCTGCCCCTTTGAAGATGTGGTCTGGATCAATATCCTCCATATTGTTAAGTATTTTAAATGCTTCAATGAGATCAGCCCTGTCATGTTTGGTTTGCAGTCTTGTTAGCCCTATGGCCCTCAACCGTTCCTAGTCCGAGAGGCGACTTCATTCTTGAATTAATTTTGTTGCCTAGGCCCGTGTGTTGAACTTGACTTGAAATAAAAGAAGGTACTGTAGTTATTCAGCTCTGGTGCACCCCCACTTGGATTATTGCATCCAAACATGGAAATCTCATCTTCAGAAAGAACTATAAATTATGCAGCTCAAGAACTTGTATCCATTTGAACTCTGCCTTTGATAATGTTAACAAGGGGTTAACAGAATGCATCTCTTAGCATGAGGCCAAATAAAAATTTAAAAATTAACTTTGGAGAGTTAATTTTTCAACTTCCTTCTCCAGTGAAGAAAAGCTTAAGAAAAATAGAGAAGATTAGGAGTAGAATAATTGATCTCACCATTTCTGTCACATTCAATAATATTCATATATATTATTGAATGTAATGTAGTCATAGAGTCGGTCCATGACTGACAAACCCCTAGCGACTCTCGTAGTTCAATTTTGATATATTTTTCATCAAATCCTGAAGCATGCATGGATTATGCTAAGAGTCTGTACCCAGAGATTAGCATCCTGACTATGGAACTTAATGCAATTTTGTAAGCTCTTCATCAGCTGTTTTTTCTGCATCAATATTCCTTTGTCATTGTGCTTGACCCTCGCAGTGCCCTCATGGCTCTTAAGTCAACCATTGGTAAAATTTGGTGGTCAAACTCTAATACTGCCTGTTTATTACCGCTAGCAGATGTGACAAGCTGAATTTTGCTGGATTCCCAACCATATTGGAGTCACCTCAAATGAACTTACAGACACAGCCACTAAGGCCATTTGTGCTTGGAACATTTCCCAGAAAAGGATTCCTTATTCTGATTTCTACCCAGTCATTCATTCTAAAATCCACAACCATTTACAAGTAGGCTGGTGTTACAAGTAAAAAAAAAACTTCATACTCTTAAAAGTGAACCTTTACCATGGTCTTTCTTCTACTTCTATTATAGACGGTGGGAAATGGCTTTGGTTAGGTTCCATGTCAGTCACACCTAACTTGTGGACACTATGGAACAATGTCCTGCTCCTTTTTGTCCAAACTGCAGTGTCCCACTTACAGTCTTGCACCTCCTTGTGGAATGTCCCAATTTTTCAGGATGATCATTCATTTCGCTTTCCTAATGTCACTCTGGGATACTTCTCTCGATAGAATCCTTGGTGAATGCGATACCTTTGATGTCACTCGTCTTATGCCCTTTTGTTCGCGTACTGACATCCTCAGTGATATTTAGCACATTTTGAATATCCAGTGACAGCGCTACATAGTCTTAGCACCTTTCTTTTGATAATTACAGGTACTTATTTGTACTGTATATATACAATATTTTCATTTAAACTTTAGATATTTCAGTGGTAAAGAATTTAAAATGCAGCTTATATTTCTGTATTTTTTGTAACAAAACATTTTCATTTGTAATGTATCCAGGACCTAAAAAAAAGTACAAACTCAGTACAGTATTATAAATTAAATGATTATTGGTAAAGTCAAGCTTAGGAAATTCTTTGATGGCTTATACTGTAGAGAACTAATGTACCTACTAATTAACCACTTTAACATGTTCTAATGCATATAATGTATGTGTGAATAACAATGATTATTTTTATTATATTTACCAGTACGTATCATCCTCAAACTAATAATTCAGGATGCCTAATGTTCATAATACATTACTGTCAAGGTATAAATATGATTGTTATATGAATACTTTACCAAACATTAATTACTTTAGGTGGGTAGTAACTGCTTATGTCTCCAAAAGTATAGAAACTGCTTATTATTTCCTTCAAACGTTGCTTTTAACAGCCTAGGGAAGATTGTCTTGAAAGTTATTTGAAGTTTGCTGACTCCTTATTTAAGAGCTGTGACAATTTCTCTCAGCTTCACATATCTGCAAGCTTGTGGAGAGAATCCTGAGGAAACCATTCACATCTCACGATGCACAATCTTATAAAATCAACGCAACATGGTTTTGTAAAAAACAATTCATGCCTAACTAACCTATTCACATTTATGGAAATGGTAACCAGCTATGAGACAAAGGACTTCGAGAAGATGTAGCTTTTGATAATGTACCACATGAAAGACTCACAGTAATTGCAAGCTCATGGAATAAGCTGTGAAATACTGGAATCGATAAGAATGGTTAAAATGAAGAATACAAAAGCTCATCCTAAATGGAAACTAATCTGACTGGAAAAATATTGAGTAGAGGACAGTGCTTCAAGATTTAATTGTTGGGGCAAACCCGTTTTGTCATATACAGTACATCAATGACATAGATAAGATTACGACACACCTCATTACCAAACTTACAAATGACAAAAGATATATTGTAAAGTAGGAAACAAAAATGATATTGAGGCCTTGCAAAGGGATCTACATGACTTGTACAATGGTCAAAACACAGACAATGCTTTTCAATAGTGAAAAATGCAAGGCCTTGCACGTTGGTCATAACAATATACATCATAGCTATCATACTAACAATATGATTATGCAACACAACACAACAGGGCTGGTCTCATCTAAGCCTATAAGATACTGAACATATTGCAAGACATTAATCCATATGACATATTGAAAAGATCTATTATAATGCACACAAAGGGCTTTAGCTTTAGGCTCAACAAGCCATAATGCAGGAGAGAAAACTGATATTTTCTCACCCATAAGGTAATAAACCCATTATATTGACTACCTGCCATAGCTGTATATGCCAAATACATTATTTCAGTTTAAAATTCAAGTGGAAAAAATTCTGGAGTACAGTATAATGGTTGGAGTAAGGGGCTAGGCCTTTGTCAAGGCCCCATTGAAACCACTAGTTGATAGTGGCCCTCAGGTAATGATTGAAGGTTATGTTGGTTGTAGAGTTGGTTTATAGTTCTGGTAAGTTTTGATACGGGTTGAGCTACCAGGTTTTTATTTAGAGTTACAAGGTTGTAGTGAGGGTTATCGAGTTGTGGAGAGGAATAAGGAGTTGTGGTGATGGTTATGAATTTGTTTTGGTTAAGTTATGGGGGTTTGGGACTGTGGTAATGCTTACAGGAGATTAGTGATGGTTAAAAAGAGTTGTAGTAAGAGTTATGGGGCTTAAGAGAGAGTAAGAGTGCTGGTTAGGACTATGGAGTTGTAGCTAGGGTTATGGTGTTGTGGTTAAGGTTATTGGGTTGTGGTCATGGATACAGTGTATTGGTGAGTTACAGCACTGTGGAGAGTGGTGTTTTCATGTACATAATCTATAGACATTTAAAATCCTTTTAACGATATTTAAGACTTTTCAAGAAAACTCAAAACTGTTATGCTTCACCTTATAGTTTCCCATAGTTGGAAACTAGGGCTAGGTTAACCAGTGATGTTACTGGTTAACCAGTAACCTTCTCCAGTAAGAAACCACAACAGATGCCTAACTTCCAATTACTGTACCTTGTTTACTTCTATGTGAAAAAATATGTGCCCCACTGTTTTTGTCCTGGACGGCGGATTGAACATGGGTCTTCGGTTGTGAGCCAAGGACACAGCCCAATGCACTACAAGATAATTATCCTTGACACATGGGAAAAAAAAAACTTTTAACAGCTGAAAAGTGCAAGGAAAAACAATTAAAACAGTAAGAGACAATAGTATTTAATGAAGGAGCAACGTGAAGGTGAGAAAAGGGAGCACATCGCCGAGTGGAACTCCAATGTGAGTTTAGCCACAGAAATGAACTGTTACAGGAAGTGATGATGACCAAACCACACATCAGAAGATGGAGAAACGACGACGTTTCAGTCCATTCTGGAACATTATCAAGTCGCATGTTTCTGGTAATGCTTCAGGGGCACGTGTGGCCGACCTGTCCTTAAAATAACACATTTACCCCATCTAATGACAACAGTCTCCAGATGCAAGAAAGAAAAGGCATATATGTAATACTAATTTGTATGATGACCAAACCACACACATCAGATGATGGAGAAACGATGGCGCTTCGATTCAACCTGGACCATTATCAAGGCAAGGACAAAGATAATGTCCAGGATTAATAATGGTCCAGGACAGATTGAAACGTCACTTTTCCGTCTTCTGGTGTGTGGTTTGATCATCATATCTTCAGCCACATTAGTGTGACTCGTCGTCTGCATACTCATTTGTAAAAGAAATGTATATTACATAGTTCAACCCATCCTCTAGAAATGATAGTACATATTGCAACTAATGGTTGAACATATGAAAACAGGCTCTTGTACCCAAATAAAGTTTGCACATTGTACTACTGCAATACTCCAAATGGCATGCCAAACAGTAACTATACAACCTAACCTCTCCTAGGCCTAAATAAGCTATCATAAGCCTAATATATACCTCATAATCCTAATTTAGTACACGTCTGTTTTAATAGGCCTAGCAAAGTTTAGGTTTGGTTGTTGCCTTGTTTCTCACGCCTTCAACAAAATTATTCGCACAAAAGATTTTTTTTGGTTGTAACAGCCTATTTTTGTAAGTTTAACCAGTAGTTACTATAAGTTGTGTACTATCATTTTTGGATGTCAGGTTGCATAATTAGAGAACTAAAAAATATATATAACCAGAAAGTATTACTCCTCATACTAGTATTAGCATAAAATATCACTCCCAATAAACCATCATAATATAATAAATCATATTATGATGGCTTCCAAATGTAATGGTATTTGTCAGTCCTCAGTCCGACCTCTGGTCATTCTCCCCCTCCCTGCGGGCAGTTCCCCTTCTTACCAGAGTCAAATTACCCTAGGCAGGTGGTCAAGTCATTTGTTCCCCAATCTCTATGTCTCCAATCTTTCCAAATCATTTGTCTCCCAGTCATTCCCAATCCCCTTTTTCCAATCCGTTTCCCCTCTCCTCCTGCCTTTGCCACTAACCATTTGACAGTTTTAAGAACAGTGACAAATTACCGTCATTCTCAAGTTTCGAGTGAGGGAGCTCGAGCCATACGAACGTTTGGATTTCCTGTTGTAGCATGGGAATGGTTCATGATCCTACGGGAGTAAAACAGAACTTTCAAAACAGGCCTATGTCCCAGGAACCTAGGGGGCGGAGCTAAGTCAAGAGTTTGGCTGGTCTAAGAGTGACACTTGTGTTCATTGGTTGAGTAGAGAGGCAGAGTCCCTCAGGGTAGTGCCTGTCCATGCCATTGGCCCATATGCAAAATCACCTAGCTATGTTTAAATCCACTGGTCATAGGCTTGGGATAGGCAGAGTTAATTTGGAACTTTAGGAATTAGGGGGTGGAGCCTGTCCCACTGGTAAGCGTTTTAATAAAGAATAGTTAGTGTGTCTTGGGGCCTCAACTGAGGTACAGGTCAGGTGACCTGCAGGCAGCCAATCAACATCCTTTGGCAGGCTGCAGTATTGAAGGTACTTGTGCACTTGAGTTATGTATATTAGGATTACATCCATTGCCTCGTAGGTTTTTTTTTTTAGAGTAGGCTATGTTCAACTTTGATTTAAATATACGGGTTCAAATAATAAAGTAATTTTAATGTATTTGGTTTAGTTCTCTTTCCTTTGATTAATGTCTGTGTTATTCATTCTTGTGATTTTCATTTGCTGTGCTAGAAGTTCCCCTGTGTTCTCCATTCTTATGAACAGTAAAGTCGCTCTAAAATCTCCCGTTCAGTTTCAGTAAGATTACAGTATTAGTCCATGAAGATTCAATTCACGTACTCTTTGAGTTCCCTGATTATTGAGTCCCTTCCTTCCTGGGGACCAATAATTTTAGACACATCATTTATGTTGGGAAGGTGGTGGCAGTGTTTAATGATTTTTTTTATAATTAGTAATAAATTAATAACCCCTATCCTTGTTCTGTCCTCCTCATTTATTATTCAGTTTATATTCGGGCAGTCCAGTGAGGGGTCATACTGGACTGTAACAGTGTCAAGCTGGGGTATTGGATGAAGGGAAAGAGAGAGAGAGTTACAACAAGGGTAGTGTTCAGTACGATTACAGAGGTCAGGGTTATTACACAAAGAAGCAAAGAAGAGGGACACATTTTTTACATTAAAATTTTACATAGTTCATCAATTACTTTTTTTTAGTCTTATGCAGAAAATGGCTAAAAATAACAATAATAAAATGAGATTGACTTTCGTGGAAGTTTACCTGCTTTAACTGTAGCAATAAGTTAATAACCCATCCTCCTGTTTAGAGAGTACTTTTTGCAAGTGTGGACCATCGTATGTAATGGATAATTAAATAGTGGAAATTGGTATTACTGTATTCGCTGCATAAGAGTCGAAACAAAATTAAGCCAAAAAAACAAAAATAAAATAAAATCTTTAATATTCCTAGACATAGAATAGCACATATATGTATTATATTTGGCCTCAGATAGTGTGTATTAGGCCTAGGAAGGTCAGGTTAGATTTTCTTTGCAACATGAATACAAAAACTTTTCTTGTTTGTCCAAATTCAATACGCAGTATTTCAACTTTCATTAATATATAGAATGTCCGATGGTCCTCATCGTTACTATAAGTACAACCTAAACAGGAGGATGGGCTGCAATAATAACAAAACAAATGTTTCTTAAACAAATTTAAGTTTTAGTGGGGTTTATAAATCTTGTCAGCAATGGCCTTTTCACATATTTTTTATAAAGTAACAATAACACTTGAAATTCACTCTAATTCTTGTAGTCACCGAGCTTCTCGTGTTGTCAAAAGAGTAGAGATAAGACGGTTTTGTGTCGGTAGCCTGTGCAGCGAGTCCCACATATCGCCTGCAAAAAATCAGCGTTGAATGTAATAAAACGCCATTTTCTAGGCGAGTCCCAGAGGCTTCCCGGAGCTATCCCGGCTGATACGTATATGTATAACTTTCTGGCATCAGTCAATATGCATGGAGTACATGCCTACAAAACAATCCATTTTTGGATCATAAACATATAATAAGACCATAAACAAAACAATCTTCCTCGGGCCATGCTTAGGATGAATGAGGTCCAAGCTATCTCCACCCTTCTTTCTGGGAGGGTAGCCGACAATGTTTATTTAACTATTATCGTTATTGCCGAGACAGATGACGGAGAGAAGATGCGAGCATAAAATAATTAGGTATAGTATTGAAAAATGATAAGTAGTACAGAACAGGACAAACAAGGCCTAGAAAGGACAGGAGGTAATCCTCACCAGAAATCGACAGATGTTCCAATAATATTTGAATTATCAAAGTGCTTCTCGAACCTTTGAGACCTTTGATAATTGAGCACAAAATCACGGAGACACATATGGGACCATTGGCATACGTGACCAAGGGTCATGCAAGATCCCAAGACGATTCTCACACGATTGTGACATGATGTAGAAGAATACATGTCCTAGATAAGAATGTTGAGAAAGTGGGTAAAACTACCCATAAGAAGGATGGAACCGGACGGATCCGAAGGGACATGGAGCCGACGGACCCGAAGGGACACGGAACCGACGGACCCGAAGGGACACGAAACCGAACCCGAGGAGGGGCCGACACCAAAACTAACTCGTACACAGAGAGGGAAAGGATAACCCCACTCCTTGTAACAGAAAGCCCCGCTCAGAGGGTTGAAAACCCAGGCGGGGTCCAACTGGGTACAAGGCCGCCAAGTCAGCTCCTCTCCAATCCTGGGGACCCTCCACATTAGGCCCCGGGAAGAGTCATCCTCCAAAAAACCGGGGCAGTCGGAAAAGCAGGAAGAGAAGAGGCCCACTGGTCAGACCCTGGCACTAGGACTGGACGAAAAGATTCAAATGGCTCCGTCGCCACCCCGGAAGAGCAACCCCCAAAACTGCCCGAGTCTCAGAAACTATACCCCGACCCTGAAGCCCTCAGACACCTAGGAGCCGGAAGCAAGGTGGTGGTGGGGGGGGATGTCGGGGGTCCGGACGGAACCAAGGCCAATGTGACCAACACCCCCAAGTCCAGATCCCTATAAGCAAAGCGGGGCAGCCTCGGGGCATCTGGGGAAGCAAACAACTTAGCACGTTGCAGTAGCCTATACCCAGCATGCAATGCCTGAGCCGCCTGCACCCGAATAATGTCATCAGTGGATTGGGTGAATCGAGTCACAAACAAGCAACAAAGCTCGCAGGACTCTGGGTCGAAGGTGTCACTGACCTAACAGGCAGCATGATGGAGGCAAAAACAATGAGCGTCGCCCTGAAACAAGTGGACAGAGCAACCCACAAACTCGCACAAGGAGAGAGGGGACCCAGGGGTCGCATCCATTGGACCCCGTGCACCCCGTGGGGATTCCCAGGGCCTTTAGAGTGGTATCGCTAAGGGTAAACCCAGGCAGGGTACTGCTAACCGGCACACAAAGCTACCAAACAAACTCCTAAAGCTGAACCCCCGGGACGTGTCCACTCACGGGGGCCAAGCTGGGGGTACCATTGAACACCGAAGGTCAAGACCCTAATATAACAGGGGCAAGGGACACAAATGCAGACCTCCCCACCAGGCAAAAACAAAGATGAAAAGAAAAACTCTGCAAGAGGACAACGTACCCAGGAGGAACAGAGCCGGCTGCTGTAATAGGTGAAAACTAGCTACGCAGTACCCCGTGCCCCTGCCAGTGCAAAAACTACCACTTACCTCAAAGTAAACAAGGGAGGAAACCCCCCAACACATTCAGGGCGGTCAGTCACCAAGCAGCAAAAAGACCAACAGAGGTAGACCCCCACTGTGACTTGTGGAAGATAACCCCAAACCCCCAGGGCGATACTTACAGGGCACTTAGGGAAAGGAACCCTCAGCACACGCAGCCCAAGTACCTGTGAATATTACTCCCTGCTCGCACACTACTGTAAGAGCAGTACTGGACGCAAGGCCCAGCACTACACCAAGAATCTAGAGCTGGAGCCATACAACCGAGCCACAATCACATCAGCCAAGAATTGAAGGGTGGATCGCCGGTGCGGTGGGTCTGGGGCTCCCCCTTTTCCCTTGGGGAAGGGGGAGCTGTGCAGACATGCAGCGAGGCACGTGTGACATCATGCTCATTTGCTCATTTTCAATTGGGGAGTTCTGTCCACTCGTTAGTCTTCTTTAGTTGTTTTAACCAGAATAAGGGTTTGTTTTGAAGCACTTATATTTCTGGGTGCCTGGCTTGGTCAATAGCAAAATGCTCCAAATCACATGTGCATTTCTATAGGCCATTGCTCCTCGTGTCTCTCTGAGGGAGCCAGGTTCTGGCTCGTGATCCCTGGTAGGCCTAAAACTTCATCTACACTTACTGATGCCAAAGTCTAATGATATACATATCAGCTAGGATAGCTCTGGGGAGCCAAAGTGGCTCTCCACCAGAAAAATCTTACAAATAAAAATGAAAAGTAACAATAAGATAGAATGAAATCTTATGAAATGAAAAGATAAAACTGAGCACTGATTACTGCTTATATTTAGGAGAAATTGACATAGACAGGTGAAATTATGAAAGTAAAGCATGGGAAGGGAGGGTCAAAAATAAAGATCGAGAAAATAAGTAAGGAAAAGATGAATAAATATTGAGGATTGAGACAAACAATGGAATTGAACCGGTGCCCTGCGTTTTCTGAACTCCTTAGGTACAAACAATACTGACTGGCCCTTGATGTGTTTAAAAGTAGTATCTCAACCAGAAGTACTACTTGACTCCGATTCATTCACGCCATTGTGCTTTCATCATAAAAATATATACTTACTAAGGGATCCAGAGAGAGATTCCGTGTGTAAGGCAACTAATATAATCTGAGCAAGTCTGTCCAGTGACATGTTCACAGCCTCTTCGTTTTCTGACCTGCAACTTCTTATTCTTTCACACACTGCATCAACAACACTCGTCACATGTTTTGGACACAGCACCTGGAAGCCAGTCACATTGTAAAACAAAAGTAACATTTAATTGCTTCGCTAATTCTTAAAAATATGACTGAGTATCAACTCTACTGCACCATGAAGCTAAGCAAATAGCAGTGAGATATTTATGTAAATCAGTTGCTAATAATATTGTGTGTTACATTTAATTAAGCACATAAGAATAAATGAAATTGTGGAAGCCCATTAGCCAATACGAGGCATCTCCTATTATATTCCCCTAAACTCATTCATACATATGTCTTTCCATAAAACAATCAAGTGACCCCCACATCTATTATGCTACCCAGTAATCCGTTCCATAAATCAAGAACCCTGTTTCCAAACAAGTACAGACATAGGTCTTTCTGACTCTAAAGTAATCCAATTTATATCCGTTGTTTCAAGTTTTATTTTATGTTGATATATTTAAAACCTTGTTTAGATTTATCTATTATTACTTTCTGCCCAAAACACTATGTGTATTAGTGGCTTTGCAAGATTGTATAAATACCAATCTTATGTAATCTCACCAACCTTCTTGTGAATAAAGTAAAGTATTATTATTATTATACTCTTTTCATTCATTTATATCCAGTCATTTTAACCCCTTGACAGTCTATATTAAAACTAAAACATTACCATCATACTATTTATGTTCATTATTCATCAAGCAGCATACATACCTGTTTTTGTGTCATGCGGGCACGAACAGAAGGCACATTTTGCAAGGTTTGAAGAATGGAAAGATGCAGCTGGGAATACAAGTCAGTGCTTTCTGTTGGTCCTGATTTTGATAAGGTAGGCTTATTATCAAATAATGCTTCTCCTTCAATTAGTTTAGGCAGACTTAATTTTCTCCCTTGTGATTCTGAAGAATTATCTGTGTCTTCAAAGAATGGGGCTTCAACACACCACCTGAAACATAACACCATAAAGATTTACAAAGCAATGGAAGAAAAAATGAGATGGTAAATGTTTTTTACTACCAGATTTAAAAAATAATAATCTGCAAAAACTCTAAATATTTGGTAACTTAAAGCCACAAGGTTAGGAGACTTTCTCACTACCTGTACTGGTATTATCTTTACCACTTAAAACCAAACAAGGTCAGTCAGTGGCAGAAAAGTACGTATGGTGTATGTACCATGCAGCCTACAGGTCGACTCCTTACCTGGTTGGGATAAGAAAAATGGTTTTGATGGTAATGCCCTAAAGGAAACGATTTCTGGGTCCAGATTACTAAAGCAGTTACGCAAGCATTTGCGAACCTGTACATCTTTTCTCAATCTTTGGTGGCTTTGTTTACAATTATTAAACAGTTAATGAGCTCTGAAGCACCAGGAGGCTGTTTATAACAATAACAGTTGATTGGGAAGTTCTTATGCTTGTAAACTGTTTAATAAATGTAACCAAAGCCGCCAAAGATTATGAAAAGATGTACACGTTCGTTAGGACGCGCGTAACTGCTTCGTAAATCTGGCTCCTGGGCTTCGAGTACGAATCTGGCTGCTGACACTTTCAAAATGTTTGCAGTTATATTTCTAGGTATATACAACAAATAAGTTAACAAGATAAGCAAAATAGCAAATGAATAAACAAAGAGCAATGATATTAAGTAATATCAGTAACATAGTGCTGATAATTTGGAAGGGTATGACAAACTGGTTGATACCTGGTTACCTGGTTAACATAAGAACAAAGGTAACTGCAGAAGGCCTATTGGCCCATACGAGGCAGCTCCTATGGTTGATGGGGTTTTGGGAGTTCTTCTACTCCCCAAGCCCAGCCCGGGGCCAGACTTCACTTGTGAGAGTTTGGTCCACCAGGCTGTTACTCGGAGCGGCCCGCAGGCCCACATACCCACCACAGCCCGGTTGGTCCGGCACTCCTTGAAGGAAACAATCTAGTTTCCTCTTGAAGATGTCCACGGTTGTTCCTGTAATATTTCTGATGCTCGCTGGTAGGACGTTGAACAACCGCGGACCTCTGATGTTCATACAGTGTTCTCTGATTATGCCCATGGCACCTCTGCTCTTCACTGGTTCTATTCTGCATTTTCTTCCATGTCGTTCACTCCAGTACGTTGTTATTTTACTGTGCAGATTTGGGACCTGTCCCTCCAGTATTTTCCATGTGTATATTATTTGGTATCTCTCTTGACTCCTTTCTAGTGAGTACATTTGGAGAGCTTTGAGACGATCCCAATAATTTAGGTGCTTTATCTCGTCTATGCGTGCCATATATGTTCTCTGTATTCCCTCAATTTCGGCAATCTCTCTTGCTCTGAAGGGGGAAGCGAGTACTGAGCAGTACTCAAGACGGGACAACACAAGTGATTTGAAGAGTACAACCATTGTGATGGGATCTCTGGACTTGAAGGTTCTCGTAATCCATCCTATAATTTTTCTGGCTGACGCAATACTTGCTTGGTTATGCTCCCTAAACGTTAGGTCATCGGACATCATTATTCCCAAATCCTTGACATGCTGTTTTCCTACTATGGGCAGATTCGATTGTGTTTTGTACCCTGTATTATGTTTAAGATCCTCATTTTTGCCGTATCTGAGTACCTGGAATTTATCACCATTAAACATCATGTTATTTTCTGCTGCCCAATCGAAAACTTTGTTAATATCTGTTTGTAGTTTATCAATGTCTTCAGCAGAGGTAATTTTCATGCTGATTTTTGTATCATCTGCAAAGGATGACACGAAGCTGTGACTTGTGTTAGTTATAAACTAGTTATAAAAATTCATCATTCATTCATTCAATTATTATAACGCCTTTTCTAACTTTCCAGGGGGTAGAGAGGCATTGCCCTAAAAAGAGGTTATGTGCAGTTAATCAGGAGAGAGAACACTAAGCTAGTATGAATGTATAGCACTCGGAAGGCTTATTAGGACAAAAATCTAGAATATAATGGATGGAAGAAACGTTATCCAACCAACTGGACCATTGGGGATCGAAGCGTGACAAGCATGAAGTGTTTCAACACAGCCCGAAGAAGAAGAATAAGTCTTTGGGTTTAGATAAAAAGCTCCTTTCCAAACAAGCCAAATCAGTAGCTCCCTTAAGCCAATTCCAGCCGAGCCAGTATAATCTTCTTACCTCCGACACAAAGAGAACCTTTTAAACCAGCCTCTGATGTATCTACAGTAAAGAAAGTAGAAATTTGTGGGGAAATACTACAAGATCATGTTTAGTTCCAATTCTGTCCAAATTCCAAGTTCCAAGCCAATGCTGTCTTCTTAGATGCTGTTCTGAAATTAGATGTGCAATGTCTATTGATCTTCACATAGAATTACAAGAACTTACTTCATGAGCGGTGCAATAGGAGGCACAGCTGTCATTGGAAGAGAAACACCAGGCAGGGAATGTGTTAGCGGTGCCAGAGCAAGGTGGGGAGGTAGACCCGGGGCTCCTTTCAGCCACCAAACAACAGTGCTTACAAGGGTTTCTGGGGGACGTTCGCATATCTCTCCACTCCCTAAAATTGCAAAATATGATGGTCAAGGTCTTCTGATAAATGTAGGAAAAAAAAAGTGACAAAACAAACATACACACAAACACACGCAGCTCTCCCTATTATCTTTTTAGATACACCATTTTTTAGGAACATAAATCCTGCATTATATGTGTGTGAACTGTACTGTTACCAAACCGAATAAAAATATGATTACACTTATGATCAACTGAGCTACTGCTAATTATGCAATAATTTAACAACTTTATATTACAAATAAAAGCATTCATTGACTATCACTTACCAACTTTGGCATACAGCTGTGAGAGTGTTGTAATGAGATTTGCTGTGAAGAGAGGCGCCATAGTTGGTAAGGCTCTGAGTGCGGCGGCAAAATGAGGTGGTGAAGATGGTGTGAGCTGGAAATAGTCTTGCACCAAGCCTCGGCATACCTCTCCACTCCAACTACTAAGGCAACACACTTGCTGTTAAAATACAAGCTTATCTCTTAACACTTTAGCATTCTGATGATGCTAAAACCTATTCGTGGATATTTAGTATGTTAATACAGTACATTTTTCTCTAACTACAGTATATCTCTAACCATTTCAGTGTTGATAGGAGAATGGGACAGAACATTAAGGAAGAGCAATACAGTTTGAGTAATGGAAGCATCTGAATTGTTAAGACATGTAAATTGTTCAGCATAGAAAAGTGCTGAACAATATGCCCCACAATATACTGAAACTCTCCTCCTGAATACCTCAGTTCATCAAATAACTGTTGCCATTAAAGTGTGAGCAACATTAATACCTGATTACCATAAATTTAGTTATGTGAATATATGAGCATGAATATAATGGTACTTTATGTACTTATAGTTTGTGATGATACTTTAACAATACAGTATATACAAAATTAAAACTGTATTTTAATTAGTAGACACAATGTACTGTATTCTGTCATTTTATAACTCTCTCAGTATTGTAACAAAATTAATGATATTGTACATATCTCTCATTAACACATCTCCAAATTAAACAAACCTGCATCCACACAGCCGTGGCTTCTAGCACAGGCACATTGTGTGTAGCAATGGCTAGGGATACCAAAGCTGACAATATGCGAAGTTTATGTGGCGTGCGGGGATNACCAAACGCTCCCGAAAGGAGACACCTTGCTTGTCATGTAAACACCTGCAGGTGAACCAAACAATACTCATACCCTTCCACTGGTGAAAATGAAACAAAACCAACTGGTAGATACAGGAAGTGCAAATAACTAAACCACTGCAAACAGTGCCAGCAGCCACAAAACACAGGTGCTATGCAGGACAATCAAACCAATGAAAGATGATTGAACACCAACAGGACCTCAGAACCATGTACAGGGTCAAAAGGCCAAAATGCAGTATCCAAATGGTGAGCCATATAGACACAATGAAGGGGGGTGGGAATAAAGCCTAAAGATACAATGAATGCACACCATTTTCATCCTCGGCACAACAACCCTAAAGAAATTGGTATCGAGAACTCCCTTGAGAAGTTCCAAAAACTTCATACCAACACCAGACAAAATAAAACCAAAGGAAGGGTGTGTGCGCCCACACACCTGGTACACAAACTACCCTCCCAACAGCCAGAAAGGTGGTGACCACAAGCAGATTGCCTAAATAATCACCAACGTCAGGCTACACACAGTGCAGTTAACAACATGCACCAGAGGATGAAAGGACAAAAGCACCCAGCATGAGCAACAGTTCATGAGAACAATCCCAGAAACATCGAAAGCAAACCAAGGGAACCAAGATGAAACAATAAACACCACTCAGGACCAAAGAAAGATGGTGGATAATGAAATGGTATCAGCAAAAAAGTGTACAGCAGGTGTATAAACCAATACTAGAGGCCAGACCACTAAAGTCTTAACCTATACAGACATTACACAACCCTGTCATTTACCAAGCCTTAAATTTTACACATTCCCTGCTATCCAAATAAGAGAATTTTTCCATTAATAATTGTCCTCCCACTCCATAGACCTTTAAAACTTAATATAATGATTCATGATGCATCCAGTAATATGCTTTTTATAATTCCATACATCATGCATTGGCTTTCATGTAAATGAAGCTGTTCCCCATGTACCAAGTAATAATTGTGAGTGTCAAACTTACAACTGCGTTACTTAAAATGTATGTGGCTATACATATAGAAGAAACAAAAACAGGAAAATGCCAAGACACAAGTAGCCTCTGTTCACTCAGCAGTAAATAGATACCTCGGAGTTACTCAACTGTTGTAGGCTGCATCCTAGGAAAGGTCATCAGTAGCTGGCCTTGGGGAACCATGATTATGTTTCCACCATTTCCCTGACTATAGGATACCATCAATGAGAAGTTACTTAATGAAACTTGCAATGTGGAGTTAAACTAATATAGCAGGCAACACCAACTAGCCCACTCTAAAATTCCAAGGACGCAATGATTTAAGAAATATATATACAAAATAAATATTGTTTACAGTACAGCTTTGAAAATGCCTTGCTGTTATTCCCTTATTTTTTACCCAACCTGAAATACAGGCTATATTTGTGTGTGTATATCTTGCAAGATACGAAATGAGTTCCACTTTTTTTTTATCTTCAACAATTTTCATATATTTTACCTAAAGGGAAAGTAATGAAGGTCCTGGTGCAGTGGATGACGAGAAGTACGGGTGCCTGGGTCAGGTGGTTTATTGATGAGCATGGTGTGCATGGCCATGATATTGGGGCCCGTGAAGCATTCTACATAATCCAGCACCTGTAAACATAGCAACAATATATATATACAAACTGCAATACTGTACAAATGTTGTTTTTGTTTTTTAAAACTTTTAGATTCTTAGTACAGTATGAAATTACAGTATCCACTGAATTTAATGACCTATATGAGGGTCATTAAACTCTACTCATTAAAATCTGGAACTCTACTAAACTTGCAAGTCTTAAATTGTCAGTCCATTTGTAAATCATATTCACAAGTATAATCATATTCAGAACAAGTGTCATACCATATGAAAAGAATACCCTGCAACTGGTTACGAATGTTTTCTACAGGCACTGGATTTCAAAGATATGAACATACTGTAAGCTGGTAAATGTTTTTATGCCATAATCTTGAGTGCAGTTGTGATTCTTTTTTTGTGTGTGCGCTTTTTTAACCATGATTAAATTTTAAACAGGAATAAATGTAGTACAGTAGTCTACATTCTCCACTTGCAATCCAGGGGACTCGGGTTCAATCTCAGGCAAGACAAATAGTTGGCCACATTTCTTTTCATGTCATATTTATTTATGTTCATTTAGCAGTATATAGATGGATACCTTGTGGAGGCTACACGCATTAATGGCCTAGTCTGTTCCCAGCCCTCCTGGTGTTGGATTATGATTTGTATGATCATATTTAAATATTTTTAACATACAGATAAGTAAACCAATCTGTGTGGCAAGGTTTAATGGAAGGAATGGTGTTGCTACTTTTGTTCTACTGGACAAAATATGATTAAAATTGTATAATACAATAGAATTAACAGAACCAACACAATTAATTATCCACAAAACAACAGAAGCTTTGGTAATAATGTTTTCCAAGCCAGTATGGGAATGCAGACATACTAAATGTGGGATGAATCACATCAAAATATGCAATTAAGATAGCCAGTATTCAAGATATAACAGATGGGTGGATAGAATGATAGCATGCTGGTTGAATGAGGACCCTAAAGGAGCAATGCAACTGGGTACTCACAATAAATATTAATACAAGTTATTTATTACTGTATATACACACTTATCAAAGTACTCACTATACCTGGGGTAGCATGCAATGTTCTGACAGTATTTCATCCCATACAAAGTCCTGGATCTTGTTGACAATCATCTCCCCTGATACACCCTTTACGTTCCTCAGGGTTATGTCCTTCATTTTTGTCATCCCATGCGATTCAACACGACCTTCCACCAAATCTAAAAACCTCTCTCTGAAAAACATTTAACTTCATTGTAAGTAATGTATAAACTACTTGCTGAAATATTTGTTTCCTGACCTATTTTAAAATGTTTTGATCTGTATTTGTCTACCAACGTCCAAAATACAGAAAATACATCAAAACCCAGGTTTGTGGTCAGCTATACTGTACTACAACCTTATACACTACAGTATCTGTAATTTCTGAGAGGCTGTTGCTCGAAGCAGCCCGCAGACACAGCTACAATATACATTGCAACCTAGTTAGTACAGCACTTCCTACAGGAACTTGTCCAATTGGCTCTTGAGAACCTGCTTGAGTTCTGGAAATATTTCTTATATTTGGTGGAAGGAGACTGAAGAGCAATGGAACCTCTGATGTTCATACAGTTTTCTGATTGTGCTTATGGCTCAGATTGATTGTGCTCAGTACACTCTTTATGCATGGGCTCAAGAAACACTACTGTTAATGAGAGATCTCTTGGCAAGGTGGATAATTACTCTACCACCAGTTGCAAAGGCTTGGGATTCAAATCCCTTTTAAAACAATATTTATATAAATAATTTGTGCACAACTATCTGAGAGTAATCTTGTACTTTAGAAGATGCATGTAGCCCATCACCTGGATAGGGGGGCACCATTGCATTGGTTTCACCAGGGCCTACAGTGCTGTAAAGATGACCATCATTGGGTCTGTTCAGCATTACCTGTGTGATACCTGCTTGATGGGGTTCTGGGAGTTGTTCTACTCCTCAATCCCAGCCCGAGGCCAGACTTGACTTGTGAGCTTGGTCCACCAGGCTGTTACTTGGAGCGGCTCTCAGGCCCACATACCAATCACAGCACAGTTGGTCCGGCACTGCTTGAAGAAAACAATCTAGTTTTCTCTTTAAGATGTCCACTTTTGTTCCGGCAATATTTCTGATGCTCACTGGTAGGACGTTGAACAACCGTGGACCTCTGATGTTCATAGTGTTCTCTGATTGTGCCTATGGCACCTCTGCTCTTCACTGGTTCTATTCTGCATTTTCTTATTCTGCATTTGTAGCATTCACTACAATATCTTCTGTTACAGTACATAATTCTTTGAGTGGATATTTTGGACTTGGTCTTCTGAAATGATATGAAAACTAGGAATATTATGGTGTCATCTCTTGATTTAAAGGTTCTCATGCTCCACCATAATATAATGGCTCAAGCTACATTTGCTTTATCTATGCTCACTAATGTTAACTTGTCCAACATCATTATTGATATTCATTTACACATCCAAAACACACTGTATTAGTGGCATTAGGCATAGTATGTATTAGGTCTATCTAGAAATCCAACATTCTGTTTGTAACTCATTTTGAATGTACCTGTATGTATTTTTACCTAAATAAACATTATTTTACATCTTTTCCTTCTGTGAGACCTGATTGATTATTGTATCATAGATCTTCCCAAAAATTTAATTACTGTACAGTATTAAAAATGTATACTCCACTTTATTTACATTGCATACAAAAATCTTCTACTTCTTGTGCTGAGAGGCAAATATGACAATGTATAGAATATTGTACATTTCATATTACTCAGTAGTGAATGAATTTTATGAATTTTCTGGTCACAGGAAATATTTCAAGTTAATTATGTATTTCCTTTCTCCAACCAAGGGGAAATGCAAAAAGAAAAAAAACAATGGTGTACCTCCATACATGCAATTTCTCCCTTACTGTTTGAATACAGTAAAATTTTTTGTTTTTTGTCGTTTGACCGAACAACATTTTCCACCTTACAGCAGTTTTTTATATATACATACTACTATGTATTTTACAATATATGCCCATAGGGCACATATTGTACTACTATTTTTACTACAAGAAGTATGGGTTGTTCTAGTAGAAATATTCCATTATATCACTTTGATTAAAGAAATTACCTGAAATAAAGAACTTACTTCCATTGGTCTATTTTGTCATGTGGTACTAAGTTAGGAATAACTAGGAAGCCATTTTCTTCATAGAATGCTCTCTGAGCTGGTGTCAGACGAGTGTTGTCTAGGGTGTACTGAAACTTTACTCCATCGCTTGCTACATCACCTCCAGCCAAGCTTGATGTTGGTCGAGAAACCTGCTAAGCTGGTTAAGGAAGATAAATATAATGGAAACAGCAGAAGCCCTATTGACTCATATAACTGGAGGGGAAGTATCGGGAAAAGTGCCAAGCCATTACGACTATATACCACTTGGAAGGGATCAGGATAAGGATTTGGGATGGGAGAAGGAATGGTTCCCATATAAAGCCACTCCTATTTATATCTACATTAAGTTATTCATATATATGTGGAGAGGGTTCTGGGAGTTTCTCTACTCCCTCAGCCAGTACAGGTATGTTTAAAACCTCAATATGCCTATTTATAGGTGTCCTGTCCCCAACAGAAATGAATTTAACAGTAAAGGAAACCCAACAATAAGTCAATGTTAAATTTTTTGAAGTGTGATAGAATTTATTTGTATTGTTTCAAAGCAAACATTTGGCCATCACATTACTAAATGAGACAAATTCAAAAAGATTTTTACTACAGAAAATCCATTGTAAAAGTCTTTTATCAAAAGGTTTGGTGGGATATGCAATTCATGAACTATTGTAGCAGAGCAGACTAACAGTTGCAAAGACAAGGATAAACAAATGAAATCGAAGAACAGAAAATCTTGTGCTACCAAAAAAATTTATTTAACACGTTTCGATTCCCAGGGAGATGCTGATTTTCTTGTCCAAGTTGAACAACCGCCTTTGACTCTTCATTTAGCAATAGAGAAAAGGTTTATACTGCACCCACGTTTTGTTTTGGAACCTATATATGGGGTTTGATAATTTATCAAACTATTGAAAAAAAGGAAATTGTGAGTATAGCACAAAACTAAAGTACTGTAATTGGAACAAGAATGTCACGCAAGACTAAGAATTCGAAAGGTTAATTAAACTGCACCTACTATCAAGAAGAAGAAAGGTTAATAACAAAATTAAACAATGTACAGTAGTTATTTATGGGAATAAATTGTATTTCTATACATTTATGTGCACAATTGTTTGTTCTTTATTGCTGAGCAAAGGAATAACAATTTATTCAATATGTTTTAAAAATGAAGCATAATTTATGCAGATTCATTGACTATCAGCAGTGCAATAGTGTAGGTCAAATATTTTTATACTAATTTATATTAAAATAATATATAGATTTCGAACACTGGTATAGAAGTGGCCAAAGAATAACGTTATTAAATACAGGCACAAAATGAATTGTAAAAATAATGTCTTGAATGAGACCTACAGAGCCGAGACTAAACAACGAAACCCTTTAACTCGGATCTGTATCATGTGTATTTCTTCAGTACCTGAAAGAACATATGATTTGGGTTTTTCATACAACCAGATGGCATTGCCACACTATATAACCTGTACTTGGACTTATCAAGCTCCAGCAATGACCTTCCTCAGGATACAACTCAACAGTTGCGCAACTCCCAGGTACCAATTTACTGCTAGGTAAACAAGAGGCAATCAAGTGAAAGCATGTGCTCGAGAATCGAATCCAGGATTCTTGATTACGTTAACAACTTAAATCATTGCATAGTAATAATCTAGGCAAATATAGTAAACCAATCAAAGCAACCTTATCCTAAAAAACACAACAACAAATTTAAAATGTGGCAGAAATATATTGTTTAGTAATGCAAGATTCTATAAACTAGATGTCAATACAAAGGTGTCGCTGCCACCTTTGTTACCCCCACCTTCACTGCCTCTTCCCTTTCTTCCTCCTTTTATTATTTATACACATAATTCACCCATCTACACAATCATAAAACAACAAACAATAAATATGGAGAGCAAGAAAGTGTCTTTTTTGTTGTTGTTGTAAATGTGTGATCAGTGGCCTTAAACAAAATTAAATACAGTACTGTACCACACATTTTAGTACTGAGTATATATATATATAGTGTGGCATAACCAAATGTAAATACTTTATTTTGTATTATTATGAATGCTTCAGTTTGATGGAAGCAGAGCTGAAGCAACAAATGTATGGTTTGTGGTGGCAACTGTAAATATGAGTATAGTTCACTAAATTTATACTGTACTCATATTTTCTCTTGTGTTACTTTAGTAACACGAGGAAACTTGAGTGGGCATACATACTGTAAGGAATGTAGTGTGCCTTCGTGTATTTAACAATTTTATCATCATACCACAAACATACTGTATATTAACATTTTATCAAACGATTCTCCACATCCTGTAATGTTCAACCAAACATTTAGCCTTCAAATGACCCGTGTAGAATCATTATGTACAAACACTAATCAAAAGGATACAATAGCGTGTTGATCTCTCTGGTTTAAGTGACCAAAGATGACCTTCATGCGTACTTGGGCCATGATGAAACCAATCACCAAGCTGATTTTGTACACTCTGAAAAACATAGAACAGCATGAGAGATTATGCTTGAAAATAAGATTGTGTGACTCTGTATATAAATGTACAGTAAATGAAATGATGAAACTTTTTAGGTACAGTATAAGTGAGTAAAATAACTACTTTATATAATCAATGCTGTATTCAACTGCAAATCATTCTTGACTCACAATCAGGAATCTTGGTTTGAATCCCAAGTACAACAAATGGTTGAGCACATTTCCTATCACCTACTGCCTCTGTTCACCTAGCCCAGGAGGAATCTTGACCAGGGAGGAGCCTCAATAAGCCAAACTACAGGCTTCCTGTCCCTGACAATGGCAATCTATTCAAATTAATAATTTCAATGCAGGTGCTAATACAGTAGCTTTATTATGTAGGTGACTGCAATGTACTGTACATATATAAAAATGTATCTTTGCAAGTAACAACTTACCATACAGTACCAGCACAACAAGAAAAGTGATACTGTACTGGATTGTACTAGGCACAAACAAGCCTATCAGTATTGTACATTATGGCAGCTCGCCAGAATATATAATTGCCGACATTTCACCTACAGTATATTTCTCAGTTGAACAGTGTGATACACACTACATTTACAATATTTTACACTAAACCAACAAGATAATAATATATCTTGAAGCATTACAGAAAACAAGTTAAAACTAAGTATAATAGTCATTAACAATAATGATGGCAACATGAGATATTATCAAGTAGAGGACACTCAATGTTTCTCAAGTTCATTTTGCATCAACAACTTGTTTACAAGTGCCGTACATAATTAATGCCATTTAAACACCTAAAGAATATGAAAATAGATTTTATACTTAAAAATTAAGACATTTGTGAGAAATCAATGTCAAATTCTCTAAGTAGTTAAGAACAAAAATGAAAAAATATATGTTAATAGATGACCATAATATGACACCACTAATGTTATCATCTCAAGTGTTTGATAATAATCTGACCCATGGACATTATGATAATTACAAGATAATAACCTAGCTAGTTAATTGTTTATTTTTATAATACGTATTATGCTTTCAAGGAACAAACTGAAAAGACACATTCTCTCGATGATGGTTTGCAATTATAGGGGACAGGAAGACTGTTGGCCATATTTACCCGAGGGTCACTATATCTCGACTGACCTCAACAAGGACAGCATGCCAGTGGGTTGTCAAAGGTTCCCCCTACTTTGTCCTTTTCATTTTTGTAAGCTGGAGTTTGAAAATCAGCAATTGTTAGCATTTGTGGCTTTGGTGGGTTTACAACCCTATGTGTGAAAAAAAACATCTATTATGTCTTACATTGTGGCATGTTGAGCTTGAAACTGTTGCTCCTTGTTTGTTACATGACTTTTTTGAGGAAGTTGTGTAGATCAATGTCCTCCAAATTGTTCTGCATTTTAAAAGTTTCAACAAGATCAGCCCTGTCATGTCTGGTTTGTGATGATGTACTTTCAGTGGCCCTCAACCGATCTCAGTATGAGACATTCAGGAATACAGCAACCATTAAGGTTCACACAGCTAAGTGTAAACCAGACCTCATCAAAACTTGTACTAAACAATTTGGAGGACACTAATCCAGACCACCACCTCAAAAGGGCAGATGTAACAAGGCACAATGGTTTCAAGCTCAACAAGAGACAATGTAGGCCACAAAACACAAGATGCATGTTTCCACCCCATGGGGTTAATTAACATTTATATTTACTAAACAAACCTATTGAAACTTCCCTTAAAATATTTAACAATGGCAAGCTGTCAATAGTGCCAAGATGCTAATCCTCCTGTCAAAACACAGGCTGTTGGCTACAAGATTATTTTTAATAATTCTGCAAGTCTGCTCATTAATTTTTTTTTGTGGGTGAAGGGACAGGCAACATTTTTTTGGGGTTATGATTTATGTGAAGTCAAGGGCAGACATGTTCAATGTCATAGTCAATTATAAGCTCAGTAATGTCTGGTCAAGTATAGGACCAGGTCTGGCCTAACATAGCAACCTGTCCTCTTCCCCAACTTAAGGCCAAGGAATTAATAATATCTGGTACCTGTACCAGTTAAATGTCAGGACATGATCAATAATACTTGACCATAAGCAACAGGCTGTTGGACCAGGCTGTCACATGTTAAGACTGGCCTCGGGCCAGTACAAAAACTCCCGGATCTTTACCAGGTCCCAAATAGCTGGGTTAACAGACGCTACAATTAAGGATTGGCATCCAGTCAGTCCTACCAGGCCAAAGTGCAATAAAGTGCACCCTGATCTTTACATAATAAACTACCTTTTCCCTTGAAGACAAGGTCCCATTTATCACTTACATAGGGGCCTAGGCAACTACTCTCATCCCTACTATGTAACTCAAAACAGTTACAGCCACTCAGTTTCTTATTTACGGCTGGACCTGAATAGAAATGTTGGCCAAAGGTTTATATAATGTTAGGTAGTAGTGTCATTGTACAATTAGAAGCAGGATATAATTGTACACTCAGTGACTGCCGCCGTTGCCCTAATACACTCTGACCCTCGGGGCAAAATTGTCTAAAATTAAACATGAAGGAGCATAGATGTCGACAACGGCCTACCAGTTACTGTATTATGGCTACAGTTGTGAAGATGCCAATGTTAACCTACATAGCTCCGGCAGCAACTTACCCTTATCCGATTACCAGAAAAACAGACTAACCCCGCTCCGTAGAATTTTCTAGCTTGATATCTGCTAGCATTTACGTGAGTAGATGAGTAAATATACCATATTTACTCAAACTATAATATTGGTGCTGAATGCAGAACATAATCAAAGCTATTGTTATGGTTAAATAAGTTTATTTTATAATGAAATAAATAGTAATGTAGGTGACGCAGTATGAAGTCAACGGTCCAAAAGACAATGTCGTCGAGCGACTTATTCAATATTGTTTAATTATTATTATTATCTACCACAGACGTGGCCACACAATATTGTTCAATTCATTCAATTTCTTTCTTTATTATGCACCCCATACCCATCCGTGGGCGGTGGTGTAAAGGATACAGAGGCACATAATCGGTTCAGGAACTGAACCCTCTAGTTCGTTTAGCTAAGCAAATAACAATGTTTTACGCTAGTTACAAAATTATCAATGTTGTATACACATGTACACACCCTCATACATACATGTACATATATATATACGTATACACATATACATACACATACATTTCTGGGCGGAGATAAAAACACACAGGAGCGGGGGGACCTTAATTTATTAATTAATAATTACAGAGCGACTGCTGTACCACAATAAAAGAAATCGTAACATGACTGAGTAGCATGCCAGTACTGCAAAGATGCAACTAAGGGAATAAGTCATAGGACGTTAATCGTGCCTAGAGTCGGCTAACCGAAGCAATGTTGCAGTACTCGCAAACAGCATAGTGCTATAATTAAACAATACCAGAGATAATGAGTGGCACAGCCAGTACAGTATGATAAAATATATTCTGCATACGCAGAGGGCATAGGAAGAATAATGAAGATTTCATGGTAAAATAGCGTAATGCTATAATTAAACAATGCCAGAGATAAATGATTGGCACAGCCAGTACAGTATGGATAAAATATATTGTGCATACGCAGAGGGCATGAAAATTATTTAAGATTTTCCAGGGGTAATGACATGCTAGTGCCTAGTACATGTAAGTCTGCAACCCCAACTTGCACCAGTAGTGAGCACTTGACATATGGTAAGTAGCTGCGGGCAGCCCTAGACTTGGGGATCGGCGCAGCACCCCCACTCCGCAGGCCAGCGAAGCCGGTCCCCCACCCCCCTATACATACACATACATATCTAATCACCCACACAAATACACACATCAAGAATCTTTGTGTCACAAGTGACACAAAGAGGTGTCACAAGTGACACTACAAGAGGCTCACAACAGTCACTATACAAGGCACTTTACATCTATAGTGAGTCACACAGTTACTAGTCTTGCTGCACACCCACCCAACTGGGCGGCAGCTTTACAGTCATGTGCATGCATTACCGACAGTAAGCAAATTTTGGATACTTCGCTAAAATTTCGGGCAGCACATCATTGTGAATGAAGTACTTACACATTTCTTGGACACTATTGATGGTGTTATCTCTAAATTCCGCAATTTTTTCACATTCCATTATATAATGACGCAAAGTATGCGAATAGTTCTGCTGACAGAGTTTACATTTAGTCAAATCTACATCAGCAGATGTTACAAACTCCCAGAGGTACTTGTAGCCGAGCCTAAGCCTAGCAGTGGTAACATCTAGAAGTCTGCTAACATTATTGGATGCCCCATAGACGTGCTGTTCTTCATGCATAATAGAATGATGATAGATGGAGTAACTGGTGTGAATTTCACTTTGCCTCAAGCCTCCGAAATTTAGTTGATGTTCCTGGGATATTACTGCCCTCAGGCTGCTGAAAGGCAGTCCAAGTTGGTAATCAATTCCCTCTTTACGAGCAAAAGTCTTGGCTAGCTCATCAGTTCTATCATGCATTCGGAGACCAATATGGGAAGGAATCCACAGGAGACAAACTCTGACTCCATCATTGATTATTTCACTATATCTGTGTCTAGCTTCAGAGATAAGCACGTCACAGTTATGCCTTGGGGAGCTGAGGGCAGTCAAGGATGACAAGGAGTCACTTACAATTAGCGTGTCAACTTTGGATTCATATACGCGCTCTAGTGCAAGGATTATGGCAACCAATTCTGTTTGAAGAGTGGAGGCCCAGTTACTTAGTCTCGCTCCACACTCATGGGAGATGGAACCATCTCTCCTGTCAACAACTGCACTTCCAGCTGCACCATAGGACTGATGCAAGGATCCATCAGTGTAAATAATCTGGGAAAGGGAGCGCTCTCTGACTAAAGCATCAATTTGGCTTAAGGCATTGTACTTTGCTTCTTGTCGAAGCAAGGCCTGTTCTTTAATCAGCTTCTTGGGTGGGAAAGGGGGAACAGTAATTTGGAAAGGAGTGATCTCCCATGGGGCAGGAAAGTGTTGTTGTTGTCTCTCTTGGTGGGGGTGATGAAAGTTATACATTCTGAGCACATTGGCAGTTACAGTAATCCATTTGGAGGGATGCTGACCTTCAAGGAAGAAGGCTTGGAGGGCTTCAGTGCAGGGGTTAGGGTGGGTTAGCCTAAGCATCTTGATACCAATTAAAGCATTAATTTCAGTGATACGATCACTTACACATGAAATATTCAGTTCCTTCCTCATGTTTAGTAATTTAGTTGTACGGGGGCATCCGAGGATAATCCTCATGGCTTCGTTTTGCATCTTTTCCAGCCCTCCAAGCATTCTCTCAGGCACTAGAGCAAGCATGGGTGCAGCATAATCAATCAGAGACCTAATATATGAGAGATACATCATTTTGACAATTCTCACATTTGCACCATAGCTTGGATGGTAGCCTGCCACAGCCTTGAGAGCACGGAGCCTCTCTCTACATTGGCGACCCAGTCTGGCTACAACATTGCGGTACAGTGGAACTTCAAGACCAAGGTATTTGTATCTGGTTACATAGTCGAGCAGAGAGCCATCATGCAACTGCATTTTGCGAACGGCCCACCCCGCTGGGTGGGCGTCGGTTCAGGATCTTTGTTTCTCTACTGAGATGACCAAGCCTAGTTCCTGACATGTGTGCAATACAGAGTTCAGAACATTTTGGGTGTTGGTATACCCATTGGTGTGGATCAGTATATCATCCGCATAGCTAATGATGTGTTCGCTGGGCTCCTAGTTACTGAGTTTAGAAGTGCATTGATTAACACATTGAACAGAGTAGGACTGAGGACACCTCCCTGTGGAGTGCCAAGTTCAAAATCTCTCGTTACACTCCTATGCCCTTGGAATAGTACAGATGACTTCCTGTTGGATAGATAGCCTCTTATCCACCGTAAAAGCCATCCTCCAACATTCATTTTAGCAAGTTCGCTCAGAATGACGAGTGGGTTAGCAATGTCAAAGGCTGACTTAAGATCTAGGAAAGTGGTGTATGATCTATCAGTATGCAGGGTGAGGAATGTGGTAATACAGTGATGTACACTCTTTCCATGCGTAAAGCATATATCTGGGGAGACAACATGTTACTAATTCTGTAAAGGAGACGGTTGAGAACCATCCTCTCAAGACACTTAGAGACAACTAGTGAGGGAGATTGGGCGAAAAGCACTCTGCTGGTTTGGTTTAGGAATGGGAATAATAAGACTGTTGGTCCATGACTTTGGAAGCTCCCCAGTTACATAGCTCATATTATACAATTCAAGCAAGGGATTCCCTGGAACTAGCAGAAGCATACGCAGTATGCCGTAAGTAACTCCATCCTCCCGGGTGATGTAGCTTTGCCTTTATGTAGAGCAGAGTCTAGTTCGTATTCAGTAAAAAGCATGTCTTGGCTGGAGTGTTGCTAGCAAGTCACACTTTGTACAGTCCCAATTAATATATTACAATGCCAGTTATGATTAGTCGTCGCACTTCTATACTCTTCCATATATGCAGTTCTTACATTACTGTACAGCCACTACCACGGTGTTTCGAGTAGGTATTAATGCTATTTTTCCCCAGAATACGACCAGGCTATTCCTTGATCACCAATTACATTTGTTGAGGTAGTTTAGTTAATTTATTATGGACCCCACACCCATCTTGTGGGTGGTAGTGGAAAGGGTTACAGAGGAACATAATGGGCTCAGGGACTTAACCCCACAATTCATTTAGCTAAGCAAGTTACAATATTGATGAGTTAGTTACAATATTCAATATAAGTCGTCACATCAAAATGGGTTAGAGATCGACCTCAAGTACACCATTGTTGAGTTACAAAATTAACTTGCTTACCTAAATGAATTGTGGGGATTCAGTCCGAGCACATTGTGCCTCGAACCCTTTTAACTCCCGCCTAAAAGATGGTTATGGCGTGCGTAATAAATTATCTAAGCTTGTTTAGTAAGTACAATGCGAATAATATTTAGCATACTAAATAAAATAGGTTTTGCGGCTGTGGGGAAATGGCTCTGCTTTGGAGCCGTTGAGTGTAACCTGGGATTGTCAATGAGCAATCTGAGAGCAGCAGTACACACGAGAACTTCAACAAGATCTTGTAGATTGAGGCAAAGTGAAATTGACACCAGTAATTCCATCTATCATCATACTATCATGCAAGAGGAGCCACACATCTATGGATCATCAATAAAATCAGCAGACTTCTAGATGTTACTAGACTGCTGGGCTTAGACTATGTTACAAGTATCTCCGGGAATTCTCATTATCTGCAGATGTAGACCTGACCAAATGTAAACTGTCAACAAAATTATTCGCACACCCTCCGTAACTATGTTATGGAGTGCGAAAAGATACGTGAATTTAGAGACAATTCTATAATCAATGTTCCAGCTATGTGTAATATTTCATTCAAAAGATTGCTACCAAAAATGTTTTTAGCCAAATATCCCCAGTTTGCTAACTGTAGGTAGTAACCCAGTGATTGTAACCAATCCACAGCTGACCACTGGATGGGGGGCGGTGTGCAGGACAAACCTAAATTGTGACACTAGCTCCACATATGTCAGTGCTTAATTTAGAACCTGTATTTGAGGTCTATCTCGAACACATTGTTGATGTGACGACTTACATTGAATTTTGTAACTTGCTTAGCTAAATAAATTGTGGGGTTCAGTCCCTGAGCCCATTATGTGCCTCTAACCCTTTCCTACCGCCACACGGAATGGGTATGGGTGCATAATAAATGAACTAAACTAACTTTGATTTTTATTGCAGATATGTTCTGAAGAAGGGTGACAAAGAAACAACTGCACAGCTCGTCCCGCGGATGCTCGTGAAGTCTGTGGCCATAAATTCTGGGGCAGAGGGTCTCTGCATTTACAAGAAAAAAATAGAACAAAGAAACCTACTGAGGGCAGCTGCCCTCTTCCCCCTCTTTAGGGGGATGGAGACCTACTTTTGCTCGTTTTGAGATGGTGTGTGGAGTATGTCTGCGACGTCTGGTACCACCAAGAGGAAAGAAAACCTGCCATTGCCGCCTTCCAGACCAGTCTCCCAGCCTAACCAGATGTGGGGTTGCTACAGCATCGACTCTGACACGCAGCTGGGTCAAGCCCTGGCACTTTCTTCAACTTCAGCATTCCTCTCACCGAATTCTCTTCAGCTGTCCCCACTTCAAGGGGCACCGTCCTCGCAAATTCGTAGTCAATAGACTATACGAATTTACTATGCAGCGCCGGTCCCAAGTGTCCCCCGTCCGCAGCTAATACTTTGCCCAGTCTAGGTGCCAGTAAGCCCTACCTTTAGTCAGGAAACCCTTCTATTCCTTGGCGGCTCGGCCTCACCCCCTGGGAATTAACTTCTCCATTGTCATATCAGTTTCTCCCCAGTCACTAGGTATTTCTGCCCGCCTGTTAATTCTAGGATTTACCTATTATGTCTTGGTCGGGCTCCGTTAAGTGTTGTGATCTATTCACTATTCCCCTT
>WNGS01166226.1:13215345-13232432 GCA_020271785.1 Procambarus virginalis | reverse complement strand
GGTTGTCAAACACAGTAAACATAACCTCACTTTACCTGGTGGAGCAACTGATTTTTAGAGTCCCAGGAGGCGCGCCGCCGATCGCCCACCTGTCGAGGAATTGAAGTAAGTTTTAGTCACCGAAGGTGAACATACTCTCTAGTATAGCCATTATATGAATAAGCGGAAAACTACATTTGGAAATTGGAAAATACTGAACGCGTTTCGGCAGAATCGCCTTCATCAGAGCAAGATACTCTATCTTGCTCTGATGAAGGCAATTAAGCCGAAAACGTATTCAGCATTCTCTAATTTCCAAATGTAGTTTTTCCGCATACTTGGATCAGTTTTTTTGTGATCGTGATGCATATAGAATACATTTAGGGACTATAAATAGAGCGTCCTCGTATGGAGTAATATAGTGTTCAGTTTGTTCATTCTTGTGAATTGGAAGGCTTTATAAGAAATTACAGTGTTGTGTGTAAAACAATCTTTAACTAATCTGCTGGAATTGTCATAGGGCAACTGCGGTCAAGCAGTAAAGAGAAAGAATTAGCAGATTGTTGTATTGCTGGATTGTCAAGTAACATTGATATATGCAGAAAATAAGAGTTTAGGACTAACCCCAAACGTAACCACTTTCCCTTTTTTCATTTCTCAGGGTTGCAAATTATGAATTTTCCACAGTCAAGAGTTAAGAAATTACAAGCGTCAAATTACAAAGACGTTTTCCACAGAGTCAAGAAATTTTCCACAAGAGAGTCTCACCTTCCTGACGTGGAGTTGGAAAGCTGACCCCAGCGCCGCCTTCTTCAGCTCTGGCGGGATGGGTTGGATCACACACGCCGGAGGATCACCACGGAACATGGAGCCATTCCTGCTGAAGGTCTCCCCGAAGGCCTGAGCCCACAGCCGCCTCGTGGAGCCGTCTGACGTGGATAACTTCGACCCCGGCGACCTGTCGTTCACAGAGTCGTCGTGGTTCAGGGTTTTGCCCAGGACCCGCTGGGTGTCTTTTTGGTACTTCTTTGGGTGTACCTGCGGGGAGTGTCCGGTGATGCACTGTTAGGATATGGATTTGGGATGGGACGGGGGGAAGGAATTTAGTCACGGGTCTAAATACCATTTCTCAGTTCTTATGCAAATACCATTATTTTCCACTCACTCAGCGTTAGTGTAAATATTTTTATCTCCCAGAGTAGACGGTAGAACGACGGTCTGGCTTCAAGCAGGTCGGCGTTCAATCCCCGACCGTCCAAGTGGTTGAGCACCATTCCTTTTCCCCGTCCCATCCCAAATCCTTATCCTGATCCCTTCCAAGTGTTATATAGTCGTAATCGCTTGGCACTTTCTCCCAAAAGTTCCTTTCCCTTCCCTCAGGGATTGTGGAAATGCTATTTTCAACATCTATTGGACAGATTATCATCACCATTACTGTTTGCATAAATATTACTGCAAAACATAAAGTTTAAGGAGCTGCTTACCAACTCTTTCTTGATCACGTGAATCTTATCGTCTATTCTTTGATCTGAACTTTATTTAATAATTAAAAAACATAAAGCAAATTTTGCGGAGTAATAATAGTAAAAGCGATTATCAATCTGTATGCAAATGAGAAATCTGGAAACTCTGACTTAATTTACATAAATCCATATGTTAACATAGAGGGATTAGTGAACATTCTTTTTTTTGACTCCCTGTGATTTAAAAACACTCTAAAAATATTCAGTATGGGATAAAATACGATGTTTTTAAAAACGTTCGACATATTTTTACCTTTTCACTGGATCTAGCATTAGCTAGTTTGAAAATATTAAATTTCCTGGGTAGGGGATGACGTCGTTCCCTTTCATCATTGGAGATTGCATTTTTTAAGATAATAATTAGTCAAATATGACACGAAATTAAGTGAAGGTGAACGAACAGGATTCCAGACCGTGCTGTATGACTGCCAAACCTGCTCCGTCAGTCCTGATAAACTGGTGTAAGACATTGGCATCAGTCAGTAGGTAACTCTCGTAATTCCTGCATTCATACTAGTTAGCGGTATATCCTCGTAGGTCTATCAATCATACCAGTTAGTGGTATATCCTCGTAGGTCTATCATTCATACCAGTTAGTGGTATATCCTCGTAGGTCTATCATTCATACCAGTTAGTGGTATATCCTCGTAGGTCTATCATTCATACCAGTTAGTGGTATATCCTCGTAGGTCTATCATTCATACCAGTTAGTGGTATATCCTCGTAGGTCTATCATTCATACCAGTTAGTGGTATATCCTCGTAGGTCTATCATTCATACCAGTTAGTGGTATATCCTCGTAGGTCTATCAATCGTTCCAGTTAGTGGTATATCCTCGTAGGTCTATCATTCATACCAGTTAGTAGTATATCCTCGTAGGTCTATCATTCATACCAGTTAGTGGTATATCCTCGTAGGTCTATCATTCATACCAGTTAGTGGTATATCCTCGTAGTTCTATCAATCATACCAGTTAGTGGTATAGCCTCGTAGTTCTATCATTCATCCAGTTAGTATTTTGAAGGTTACCTAGATGCTTCGTGATCTGAACCTTGTCTCTGTGACCTCAGAGCCTTACCTCAGTGACCTTGGAGCCTTAACTCTGAATCAGAGAGATATTACTCTCTTCCCTCGACTCCCAATGAGTCTTCACCGTGATTAAAAAAGTTGTCATCCTTGAAAAGTATTCAGAGAGTCAGGGAGCAATATCTCACCACGCTCTGAGCGTGCAATACCAACAGGAAGTTTCAAAGATTGAAGAGCTTCCCGCGCCACATATCTGCCAACTCAAGGAATACTTTAGTTGTTCCATACGAGGTATCTGCTATATCAAGGAATACATCAGTTGTTCCATACGAGGTATCTGCTATATCAAGGAATACATCAGTTGTTCCATACGAGGTATCTGCTATATCAAGGAATACATCAGTTGTCCATACGAGGTATCTGCTATATCTAGGAAAATCCTGGATAAAATCCCCTTGATTGGCAAGGGAAAATGTTTGAATTATCTAAAGCCGGCCGGGTTGGACTTACTGTGAGAGCATGAGGGCTGGTGAGAGCATGAGGGCTGGTGAGAGCATGAAGGCTGGTGAGAACATGAGGGCTGGTGTGACCATGAGGGCTGGTGTGGCCATGAAGGCTGGTGTGGCCATGAAGGCTGGTGAGAACATGAGGGCTGGTGTGACCATGAGGGCTGGTGTGGCCATGAAGGCTGGTGAGAACATGAGGGCTGGTGTGACCATGAGGGCTGGTGTGGCCATGAAGGCTGGTGTGGCCATGAAGGCTGGTGAGAACATGAGGGCTGGTGTGACCATGAGGGCTGGTGTGACCATGAGGGCTGGTGAGAACATGAGGGCTGGTGTGACCATGAGACCTACCATGTGAGCATGCCAGATGATGTCCATATCATAACAAGGGACCAGGAACTCTGCCGGATGGGTTGACTTCAGGTAGATGAACTTCTTGTACCTCTCCACCGCCTCCTTCAGGAATGGCTTCGTCAGGCAGTGCGGTAAAGACACCTGCAGGAGAAAATAAAGAATAACATCTGCTATGACCTTCACATTAATATTGACAAAGCTAATCAACTCAACACACATGTAAATGAAACACGTGTGGGTTGGGTTATGTGTTTCATCTCTTTTATTGTGATGTGTTCTCTATTTTGCTGAAACTTGATTTTAAAGGCTGATTTGAGTGGGATCATTGATACACATTTATCTCTATAATACCTTATTAATGTCCTCTTATCTCAATAAAGACATTGCCTCTCACCTCACTTCACCTCATTCTTGCCTATATATCCACTCCACTGAAATGTAATCCATCCTTCTGAAGATTTATTATTAAATACAAAAGTACTTAAAGAAATTCCTGTCTTGATCCTTCCTTTGAGGTCTGACAACTGTCACATTGTTTATTACGTGTTAATTTCTTCGTGATTTACACACCCACACACACACCACACACACACTCACACACACACACACACACACACACCCAACACACACACACACACACACACACACACACACACCCCACACACACACACACACACACACACACACATTGGCGTGAAGTCACCAGTGGAGTCCCACAGGGCTCTGTACTCGGTCCTATCTTGTTTCTGATATATGTAAATGATCTCCTGGAGGGTATCGATTCATTTCTCTCAATGTTTGCGGACGATGCCAAAATTATGAGAAGGATTAAAACAGAAGAGGACTGTTTGAGGCTTCAAGAAGACCTAGACAAGCTGAAGGAATGGTCGAACAAATGGTTGTTAGAGTTTAACCCAACCAAATGTAATGTAATGAAGATAGGTGTAGGGAGCAGGAGGCCAGATACAAGGTATCATCTGGGAGAGGAAATTCTTCAGGAATCAGAGAAAGAAAAAGACTTGGGGGTTGATATCACGCCAGACCTGTCTCCTGCAGCACATATCAAGAGGATAACATCAGCGGCATATGCCAGGTTGGCCAACATACGAACGGCATTCAGAAACTTGTGTAAAGAATCATTCAGAACTTTGTATACCACATATGTCAGGCCAATCCTGGAGTATGCAGCCCCAGCATGGAGTCCATATCTAGTCAAGGATAAGACTAAACTGGAAAAGGTTCAAAGGTTTGCCACCAGACTAGTGCCCGAGCTGAGAGGTATGAGCTACGAGGAGAGACTACGGGAATTAAACCTCACTTCGCTGGAAGACAGAAGAGTTAGGGGGACATGATCACCACATTTAAGATTCTGAAGGGAATTGATAGGGTAGATAAAGACAGGCTATTTAACACAAGGGGCACACGCAAGGGGACACAGGTGGAAACTGAGTGCCCAAATGAGCCACAGAGATATTAGAAAGAACTTTTTTAGTGTCAGAGTGGTTGCCAAATGGAATGCATTAGGAAGTGATGTGGTGGAGGCTGACTCCATACACAGCTTCAAGTGTAGATATGATAGAGCCCAATAGGCTCAGGAATCTGTACACCAGTTGATTGACAGTTGAGAGGCGGGACCAAAGAGCCAAAGCTCAACCCCCGCAAGCACAATTAGGTGAGTACAATTAGGTGAGTACACACACACACACAACACACACACACACACACACACACACACACACACACCACACACACACACACCACACACACTCACACACACCACACACACACACACAACCACACACACCACACACACACAACAACCACACACACAAGTAGTATGGTATCTCATGTAGAAATAATTAGTAAATTGAAAGAAAGTAATGACCATTTAAATAGCAAGTTGTATGTCTTGAGGGTTTAGTGAAAGACTTGTGCAAGGATAAGAATCAATTGGACTACTAAGTGGCTCCCAGAACTGAAGGGCAAGAGCTACGAGGAGAGGTTAGAGGCATTAATTATGCCAAAACTAGAAGACAGAAGAAAAAGAGATGATATGATCACTACATACAAAATAATAACAGGAATGATAAAATCGATAGGGAAGATTTCCTGCGACCTGGAACTTTAAGAACAAGAGGTCATAGATATAACTAGCTAAACATATATGCCGAAGGAATATAAGAAAATTCACTTTCGCAAACAGAGTGGTAGACGGTTGGAATAAGTTAGGTGAGAAGGTGGTGGAGGCCAGACCGTCAGTAGTTTCAAAGCGTTATATGACAAAGAGTACTGGGAAGACGGGACACCACGAGCGTAGCTCTCATCCTGTAACTACACTTAGGTAATTACACTTAGGTAATTACAAACACACACACACAGACCAATAAGTCTGATAAGTAGTAATCGTCCAATATGTAAAACCAATCCTGGAGTATGCGGCCCCAGCATGGAGCCCGTACCTTGTCAAGCACAAGACGAAGCTGGAAAAAGTCCAAAGGTATGCTACTAGACTAGTCCCAGAACTAAGAGGCATGAGTTATGAGGAAAGGCTGCGGGAAATGCACCTTACGACACTGGAAGACAGAAGAGTAAGGGAGACATGATCACAACCTACAAAATCCTCAGGGGAATTGACCGGGTAAACAAGGATAAACTATTCAACATTGTGGGACGCGAACAAGGGACACAGGTGGAAACTGAGTACCCACATGAGCCACAGGGACATTAAAGGAACATTTTCAGTGTGAGAGTAGTTAACGGATGGAAGCATTAGGCATGATGTGGTGGAGGCTGACTCCATACACAGTTTCAAATGTAGATATGATAGAGCCCAATAGGCTCAGGAACCTGTACACCAGTTGATTGACGGTTGAGAGGCGGGACCAAAGTCAAAGCTCACCCCCCAGCAAGCACAACTAGGTGAGTACACACACACACACCGTGACAGGTTAACTTAATTAATTAAAGGAATTAACCTAATATCACTTAAAGATAGAAGATTTAGGGGAAAACATAATTACCACCATCCAAATTCTAAGAGGAATTGATAGGGTAGATAAAGATAAACTATTTATCACAGGTGGTACGCGAACCATGGGACGCAGGTGGACGCTTAGTAACCAAATGAGCCACAGAAACATTTTCATTGTTCAGTGTCAGAGAAGCTAACAAATAGAATGGACCAGCAAGTGAGGAAGTGGAGGCTAACTCCAGACACAATTTCAAATGTAGATGTGATGGAGCCAGTTCAACCACAACAGTCTATGCACCATTTAATTAACCATTGACATGCTGGACCAAAGATCCCTAGGTAGTCTCCGCAAGCACAATTAGGTGAGTATTCACACAAACAACACACACGCACATAAACATTGAGAGGTACTTGGTGCGTCAGGTGTAAAGGGCTAAGCTGCGGGGCTTAAAGAATTAGATCTTTTGAATTATCTGACTCTCCTGTAGCCGCTGATAGGTGCATACAAATAGGTTAGGAAAACACACGCCAACCACCTGATCACACACACACACCCGCCACACACACACACACACCCGCCACACATACACACACCAGCACCACACACAACCGCCACACATACACACACCCGCCACACACACTTAAATCCATAAAACGTCGCCCGGTACGTGCGGACATTTCCCCGGGTCTAATAACATCATCTCCTGGGTACAATCGGGACGCGCCGTGAGGTCTCCATTTGTCCTGGTTTGGGGAACTGTGCGCCAAGGTCTTCCCGTCTGTGTGGCGTCATCAGGGGCCAGATTCACGAAAGCACTTACGCAAGCACTTTTACGAATCTGTACATCTTTCCTCAATCTTTGGCGGCTTTGTTTACAATTATTAAACAGTTAATGAGCTCTGAAGCACCAGGAGGCTGTTTATAACAATAACAACAGTTGAGTGGGAAGTTTCCACGCTTGTAAACTGTTTAATAAATGTAACCACAGCCGTCAAAGATTGAAGAAAGATGTACACGTTCGTACGTGCTTGCGTAAGTGCTTTCGTGAATCTGGCCCCTGGTCCATAGCGTAATGTCCAAAGCAAAGGCATTCCAGCACCGGTGTTATCGCGACGCCAGAAGCGCAGACGTACAGCGACGTGTCATAACGTCCATAAAGCAACGTATTTCTGGTTAGATAATTCATGGGTCGTGCATGTGTTAGGCTACAGGGTGTCCGTGCATGTGTTAGGCTACAGGGTGTCCGTGCATGTGTTAGGCTACAGGGTGTCCGTGCATGTGTTAGGCTACAGGGGTGTCCGTGCATGTGTTAGGCTACAGGGTGTCCGTGCATGTGTTAGGCTACAGGGTGTCCGTGCATGTGTTAGGCTACAGGGTGTCCGTGCATGTGTTAGGCTACAGGGTGTCCGTGCATGTGTTAAGCTACAGGGTGTCCGTGCATGTGTTAGGCTACAGGGTGTCCGTGCATGTGTTAGGCTACAAGGGGTCCGTGCATGTGTTAGGCTACAGGGTGTCCGTGCATGTGTTAAGCTACAGGGTGTCCGTGCATGTGTTAAGCTACAGGTTGTCNTGCAAAGTAGCATAATAAATTAGGCTAAATTTCCAAGTCCCCATTTGGTAGGAGACCGCGTTCATTTTCTTCACGCTTGTAGCAGGTGATGGCTATCCTTCCTCACGTTATTAGTGAACACTAGTGGATATCCCTCCCACCACTAGGGAACACTGGGTGGATATGGGGGATATCCCACCACTAGGGAACACTGTAGGATATCCATCACAACACTAGAAAACACTGTACGATATCCATCACAACACTAAAAAACACTGTAGGATATCCATCACAACACTAGAAAACACTGTACGATATCCATCACAACACTAGAAAACACTGTAGGATATCCATCACAACACTAGAAAACACTGTACGATATCCATCACAACACTAAAAACACTGTACGATATCCATCACAACACTAGAAAACACTGTAGGATATCCATCACAACACTAGAAAACACTGTAGGATGTCTGACACGCCACTAAGAACACTGAGGGACACCCCCCCCTCACAATCAGTTAGATCACTGAAGGTTATACCAAGAACAGTTTAGAACACCGGGGAATACTTCAGTATATACTAGACGTAAGGACAGGTCCTATTTGCAGTTCCTGGTTATTCATGGAGACCGTTTTTTTGGTACATTCTGTGGGAGTGTGAACGTTAAGTGGGGGGGGGGATTAGGGGTGTTGAAGGGGAGGGATTGGGGGAGGGAGGGATTGGGGGGTGGGAGGTATTGGGGGTGTTAAGGGGGGGGTGCACATTCGTGCACTTGTGCTCATTCGTGCACTTGTGCTCATAAGAGTGTTCCTTAAGGGCTCAACCTAACAATCATTTAATATTGCAATTCAATCAAAATGAGTCTTCAGAGAGTTTGGAATGATCGGTCCATTGTAATCATCAAAAATAAACAGACGATGAGTTACAATAACGAGGCTTGAAGATGTGATGACTCAACCACACACCAGAACATGAGGAGACGTCGGCGACGTTTCGGTCCGTCCTGGACCCCACAATCGACTTGATAATGGTCCAGGACGGACCGAAACGTCGCCGACGTCTCCTCATCTTTTAGTGTGTGATTTAGGTCTCACATAACAAATAAATATAAATAATCTCATCAAATATCTCCAAGTTGGATCTCAGTTCTGAGAACACTATCACCGTAGCGGGATACTCACAAGTGTGTTCCGTTTCTTAGTATACATACAGAGTTTACCTTAGTCCAGGACTATGTTCTGGACAATTGTATACTGATTATAGGACTTCTAAACTATTGTGATGGCAATTAGTAAACCTACAGAGGTTAATACTCATCAATGCCCTTCAAGAGGTTAGTAGAACTCACTCCCAACAACTGCTATGTCAAGTCTGAGGTGTGAGGGTGCATGAGAGCGTTATGAATAACGAAGCATTATGGCCGTGTAGGTAACGCGAGAGCCTCGTATGCCAGTCATTGTCAACGTGTGTCTGTGCTCTCAAAAACAAAGGCATCGTAACTACTCTTTATTTGTGTTTGGGTGAATGTGGCATCCGGTTTGTACTGTCTTGTCAGGAATAAGAACATATTTCAGCGTAATAATTGTGATTGAAGATCAACGTACACACACACACACACACACACACACACACACACACACACACACACACACACACACACACACACCCATCACCACAAATCATTACCATCTGCTCTGGCGAGTGGAAACGGATCCTCATTAGCAACAATCAGGGAGAGACATCATGACACATACGGCCAGAAAGAGGAGGCTAAGACACATATCGCTTATCTTGACTACGGGGCTCACCATAGCCCGTGCTACTTGGAACTTTTTGTTCCAAGTAGCGCATCTTAAACAACAACAAGAGCAGCTTACCTTGATGATAGTCGCTGTGTCATCCCGTAGCTTAAGCAACTCTGTGAAGTCGAAGTGGCCATTGCACTCGAAGCTCTGGGACCCGCTTGTCAACATAGACTTGATCCCGTCTTTTTGACTAACCATCTCCAAAACAAACTGGTCCCGCACCACCTGTGGAGAAGGGAGAGGCTGGTAAGTCCCTGGGGCCAGATTCACGAAGCAGTTACGCAAGTACTTACGAACCTGGGCCAGATTCACGAAGCAGTTACGCAAGCACTTACGAATCTGGGCCAGATCAACGAAGCAGTTACGCAAGTACTTACGAACCTGGGGCCAGATTCACGAAGCAGTTACGCAAGCACTTATGAACCTGGGGCCAGATTCACGAAGCAGTTACGCAAGTACTTACGAACCTGTGGCCAGATCAACGAAGCAGTTACGCAAGTACTTACGAACCTGTGGCCAGATTACGAAGCAGTTAGGCAAGCAGTTACGAACCAGGGGCCAGATTCAAAAACAAGTTACGCAAGCACTTACGAACCAGGGGCCAGATTTACGAAGCAGTTACACAAGCACTTACGAACCTGTCCATCTTTTCTCAATCTTTGGCGGCTTTGTTTACAATTATTAACAGTTAATGAGCTCCGAAGCACCAGGAGGCTGTTTATAACAATAACAACAGTTGATTGGCAAGTTTTCATGCTTGTAAACTGTTTAACAATATAACCAAAGCCGTCAATGATTGAGGAAAGATGTACACGTTCGTAAGTACCTGCGTAACAGCTTCGTGAATCTGGCCCGAAACCCTGAGTCTGACTTACCTTATCAGGAAGGGTAAACTCGAAGCCCAGATCGGCGATGTTGTGTTCTGACATGTCATAACCGTGTTCCTTGAAGATGGTGATCTTCCCAAGGCGTTGCTTCTCCAAGTTACGGAACTGTGGGGGAAGGAACAGCAACGTCTTAAAGCTCCGTGGGACGTTATGCTGGTGTCCTGTGACAGGGTGACGCAGGTGTTCGTGCTAGGGTGACCAATGTACTCACCTAGATGGGCTTGTTAGATCGAGCTAGGCTGTTAATCCCGAGTGTTTATGTCAGGGTGAAGTGGGTGTTTATTAGTGCTAGGAGTGACGATTGTTAGTGCTAGGAGTGACGATTGTTAGTGCTAGGAGTGACGATTGTTAGTGCTAGGAGTGACGATTGTTAGTGCTAGGAGTGACGATTGTTAGTGCTAGGAGTGACGATTGTTAGTGCTAGGAGTGACGATTGTTAGTGCTAGGAGTGACGATTGTTAGTGCTAGGAGTGACGATTGTTAGTGCTAGGAGTGACGATTGTTAGTGCTAGGAGTGACGATTGTTAGTGCTAGGAGTGACGATTGTTAGTGCTAGGAGTGACGATTGTTAGTGCTAGGAGTGACGATTGTTAGTGCTAGGAGTGACGATTGTTAGTGCTAGGAGTGACGATTGTTAGTGCTAGGAGTAACGGACTGTGCCTTTACAAGAGAGTATTAAAATAAGGGTGAACCACAATGCTACCTTCGAGGTAATCTACAAGTAACTGTAGATCTAATCTTTGAGGTAACTGTTGACATACTTCGAACACCACACCATCTTTGAACACCACACCATCTTTGAACACCACACCATCTTTGAACACCACACCATCTTTGAACACCACACTATCTTTGAACACCACACCATCTTTGAACACCACACCATCTTTGAACACCACACCATCTTTGAACACCACACCATCTTTGAACACCACACCATCTTTGAACACCACACCATCTTTGAACACCACACCATCTTTGAACACCACACCATCTTTGAACACCACACCATCTTTGAACACCACACCATCTTTGAACACCACACCATCTTTGAACACCACACCATCTTTGAACACCACACCATCTTTGAACACCACACCATCTTTGAACACCACACTATCTTTGAACACCACACCATCTTTGAACACCACACCATCTTTGAACACCACACCATCTTTGAACACCACACCATCTTTGAACACCACACCATCTTTGAACACCACACCATCTTTGAACACCACACCATCTTTGAACACCACACCATCTTTGAACACCACCACTATCTTTGAACACCACACCATCTTTGAACACCACACTATCTTTGAACACCACACCATCTTTGAACACCACACCATCTTTGAACACCACACTATTTTTGAACACCACACTATCTTTGAACACCACACTATCTTTGAACACCACACTATCTTTGAACACCACACTATCTTTGAACACCACACTATCTGTCCCATCTACCGAACTCACGTCAAAGCGTGCCCCCTTAACGACACCAACCAGAAGACTGAGTTGACAATGTACTACAAGAACAAGAAGATCGCCAACTGGGTCATTAAGAACTCTCCCGATAGCAAACAAAACTCCTCCAGGAAGACAATTGTCGTCTTTGTCCTCCTATGCCCACTTCAAGACTGTCAGCCCCAACGATCTCAATATATTGGCAAGACAACAATATCTCTTTCAAGATGCCTGACAATACACAAATAAGAAGACTCCATCAAAGAACTTAATGTCCCTCACATAACCAGATTATCATCAGTGATATCCTAACCAATAACACCGAAGTACTCCACAGATACAACGACATTAGATCACTAAACACTGGCCATGCACCACATTTATCAATGTCAACATTAACTAAATGTTAATTCACATTTAGTTAATGTGAATTAACTAAACAATATCAACCAATCATCAATCATCAGCCAGCTAGCACTGAGGTAGATCCGACCGTCTTCAAGACCAAGGCAAAAGAATATGTTACATATATAGTAAAAATAAACGTGGCATCTATAATAATAAAAACTGAATAACTCTATGGGAAAAACCCCGTCATATCAGACATTAAGGGGGGGGGGGTGTTGTCGCAATGGGAGTCTTTTTTTTTTTTACAGGGATATTCCTGCGCGGGCCCTAAGCCTCTGACTGGCCCACTAAGTGTTGCTTGTTTCTGTTTTACTTGGGCGGAGTATGATATTTATGACTCGTATGGTCGCTTTAGTAAGATTTTGCCATATGTGTTTAACAACTTCTTCTGCTCTGTTGAATCTAAGTTGACATGTTAATGGGTTTGTAACTGTGCACTGTGTTAGATAATGTTCCAGTGGTCTGTTGGGCATTTCTCCACAGTGCTGACACAATGGGAGTCGACCCCGCCTTAAAGACATTGGCCAATTATGTTCAACTATATTATGTGTCCAGGGTAGACAAGCTCCTTAAAGGTGTCGTTGCGTGCATAGTTTGTGGTAGTGTGCAATTAACAATATCTGCTATTTAATCCTAATGGATTACCAGTAAACTAAGGATTTTATCCCGGCTTCTGTGTCCTCGGAGATAAGACTATTATCCTGCATCAAGAAGTTAAACAACAGCCTTCTTCAAGCTTAACAATCCGTCTTATCACCTCATAAGTCGTATTTTTAACGCAATCATCCAATGCGTCGAATTTTGTGTTGACGTATTAGGCCATATTAATCCACCGTGATATTAACGTTAGGTTGATAAGTTCCTGATTAGGTAAAATTGTTTAATTTTTACCTTATTACCAAATTAAGGAAATCGGCAGAAATGATCTTAGAATGTTGAACATTTGGTGTTTTTGTCTTACTGAGTTAATATGTGCTTGTCTGGTCTCCAAGTAGCTGATGTGTGTGAGTGTTTGGTCTCCAAGTAGCTGATGTGTGTGGTGTTTGTGGTCTCCAGTAGCTGATGTGTGTGAGTGTTTGGTCTCCAGTAGCTGATGTGTGTGTGAGTGTTTGGTCTCCAAGTAGCTGATGTGTGTGAGTGTTTGGTCTCCAAGTAGCTGATGTGTGTGTGAGTGTTTGGTCTCCAAGTAGCTGATGTGTGTGAGTGTTTGGTCTTCAAGTAGCTGATGTGTGTGAGTGTTTGGTCTCCCAGTAACTAATGTGAACAGTAGTGTTCTTGTGACGAGTGTAAAGAAGTATTTTTGAACCACCAATTGTTCACCAACAATCACCTGCAAGGTCATTTTTGCAATTGTGGTCCTGTTGCAAAATATCTCTGGAGGCAGTCATGTTAATTACAGTGTAATTGGACCAGAGAAGAGCTCTGAGTCGGGTTTCATAAATCATTTTCACAACCCCATACGAAACTGTAAATCTTTCATCAATCATGATATTGTTTACATATATAAACACTGTTTACGAGCTTGGAACGTCCACAATATGGTTATAAACAACCTCACAGGGATTCGGACCTCACAACTGTTTAATAAATATATGCGAAGCCGTTAGGATTGAGCAAAGATACAGGTTCGCAAGTGGTTCCTTATTAAATGCTCAGTGAATCCTGATCTTGATTCTTAAATTAGTATTGACTGTCTTTGTAAATAAGATAGTCACTATGCTATCTACTGACAGCCAGCTGTCAATAGATAATTAGATCCATGATGATGATGATGACGTTTCACTAAAAAATGCACATTAAAAACAATTTTTGGGGACGAGATTCTTAAGCCGATGCTGAAGGTTGGTAAAAGCTTTAAACCCCTGATCAAAGGGATTAGTGTAAGAACATCTGAGCTCGACCCCAATACCTCAAAACGGGAATATTGTAGCTGCCAAATAGTTGAAATTTGGAGGATATTCCCAAGGGAGCAACTCGTGGAGATGAAACGACGTCCCCGAAGGAAGAGTGTGTTATGCCCTAAGGGGCAGTAGTGGGATGAGGGGGAAAGGGGGAGTGTAAAACACTAAGGGGCAGTAATGGGATGAAGGGGTGGAGGGTAAAAGTGCTAATGGCGGTAAGGTGCAAAATCTATATTCTTCTCTCCAACGGAACCTGAAGCCGTGTTGAAGATGAAAGTCGTGTTTGCTAGCGTGTTGAAGACTGGAAGAAGATTTATCCCAGCGACACACACACTCTTGTGAGAGTGTGGTGCTTAACCTCGTCGTTCCTTGCACGCCTCCAGGGGGCCACAACTCATGCAATCCACTTGCGAACCTGTAGATCTTCCTCAATCATGGCGGCTCCGTTTACGTTAATGAAAAGGTTTATGAATTCCGAAGCACTCCGAGGTTGTTTATAAGCCATAATACTCTAGGTTGTGAAATTTCGAAGCTCGTAACTATAAATAGATATAAACAAAGCCGCTGTTTATTAGGACAAAGATATACAGGTTTCGTAAAAGGCTTGATGAAACTTAGCCTAAAGTCTGGCTCTCGAAAATTTGGGTTTCCGTCATTGATCCGGCTTACGTAGGTCACTAACTCCGAGCAGATAGCGTAGTTCCAGACCAGGTATCGTAGACCAAGGAACGTAGGCTATCCAGCGCAGGATATACATACCAAACATTGACCAGAAAACGCAGGCGACCTGCTGCAGGCTAGGAAGCACGTTACCAACCCAGGGGGAACATCCTCGTTATTGATAACGACATGTTAAACACTGCCACCAGGCGGCTCTGATCTGATGGAATTTCAAGCGCACGATAATTCGCAGGAAAAGATCGTAATAGAGATTTTTTACCGCACAATGCGCAAATGTGTTGTTTGTGGTGATAGAGGTTACACCTCGGTACGTAAATGGTACAACTCGGTACATAAATGGTACCTCTTGATGCATAAAGGGTACAGCTCGTACAGAAATGGTACAGTTCAGTACATAAATGGTACCTCTTGATGCATAAAGGGTACAGCTCGGTACATAAATGGTACAGTTCAGTACATAAATGGTACCTCTTGGTACACAAAAGGTACCGCTGGGTACACTAATGTTAGTGCCAGGGGGTCGTCCGGATGCAGAGCCCGACACACAGAGAAGGTATGGCGTCCGCTGCCAACTGTTATTTCCACGAAGCGAAGCGCTTGCTGATATTTGTAGGGCAACTGCAGTTGGTGTCGGGAATAGAGTGAGAACAAACACTGCGTGGACACATTTTGGGGCCGGCAAACGCAACTTCTGCCGCAAGAATGAACCTTTTATCGTATGAATAAATTTAGATTTAGAACGACCTGGGTAAAAACTGATTTAGAAACAAGGTTATCTTCCTCTTCTTGAGGATATCTTGAAATAATTTCGGGGCTTACCCTCCCCGCGGCCCGGTCCTCGACCAGGCCTTCTTTTGTTACACACCCCCAGGAAGCAGCCCGTAGCTGCTGTCTATCGTCCAGGTACCTATTTAATGCTAAGTGAACAGGAGCATCAGGGTCAACGAAACTCTTCCCATTTGTTTCCGCCTCTACTGGGGATCGAACCCGGAATCTCTAGCCTAGGAATCCCGAGCGCTGTCCACTCAGCTGTCAGGCGTCTTTAGACATAAGGTCCTCTATAACATAGCATAAGGCTCTCTGAGAAGACGGTGACACAGGTAGTAATGGTAGAACATGTCGTAGAGTCTCAGGCTTAAGAAGTAGTAGTGAGGGTAGATGTAGTGCTGTGAACAAATCCACAGGGCCGTGATGAGGATTCGAACTTACGTCTGAGAGCATATCCCAGACGCTGCCTTAATCGACTGAGCTACGACATGATATAAGAATTGCAACCACAAATTCTACGGAATTTACTTGGATCCTGCAGCCTCTCCGAGACAAACACACTTTTGTGTGTAATGTAGTGCTATTGTTAATTACTGCAGAACGACACATTATTCCATCTTTTTTTTTTGTAAAAATATCTATTGTCTTGTCACTTGGCTTGGTCGTCTTGTCTACGTTTCATCAGTGTAAATCAAAATAAGTGAGGGTTGGGAGAGAGCTTCAATAGTTGTTATTTTGATTTCTATACACATATAAGTCAGTAAAGGTGTTTATAGTCCTATTCCTTTCTTAGTTGCTAACAAAGACATGGACCTAGGGCTTGTACTGACTGTCTCATGTCTCCCTGATCACCATCCCATATTTTACACACACCTTTCCACTTAACCTCCTCTTTAACACAGTATTTTTATGCCTTCCCTCTCAATCTTCCTCATCCATTTATGATGAGGAGCACCTTTTTCTCCACACTTTTTTATGACCTTATCGTTCTCCACCTCTCCTCCCTCACTTGCCACTACAACCACCTCGCCTCCTATCTCCATCTCCTTTTGGTGTTTATATGCATATTCTCACGACCTTCTCCTTATCACCCCCTACATCTTCGCTTCTCCTCTCAACACCTCCTCTCTTCCAAGGGAGGAGGTGTTGAGAGAAGCATCAGAAATGTCTTCCAAGACATCGTATAATCAACGTTTGTGATCTTGCCTTCCATCTTGTCTCATCCTTATGACTTGTCTTAAGGATGAG
>WNGS01166226.1:13188822-13213146 GCA_020271785.1 Procambarus virginalis | reverse complement strand
ACATCTTGTCTTGGAAGACAAAGTATCTTGTGTTCCAAGTTGTGGAAGACAAAATATCTTGTCTTCCAAGTTGTGGAACAAAATATCTTGTCTTCCAAGTTGTGGAAGACAAAATATCTTGTCTTCCAAGTTGTGGAAAACTAAATATCTTGTCTTCCAAGTTGTGGAAAACAAATATCTTGTCTTCCAAGTTGTGGAAGAGAAGACATCTTGTCTTCCAGTCTCATGGAGGCTCTGGCTTCACCTACCCTCATGAATTTTATGACTCCTTACTAAACATTCCATACCAAAAAAAAAAAAACATCTCATGCGACTCTTCGCGTATTCCCCTATCGCACCACACGTCAACCAATGCTGATATCACCGATCTTTTTAGTGGAATGAATAAAAAAAATGCATCCGTAAGGAATGAAAAATATTGCATAAAAGAGGAGAGCTGATAGCGGTATTTGCAAGGAGTGGAGGGAACCTTATCTCTGCACCCACTCTGCTAGGGATCAAATTTTTGCACTGTGCAAATTTTTTTGCAGTTCGGATATCATAGCAAGTGAGGCGTTCATTGCCTCTCACCCGCCATAGTTGGCAATATTTCCAATTTTACGATCATATTCAGCACTGTTTTCCAAAGTTTTATTTTTGACAATAAATCCGCTTCACGCTCGTTAAAAAGCATTTTGATGGCTATTGACCATAAATACCTTTGTTGAATCCAGAAGGTGTTTCCGATAAAAACGATTATTGAAATTGGATTCGTGTAAGTAGAGCTGCAACGATGAGGAAAGCTTATCAGAACTGCAAGGCATGAGTCTTTCTGTTAGATAGCTTATCGCAGCTTGCGCGTCTGAGTGGCTGAACCCCCCTGTTGGCTGTGCTAATTCGAACCTGGTGATGAACCACCCCCAATAGGCAGGTAATCCCTGGAATTCACTGTACATGATAGTTCCATCCATCCAGAACCATCATTGCAGAACTGATAGGGTGAAAAAAACGTTGATATGCTCAGAATTCGTCTGAAGTGTCAAGCACAATATTTATCATAATAATTGTAATATTTTTAACGAAAGACAGAAAAATTCTGTCTTTAGCAACTTCAACGTTGTGTTGCTTCGTCTGGACCATTTTAGTATTGTTTACTGAGCCCTCAGGTACTATAATATAATTCCAGGGCTTTGAGTCACCATGACGGTATAGTAGGAGAGAGACTGAGTCACCATTAATGTACGTTGTAAGGAAGACAGAGTCACCATGAGAGTATGGTGTCTAGGAGACCATGAAGGTGTATTGTCTAGAAAACTGCGTCACCATCCAGTATATTGTCAGGAAAACCGAGTCACCATGAAGGAATAGTGTTAGGGGGGGGGGACTAAGTCAACATGAAACCAAGTCACCATAAACGTATGGTGTCACGGGGCACAAAGACCATCACCAGGTAAGTGTAATTCCATGAACAGTGATATTTAAACAGTGTGTAACAATGATTGTCTATTCGAGGTGATTTTCGGGCGATATTACGTAAATCTTGCAAGGATAAAAATTAAGTCTACGGACGAAGACTGCCACAGTTAAGTACTGGTCTTTGTGAGTCGCACTCACTTGACCAAGGGTTATCTTGAGGTTATCTTGAGATGATTTCGGGGCTTTAGTGTCCCCGCGGCCCGGTCCTCGACCAGGCCTCCACCCCCAGGAAGCAGCCCGTGACAGCTGACTAACCCCAGGTACCTATTTACTGCTAGGTAACAGGGGCATCAGGGTGAAAGAACTCTGCCCATCGTTTCTTGCCGGCGCCCGGGATCGAACCCGGACCACAGAATCACACGTCCAGTTTCTGTCCGCTCAGTCACCGGCTCCCTTAAGGAAGACACATATAGAAAAAAGTCTTCGAATAAGCAGCAGGAATATGTAAGAGCATTAATTCAGTGTCATACTCATATCAAAATGAAGATAAACAACTTCACTAATTCGGGATTATTTATGTTATTTTACAAAATAATATAATTTCAGCATCGCCTAAAGCAAGTGAACGTTCGAGGGACCCTTTTTCAATCCATGGACGAGGCAGAATCAATTGGATAGCACTTCTGATGCTTCTGTTCACCTAGCAGTAACTAGGTACGAGGGAGTTAACTGTGGACTGGATAATAGGATGTGTGTGTTTTGATAATAATAATGAAAAGAAATTAATGTTTTTGACCATCTCATCCGTCAGGCGTCTAAGATACTGACAAAGGCAGTCCTTCCCGTGTTGGGATGACGAGCTGAACCCTACACCCAGCTTAATCCTACACCCAGCTTAATCCTACACCCAGCTTACCCTACATCCAGCTTAACCCCACACCCAGCTTAACCCTACACCCAGCTTAATCCTACACCCAGCTTAACCCTACATCCAGCTTAACCCTACACCCAGCTTAACCCTACACCCAGCTTAACCCCACACCCAGCTTAACCCCACACCCAGCTTAACCCCACACCCAGCTTAACCCCACACCCAGCTTAACCCTACACCCAGCTTAACCCTACACCCAGCTTAACCCTACACCCAGCTTAACCCTACACCCAGCTTAACCCTACACCCAGCTTAATCCTACACCCAGCTTAACCCCACACCCAGCTTAACCCTACACCCAGCTTAACCCTACACCCAGCTTAACCCTACACCCAGCTTAACCCTACACCCAGCTTAACCCTACACCCAGCTTAACCCTACACCCAGCTTAACCCTACACCCAGCTTAATCCTACACCCAGCTTAACCCTACACCCAGCTTAACCCTACACCCAGCTTAACCCCACACCCAGCTTAACCCTACACCCAGCTTAACCCCACACCCAGCTTAACCCCACACCCAGCTTAATCCTACACCCAGCTTAACCCTACACCCAGCTTAACCCTACACCCAGCTTAACCCTACACCCAGCTAACCCTACACCCAGCTTAACCCTACACCCAGCTTAACCCTACACCCAGCTTAACCTACACCCAGCTTAACCCTACACCAGCTTAACCCCACACCCAGCTTAACCCCACACCCAGCTTAATCCTACACCCAGCTTAACCCTACACCCAGCTTAACCCTACACCCAGCTTAACCCTACACCCAGCTTAACCCTACACCCCAGCTTAACCCTACACCCAGCTTAACCTACACCCAGCTTAACCCTACACCCAGCTTACACAACTTCCTCTCTACCAATTACTCCTGACAAGTAAAAATGTCTCGATCTCTGGCAATAGTTTTCTATGTAAACTGAAGTATTTTTAAATCTGGAATTTAGTCCAAATAGTTTTATTATTAATATATATTATATATTTTTTTGGGGTTTCTTATTTTGTTATATTATGATAACTATAGAATAGGAAACAATGGTTTGTTGATTTATGGAACCATACTATTTATGGGTGCCCCTGCTATCTACCCCGACGTAATGGGTGCCCCCTGCTGTCTACCCCGACGTAATGGGTGCCCCTGCTATCTACCCCGACGTAATGGGTGTCCCCTGCTATCTACCCCGACGTAATGGGTGCCCCCTGCTGTCTACCCCGACGTAATGGGTCCCCTGCTATCTACCCCCGACGTAATGGGTGCCGCTGCTATCTACCCCGACGTAATGGGTGCCCCTGCTATCTACCCCGACGTTATGGGTCCCCCTGCTATCTACCCCTGACGTTATGGGTGCCCCCTGCTATCTACCCCGACGTAACGGGCGCCTCAACACGTCGTTTAGACGGTTACCGTCGGAACGACGACGATTAAGAACCTCTTAACTTCCGTCGCTTTTCCAACGACATTAGAGGATAATTATCGTTATAATATCAATTAATAATCTTCTGCCACTAACGTTATCGCTGTTCGTCGCATTAACGTAAAAATACGACAAATTTGGCACACTTAATTCGCGCTCTAATAGGAACTTACCTAACACTGCCCCGGACAAGGAGTAATTTCTATGCAAAGTAGCATAATAAATTAGGCTAAATTTCCAAGTCCCCATTTGGTAGGAGACCGCGTTCATTTTCTTCACGCTTGTAGCAGGTGATGGCTATCCTTCCTCACGTTATTAGTGAACACTAGTGGATATCCCTCCCACCACTAGGGAACACTGGGTGGATATGGGGGATATCCCACCACTAGGGAACACTGGGTGGATATGGGGGATATCCCACCACTAGGGAACACTGGCTGATATGGGGGATATCCCACCACTAGGGAACACTGTAGGATATCCATCACAACACTAGAAAACACTGTACGATATCCATCACAACACTAGAAAACACTGTACGATATCCATCACAACACTAGAAAACACTGTAGGATATCCATCACAACACTAGAAAACACTGTACGATATCCATCACAACACTAAAAAACACTGTAGGATATCCATCACAACACTAGAAAACACTGTAGGATGTCTGACACGCCACTAAAGAACACTGAGGGACACCCCCCCCCTCACAGTCAGTTAGATCACTGAAGGTTATACCAAGAACAGTTTAGAACACCGGGGAATATACTTCAGTATATACTAGACGTAAGGACAGGTCCTATTTGCAGTTTCTGGTTATTCATGGTGACCGTTTTTTTGGTACATTCTGTGGGAGTGTGAACGTTAAGTGGAGGGGGGGGATTAGGGGTGTTGAAGGGGAGGGATTGGGGGGAGGGAGGGATTGGGGGGTGGGAGGTATTGGGGGGTTGAGGGGGGATGCACATTCGTGCACTTGTGCTCATAAGAGTGTTCCTTAAGGGCTCAACCTAACAATCATTTAATATTGCAATTCAATCAAAATGAGTCTTCAGAGAGTTTGGAATGATCGGTCCATTGTAATCATCATAAATAAACAGACGATGAGTTACAATAACGAGGCTTGAAGATGTGATGACTCAACCACACACCAGAACATGAGGAGACGTCGGCGACGTTTCGGTCCGTCCTGGACCCCACAATCGACTTGATAATGGTCCAGGACGGACCGAAACGTCGCCGACGTCTCCTCATCTTTTAGTTCGTGATTTAGGTCTCACATAACAAATAAATATAAATAATCTCATCAAATATCTCCAAGTTGGATCTCAGTTCTGAGAACACTATCACCGTAGCGGGATACTCACAAGTGTGTTCCGTTTCTTAGTATACATACAGAGTTTACCTTAGTCCAGGACTATGTTCTGGACAATTGTATACTGATTATAGGACTTCTAAACTATTGTGATGGCAATTAGTAAACCTACAGAGGTTAATACTCATCAATGCCCTTCAAGAGGTTAGTAGAACTCACTCCCAACAACTGCTATGTCAAGTCTGAGGTGTGAGGGTGCATGAGAGTGTTATGAATAACGAAACATTATGGCCGTGTAGGTAACGCGAGAGCCTCGTATGCCAGTCATTGTCAACGTGTGTCTGTGCTCTCAAAAACAAAGGCATCGTAACTACTCTATATTTGTGTTTGTTTGAATGTGGCATCCGGTTTGTACTGTCTTGTCAGGAATAAGAACATATTACAGCGTAATAATTGTGATTGAAGATCAACGTACACACACACACACACACACACACACACACACACACACACCACACACACACACCCATCACCACAAATCATTACCATCTGCTCTGGCGAGTGGAAACGAATCCTCATTAGCAACAATCAGGGAGAAACATCATGACACATACGGCCAGAAAGAGGAGGCTAAGACACATATCGCTTATATTGACTACGGGGCTCACCATAGCCCGTGCTACTTGGAACGTTTTGTTCCAAGTAGCGCATCTTAAACAACAACAAGAGCAGCTTACCTTGATGATAGTCGCTGTGTCATCCCGTAGCTTGAGCAGCTCTGTGAAGTCGAAGTGGCCATTGCACTCGAAGCTTTGGGACCCGCTTGTCAACATAGACTTGATCCCGTCTTTTTGACTAACCATCTCCAAAACAAACTGGTCCCGCACCACCTGTGGAGAAGGGAGAGGCTGGTAAGTCCCTGGGGCCAGATTCACGAAGCAGTTACGCAAGCACTTACGAACCTGGGGGCCAGATTCACGAAGCAGTTACGCAAGCACTTACGAACCTGTGGCCAGATCAACGAAGCAGTTACGCAAGTACTTACGAACCTGTGGCCAGATTCACGAAGCAGTTACGCAAGTACTTACGAACCTGGGGGCCAGATTCACGAAGCAGTTACGCAAGTACTTACGAACCTGTGGCCAGATCAACGAAGCAGTTACGCAAGCGCTTACGAACCTGTGGCCAGATTCACGAAGCAGTTACGCAAGTACTTACGAACCTGGGGGCCAGATTCACGAAGCAGTTACGCAAGTACTTACGAACCTGTGGCCAGATCAACGAAGCAGTTACGCAAGCGCTTACGAACCTGGGGCCAGATTCACGAAGCAGTTACGCAAGTAGTTACGAACCAGGGGCCAGATTCACAAAACAGTTACGCAAGCACTTACGAACCAGGGGCCAGATTTACGAAGCAGTTACACAAGCACTTACGAACCTGTCCATCTTTTCTCAATCTTTGGCGGCTTTGTTTACAATTATCTAACAGTTAATGAGCTCCGAAGCACCAGGAGGCTGTTTATAACAATAACAACAGTTGATTGGCAAGTTTTCATGCTTGTAAACTGTTTAACAAATATAACCAAAGCCGTCAATGATTGAGGAAAGATGTACACGTTCGTAAGTACCTGCGTAACAGCTTCGTGAATCTGGCCCGAGGCCCTGAGTCTGACTTACCTTATCAGGAAGGGTAAACTCGAAGCCCAGATCGGCGATGTTGTGTTCTGACATGTCATAACCGTGTTCCTTGAAGATGGTGATCTTCCCAAGGCGTTGCTTCTCCAAGTTACGGAACTGTGGGGGAAGGAACAGCAACGTCTTAAAGCTCCGTGGGACGTTATGCTGGTGTCCTGTGACAGGGTGACGCAGGTGTTCGTGCTAGGGTGACCAATGTACTCACCTAGATGGGCTTGTTAGATCGAGCTGGGCTGTTAATCCCGAGTGTTTATGTCAGGGTGAAGTGGGTGTTTATTAGTGCTAGGAGTGACGATTGTTAGTGCTAGGAGTGACGATTGTTAGTGCTAGGAGTGACGATTGTTAGTGCTAGGAGTGACGATTGTTAGTGCTAGGAGTGACGATTGTTAGTGCTAGGAGTGACGATTGTTAGTGGTAGGAGTGACGATTGTTAGTGCTAGGAGTGACGATTGTTAGTGCTAGGAGTGACGATTGTTAGTGCTAGGAGTGACGATTGTTAGTGCTAGGAGTAACGGACAGTGCCAGTTACAAGAGAGTATTAAAATAAGGGTGAACCACAATGCTACCTTCGAGGTAATCTACAGGTAACTGTAGATCTAATCTTTGAGGTAACTGTTGACATACTTCGAACACCACACCATCTTCGAACACCACACCATCTTTGAACACCACACCATCTTTGAACACCACACCATCTTTGAACACCACACCATCTTTGAACACCACACCATCTTTGAACACCACACCATCTTTGAACACCACACCATCTTTGAACACCACACCATCTTTGAACACCACACCATCTTTGAACACCACACCATCTTTGAACACCACACCATCTTTGAACACCACACCATCTTTGAACACCACACCATCTTTGAACACCACACTATCTTTGAACACCACACCATCTTTGAACACCACACCATCTTTGAACACCACACCATCTTTGAACACCACACCATCTTTGAACACCACACCATCTTTGAACACCACACCATCTTTGAACACCACACCATCTTTGAACACCACACCATCTTTGAACACCACCACTATCTTTGAACACCACACCATCTTTGAACACCACACTATCTTTGAACACCACACCATCTTTGAACACCACACCATCTTTGAACACCACACTATTTTTGAACACCACACTATCTTTGAACACCACACTATCTTTGAACACCACACTATCTTTGAACACCACACTATCTTTGAACACCACACTATCTGTCCCATCTACCGAACTCACGTCAAAGCGTGCCCCCTTAACGACACCAACCAGAAGACTGAGTTGACAATGTACTACAAGAACAAGAAGATCGCCAACTGGGTCATTAAGAACTCTCCCGATAGCAAACAAAACTCCTCCAGGAAGACAATTGTCGTCTTTGTCCTCCTATGCCCACTTCAAGACTGTCAGCCCCAACGATCTCAATATATTGGCAAGACAACAATATCTCTTTCAAGATGCCTGACAATACACAAATAAGAAGACTCCATCAAAGAACTTAATGTCCCTCACATAACCAGATTATCATCAGTGATATCCTAACCAATAACACCGAAGTACTCCACAGATACAACGACATTAGATCACTAAACACTGGCCATGCACCACATTTATCAATGTCAACATTAACTAAATGTTAATTCACATTTAGTTAATGTGAATTAACTAAACAATATCAACCAATCATCAATCATCAGCCAGCTAGCACTGAGGTAGATCCGACCGTCTTCAAGACCAAGGCAAAAGAATATGTTACATATATAGTAAAAAATAAACGTGGCATCTATAATAATAAAAACTGAATAACTCTATGGGAAAACTCCCGTCATATCAGACATTAAGGGGGGGGGGGGTGTTGTCGCAATGGGAGTCTTTTTTTTTTTTTACAGGGATATTCCTGCGCGGGCCCTAAGCCTCTGACTGGCCCACTAAGTGTTGCTTGTTTCTGTTTTACTTGGGCGGAGTATGATATTTATGACTCGTATGGTCGCTTTAGTAAGATTTTGCCATATGTGTTTAACAACTTCTTCTGCTCTGTTGAATCTAAGTTGACATGTTAATGGGTTTGTAACTGTGCACTGTGTTAGATAATGTTCCAGTGGTCTGTTGGGCATTTCTCCACAGTGCTGACACAATGGGAGTCGACCCGCCTTAAAGACATTGGCCAATTATGTTCAACTATATTATGTGTCCAGGGTAGACAAGCTCCTTAAAGGTGTCGTTGCGTGCATAGTTTGTGGTAGTGTGCAATTAACAATATCTGCTATTTAATCCTAATGGATTACCAGTAAACTAAGGATTTTATCCCGGCTTCTGTGTCCTCGGAGATAAGACTATTATCCTGCATCAAGAAGTTAAACAACAGCCTTCTTCAAGCTTAACAATCCGTCTTATCACCTCATACGTCGTATTTTTAACGCAGTCATCCAATGCGTCGAATTTTGTGTTGACGTATTAGGCCATATTAATCCACCGTGATATTAACGTTAGGTTGATAAGTTCCTGATTAGGTAAAATTGTTTAATTTTTACCTTATTACCAAATTAAGGAAATCGGCAGAAATGATTTTTCAGAAATGAAAAACATTTGGTGTTTTTGTCTTACTGAGTTAATATGTGCTTGTCCGGTCTCCCAGTAGCTGATGTGTGTGAGTGTTTGGTCTCCCAGTAGCTGATGTGTGTGAGTGTTTGGTCTCCCAGTAGCTGATGTGTGTGAGTGTCTGGTCTCCCAGTAACTAATGTGAACAGTAGTGTTCTTGTGACGAGTGTAAAGAAGTATTTTTGAACCACCAATGTTCACCAACAATCACCTGCAAGGTCATTGTTTGCAATTGTGGTCCTGTTTGCAACATATCTCTGGAGGCAGTCATGTTAATTACAGTGTAATTGGACCAGAGAAGAAGCTCTGAGTCGGGTTTCATTAAATCATTTTCTCAACCCCATACGAAATCTGTACATCTTTCATCAATCATGACATATTGTTTACATATATAAACACTGTTTACGAGCTTGGAACGTCCACAATATGTTGTTATAAACAACCTCACAGGGCTTCGGACCTCACAAACTGTTTAATAAATATATGCGAAGCCGTTAGGATTGAGCAAAGATATACAGGTTTCGCAAGTGGTTCCTTATTAAATGCTTAGTGAATCCTGATCTTGATTCTTAAATTAGTATTGACTGTCTTTGTAAATAAGATAGTCACTATGCTATCTACTGACAGCCAGCTGTCAATAGATAATTAGATCCATTAATGATGATGACGTTTCACTAAAAAATGCACATTAAAAACAATTTTTTGGGGACGAGATTCTTAAGCCGATGCTGAAGGTTGGTAAAAGCTTTAAACCCCTGATCAAAGGGATTAGTGTAAGAACATCTGAGCTCGACCCAATACCTCAAAACGGGAATATTGTAGCTGCCAAATAGTTGAAATTTTGGAGGATATTCCCCAAGGGAGCAACTCGTGGAGATGAAACGACGTCCCCGAAGGAAGAGTGTGTTATGCCCTAAGGGGCAGTAATGGGATGAGGGGGAAAGGGGGAGTGTAAAACACTAAGGGGCAGTAATGGGATGAAGGGGTGGAGGGTAAAGCGCTAATGGGCGGTAATGGTGCAAAATCTATATTCTCTCTCCAACGGAACCTGAAGCCGTGTTGAAGATGAAAGTCGTGTTTGCTAGCGTGTTTGAAGACTGGAGAAGATTTATCCCAGCGACACCCACACTCTTGTGAGAGTGTGGTGCTTAACCTCGTCGTTCCTTGCACGCCTCCAGGGGGCCACAACTCATGCAATCCACTTGCGAACCTGTAGACTCTCCTCAATCATGGCGGCTCCGTTTACATTAATGTAAAGGTTTATGAATTCCGAAGCACTCCGAGGTTGTTTATAAGCCATAATAACTCTAGGTTGTGAAATTTCGAAGCTCGTAACTGTTAAATTTATATAAACAAACCTGCTGTTTATTAGGACAAAGATATACAGGTTTCGTAAAAGGCTTGATGAAACTTGGCCTAAAGTCTGGCTCTCGAAAATTTGGGTTTCCGTCATTGATTCGGCTTACGTAGGTCACTAACTCCGAGCCGATATAGCGTAGTTCAGACCAGGTATCGTAGACCAAGGAACGTAGGCTATCCAGCGCAGGATATACATACCAAACATTGACCAGAAAACGCAGGCGACCTGCTGCAGGCTAGGAAGCACGTTACCAACCCAGGGGGAACTCCTCGTTATTGATAACGACATGTTAAACACTGCCCCCAGGCGGCTCTGATCTGATGGAATTTCAAGCGCACGATAATTCGCAGGAAAAGATCGAATAGAGATTTTTTACCGCACAATGCGCAAATGTTGTTGTTTTGGTTGATAGAGGTTACACCTCGGTACGTAAATGGTACAACTCGGTACATAAATGGTACCTCTTGATGCATAAAGGGTACAGCTCGTACATAAATGGTACAGTTCAGTACATAAATGGTACCTCTTGATGCATAAAGGGTACAGCTCGGTACATAAATGGTACAGTTCAGTACATAAATGGTACCTCTTGGTACACAAAGGTACCGCTGGGTACACTAATGTTAGTGCCAGGGGTCGTCCGGATGCAGAGCCCGACACACAGAAGGTATGGCGTCGCTGCCAACTGTTATTTCCACGAAGCGAAGCGCTTGCTGATATTTGTAGGGCAACTGCAGTTGGTGTCGGGAATAGAGTGAGAACCAACACTGCGTGGACACATTTGGGGCCGGCAAACGCAACTTCTGCCGCAAGAATGAACCTTTTATCGTTATCATCCCGGCTATGGGAAGTTTGGTATTTCTACCATGAAAAAAATGACCCACCACTTGGACTGGTGGATACGGCGTCGACCTCGTTTATTGCAGGTTGGTATTCGATCCCCATTTGCCTAAGGGGGTTGCACACTATTCTTTCCCACAGTTCTATCCCAGTTCCATGCACTCATATCCCTTCCAAATGCAATCCAATCGGACTGGCTTATAGTTTTCACCTCGTACTAATCTCACTTTATGTTGAAAAACAATTCTGCAGATCTTTTATTTGGAATGAAGAGCCTCCATTCCCGAACAAGAGAAAGTCTTGTCTAGGCATAGAAAGGGAAGAGAACTGTGAGGAAAATGCGCCAACCATTATATATAGCACTTAGAAGGGATCAGAATTGGGAGGAATGGTTCCTAACCACTTGGACGGTCGGGAATTCAACGAAGACCTGCATGAAACGAGACTGACGCTCTACCGGCCAGGCCAAGCTTGGAGGACNTATGACAAAACTTGCCCCGAATGGCTACGCAAACACTATGACAAACCTGCCCAGAATGGCTAAGCAACACACTATATGACAAAACCTGCCCAGAATGGCTACGCAACACACTATATGACAAAACCTGCCCAGAATGCTAAGCAACACACTATATGACAAAACCTGCCCAGAATGGGCTAAGCAACACACTATATGACAAAACCTGCCCAGAATGGCTAAGCAACACACTATATGACAAAAACCTGCCCAGATGGCTAAGCAACACACTATATGACCAAAACCTGCCCAGAATGGCTAAGCAACACACTATATGACAAAACCTGCCCAGAATGGCTAAGCAACACCACTATATGACAAAACCTGGCCAGAATGGCTAAGCAACACACTATATGACAAAACCTGCCCAGAATGGCTAAGCAACACACTATATGACAAAACCTGCCAGAATGGCTAAGCAACACACTATATGACAAAACCTGCCTAGAATGGCTAAGCAACACACTATATGACAAAACTGCCTAGAATGGCTAAGCAACACACTATATGACAAAACCTGCCCAGAATGGCTAAGAACACACTATATGACAAAACCTGCCCAGAATGGCTAAGCAACACACTATATGACAAAACCTGCCCAGAATGGCTAAGCAACACACTATATGACAAAAACCTGCCTAGAATGGCTAAGCAACACAATATATGACAAAACCTGCCCAGAATGGCTAAGCAACACACTATATGACAAAACCTGCTAGAATGGCTAAGCAACACACTATATGACAAAACCTGCCCAGAATGGCTAAGCAACACACTATATGACAAAAACCTGCCCAGAATGGCTAAGCAACACACTATATGACAAAACCTGCCCAGAATGGCTAAGCAACACAACTATATGACAAAACCTGCCCAGAATGGCTAAGCAACACACTATATGACAAAACCTGCCTAGAATGGCTAAGCAACACACTATATGACAAAACCTGCCTAGAATGGCTAAGCAACACACTATATGACAAAACCTGCCCAGAATGGCTAAGCAACACACTATATGAAACAAACTGCCCAGAATGGCTAAGCAACACACTATATGACAAAACCTGCCCAGAAGGCTAAGCAACACACTATATGACAAAACCTGCCCAGAATGGTAAGCAACACACTATATGACAAAACCTGCCCAGAATGGCTAAGCAACACACTATGACAAAACCTGCCCAGAATGGCTAAGCAACACACTATATGACAAAACCTGCCCAGAATGGCTAAGCAACACACTATATGACAAAACCTGCCCAGAATGGCTAAGCAACACACTATATGACAAAACCTGCCCAGAATGGCTAAGCAACACACTATATGACAAAACCTGCCCAGAATGGCTAAGCAACACTATGACAAAACCTGCCCAGAATGGCTAAGCAACACACTATATGAAAAAATCTCCGTAATTCTTCTTCGGGAAAAATAAAATGCCCTAAAAAAAGAAAGAATTACACGAGTCGTTAATCAAATTAAACTTCAAATCCCAACTAACAAACTGCGTTGAAACCAACCCGTCCTCGACTCATGTCATTACATTCAGCGGTCAACCCCACAGACGCATTCATAAATTTTAACATGCTGTTCATTCAAAACGGGAATTTTCTCAAGTATAAAATTAATATTATGATATATTAGCATATTGTGTATATATAGGCATAGGATAGGTTAGGTTAGGTTTTTAGGTTCTGTTGGCGATTATTTGTATTTGTAGTACGTGGGTGAAGCATTTATAGCGCTGTGATTCGAGCAAAATTCGTCAGTGAAGCACTTGTTCCGGAAGTGTTCGAACGTCAGCAGTTGTGAGTCGTGTGTAAACGCTTTCATTCATAAACAGGGGGTTTGGCGGGTGCATGGAATCACTTTGGATCTTTGTTTGGAGGACGGGCTGTGATAAACACACTCAGCTTCTGACCAGCGTTCAGACCTGCGAAGCTTCGTCTGTAAGTAGTAACGTCCTCGTTAACAAAGGCCAAATGCTCGTTAATCAAGTCTTCAGACCCTCGGTTTATGAATCAAAACCATTTTACACCGATTACAGCCTCTTCTCTTGCTCAATTCGTTTAACCGACCCCAAAGACGCATTCATCAATTTTAACACATTATGCATTCAAAATTAGTATTTTCTGAAATTTTAGTAAATACTGTTACTAATATCATGTGTTGAATAGTTAGGTCTAACTTAGGTTAGGGGGTTAAGGGTCGTTTGGTCATTAATGATGTTGCAGTTCGTAGATGAAGCATTTAGAGGTGCGATCGAACAGNTGTTACTGTACCACCCCTTGCTGAAATGATCAGTGGGGACTCGTGTGAGCGTGTATGCGGACTCGTGTGAGTGTATATGGGGACATATATATATAGAAGAGTCAGCTGTTAATACTAGAGTTTATCAAACAATACAGAGGCAGCGGGTATGAATAACACTGGACGTAAACAAAGCCACACTACAAACACTTCACGGAAAATCTGAAAGAGAAAATGGACCACAACTCTGTGAATGGACTACTATGTCATTATCAGCTGATGGTGACACGTGACAATGTTATTCTTTATTTTGGAGATATGCAACGTTAAATTACCTTAACTTAATTATTACATCAATAATTAGAACTGTAGGGAATACTTTACAAAAAAAACTAATTCACTAGCAAATAACAAATTTATACACTTGTTAGTTTAAGTGTGCGCAGCTCAATATGTAGCTATCTCTAAACTAGTAAATATCTAAATCAACTCAAATAAGTTTGTGGTAAACAATGTCGCACAACAAACATAACGACTAAACCAACACCAACATAATGTGACTTTAACATTCGGTGTTGTGAGAGTTACAAGCATTTCACAGGGGGCAAGATACAGGTCAAAATACAGTTTAAAAGAGTCCCACCCGCCGGAACGCCATTACAGAGACCAGCCCACTCAGCCGTTACCAGGCCCCAATCGCCTTCATGGGTCTTGATCACCATCCCACGCTCTCCTCGACGTGGGTTCAGGGATATCGTCCTGAAGTTGTGGCCTCCCTGAAACATAGAGAGATTACGGTTATCCTCCTGAAGCTGTGGCGTCCCTGAAACATAGAGAGATTATGGTTATCTTCCTGAAGCTGTGGTGTCCCTGAAACATAGAGAGATTATGGTTATCCTCCTGAAGCTGTGGCGTCCCTGAAACATAGAGAGATTATGGTTATCCTCCTGAAGCTGTGGTGTCCCTGAAACATAGAGAGATTATGGTTATCCTCCTGAAGCTGTGGCGTCCCTGAATCATAGAGAGATTACGGTTATCCTCCTGAAGCTGTGGCGTCCCTGAAACATAGAGAGATTATGGTTATCCTCCTGAAGCTGTGGTGTCCCTGAAACATAGAGAGATTATGGTTATCCTCCTGAAGCTGTGGTGTCCCTGAAACATAGAGAGATTATGGTTATCCTCCTGAAGCTGTGGTGTCCCTGAAACATAGAGAGATTATGGTTATCCTCCTGAAGCTGTGGCGTCCCTGAAACGTAAATTGATATTAATCTTAAAAGAAGCGATCACTTTTTTCCCCACTTAGTTTTCTACACATCACCAATATGTATTTATAAAGCAAGGTCCATTGCTATTTTAACATTAAGATAACCAATTTAAATTATTCTATAAGCTCTAGGCATCAAACCTATATAATTTTCTAAGCTGCATTGGAGAAAGATTTTTTTCACCCGCACTTCTGTCAACAAACGGTGTATATGAAGTAGGAATCATTGTCTTTACTCTCTACCTTGAGCAAGTCATTGTCCAACTCTACACTTTAGTCATTAACCCGTGCATTGCGCAGCTGTTTGAAAGTATTACATCCAAGTGCACCTAGGCTTACAATAGTTAATGAAACGAAAAATAAACCTTGGTAGTGATTGGAACAGTTTGAGGGTTAATTAAAATACTCCTCCCTCTTTACATTTTCTTTCACTCCCGTTTCTTTATTGTCATTTACATTTATCGTGTGAGTCCTATACATCACACCTTTCTTTAAAATTTGTCACCATATCCAACCCAGGTTATGGAGACCTACTGTCTATATCCAACTTCCTCTGTTCTTAAGCTATCTATTCCTCTCACATTTTACAGCACTATATATACCTTTGTTTTCCGGAAATTGGAGAGGCATGTGCCCTCAAATCTGAGGCTACTGATGCCACCAAGGTGAAATTATTTTAGCGAAGCTGTGTCCCCAGCCTAGCTGTGCTAGGGATGTGAGGTTTATTGTACCACATAGTAAAGGAAGAGGTCACTTAAGGTAATGTAAGAGTCAATTTCCAGAACCAAAGCAACCACATTTGATGTATAAATATATATTAGCTTGTGACTAACAACGGAATTTTAACCAACTTTCTATGTCATTCTAATATGCTTGGGTCCCGACCTCCAGCATGGGCACAAGGCATCTACATAACTATGCCGCCACACGTGCCTGGGTCCAGAGCACGAACACAATACCTCTAAAGTATGTATAAATTGGATGCCTGTCACCCGACACAATGAATTAGGAATTGTAATTAACTCTAATTAGTCCATCAGACAAGTGAAGACGTAGGTGCTAATAAACAGGCGGTCACTGTCCAACCACTTGCGCCATCGGGAATCGAACACCGATTCAGCAAGAAGCGAGGCTTGTCGCTCTAACGACCATTGCCAGGATTCATTAAGCATTTAAACAACCAGATACGAAACCAGATACATATTTTTCTCTATCTCGGCGACTGCATTTTCATTAATAAAGAGTTTTTGAGCTGCGAAGCAATACGAGGTTACTTATAACAATAACACCCTTTGGGTTGAAAAGTTTCGAAGCTTGTAAACTGTTTAATATATGCAAGCAAAGCCACCAAGGTTAAGGAAAGATGTAGAGGTTTCGTAAGTTTTTCTGTAAATGCTTAATGAATCCTGGGCCCACATTCACGAAGCAGTTACGCAAGCACTTACGAACCTGTCCATCTTTTCTCAATCTTTGACGGCTTTGTTTACAATTATTAAACAGTTAATGAGCTCCGAAGCACCAGGAGGCTGTTTATAACAATAACAACAGTTGATTGGGAAGTTTTCATGCTTGTAAACTGTTTAATAAATGTAACCAAAGCCGTCAAAGATTGAGGAAAGATGTACATGTTCGTAAGTACCTGCGTAACTGCTTCGTTCATCTGGCCCCAGGTTCGTAAGCGCTTGCGTAACTGCTTCCTGAATCTGGCCCCAGGTTCGTAAGTGCTTGCGTAACTGCTTCCTGAATCTGGGCCCTGGGGCTCAGTTCCACGTGAACGTGGGATGGCAAGACTCACCTCGTTAGTGTAGGCGAGGTCCTGTGGTGTAGGGATGGTGGTGTTGTCGACAGTGTGCGCCACGGCCACCAGATGGCGTCCATTCGCACTCTCAGCGTAAAGATGGACCGCTGAGTGCAGAAGTGTTCTTGAGTGGTAGACCTCGACCTCCAGCACCTGCGGCCGATGGGGCCACGTTTCGTTCACTACCCTGTCGAGGAACAACTCGCTTAATAAGACGTTGGTAGACCAACTGTCGGAAATACCGACACCATTTACTAACTCTCAATACAATATCCAGTTAATATTGCTGCTGTTTATACTTACGAATTAACCCTAGACAGTAGGTTGAATCATTCATAGAAAACGAGGCTCCAGTGGAAATTTCCTTAGGAGAAAACGAGGAATGGCCATGTAGCCATTAAATTCCCCAGTTAATAATATTGGGAATTCTTCTTAAAACATCAGTCACTGGACTGTAAACATCATGGAAACACTTCCCTAGAACCAAATTAATTATCAGTACTAAATAGATTAAATATAAACCCTCTTTCCACTTGATAAAATGCATAGGAGAGGAGACGTCTAATGGGGGAGTGGGAGTGGAGAGATGCCATTTTAACCCCTGAGAGTTTAGACGTGTCGTGTTGTCGTCCCGAGTACTTGTGTATAACAAGTTATTGTCGAGGAATTAGACAGCACAAATCGACACCGTCGAACCAGGAAGGCCATCATATCCGGTACAGTATACTAAATGATCTGTAAAGTTCTTATTTCATTGAGTAAATTACTGCTATGGTTCTGCCGTAAATAATCAACACCAGGATGGGCAATATTCTCATCTCTTTACTTCAGAACATTATAATATACCTGTTAACAGAATTATTTACGTGCAGCAAATATTACTGTGCAATCTCGTTGACAGGTGAAGTGAGAAGTGAAGTTATTAGTGTGGCATCACTCCAAGACTGTAGACCACGTGACTGACTGGTTGATTACCCACTTACTCCACACCATTAATGCTGAAGACTCCTTATCAGATAAGGCTTCCATATGTAGTCTTAACACCTAGTAGCATTGTAGTGAATGTCCATCAATTGATAATTTCGATTGATAGACTATATACAAAAATAATAACCCCCCCCCGAATGTGTAGGAAACAATTTGTGGGAATTTAAATCATACAATCCACTTTAAATATTATACAGTCCACTATCGAAATAAATTAACGTAAGAAATAAACAACTATTTAATTTATATAAATATAAATTGTAAATAAGTAAATAAGTCCCAGATCGTACAATCACCGAGGTTCATTTACATACAGTAAAAACAAAATAGAGTATTTAACTTATCAACTAACTGCTAATAAGTTAAATAATCTGTCTTGAAACATTACAAAAGCCTAGAAAATAGCAAATCACATAACTCTCCATAAGAAAACGGAGATTGTCATTAGAAATAACATTGGAACACAAAGTATACGTAATGGACACGGGGAAGAAAACGAAGAGCACCGGGTGATGTAGTTTTATCTCCTCCTTAGGGAGGATATACCCTCGTGGGAATGGATTGAAAAATAACATAATTAGTGTTATTATCTGCTCTCTGTCCATGGGTAGTTTAGGTTAAGGTTTATTTAGGTTAAGGTTACTTTAGGTCAAGGTTCGGTTTGGTTAGGTTAGGTTTCATTACATTATTTATGTTAATATGGTGTATTATTGACGATACTGTGAAATATGGAAGTCAAAACTATTTGAGCATACGCGAGAATTCTATTTACAGAAAACCAAATTCTTCAAATAAAACGTTTTCAGCATAAACTTATTGTATTTTAAACCAACAATTTATAATCAAATAAAGTTATAACTTGGGACCAATCCCTGTTTAAGAAAAAAGGTACACTAGTCAGTTTATATGTAGACTATTACTGGAACTGTTTATATGCTTTCAGACCATCACAAATATCTAGATAACTACTCAGCTCATTTGATGAGGGGAAAGGGGGGGGGGGGGGGTTATTTCTCATGGTATTGGATTTTTGAACCATCACACAGTCACTGGAGTAGTGTGACCTGGGGTCAACTACTGTGGGTCAACACTGGCTGTTTACAGTCCGTTGTCTTAACTCTCGTTTTGTATATTATGGTAACCAATGTTAAAAATACGACCTTATATGTCGTAGTGGCTCACAAATATCAAGGTATTTTGTTCCACACGGTGTACATTATATATATGTATATATATATATATATACATATATATATATATATATATATATATATATATATATATATATATATATATATATATATATATATATATATATATATATGTCGTACCTAGTAGCCAGAACTCACTTTTTGGCCTACTATGCAATGCCCGATTTGCCTAATAAGCCAAGTTTTCTGAATTAATATATTTTCTCAAATTTTTTTCTTATGAAATGATTAAGCTACCCATTTCATTATGTATGAGGTCAATTTTTTTTCATTGGAGTTAAAATTAACGTAGATATATGACCGAACCTAACCAACCCTTCCTAACCTAACCTAACCTAACTTTATAGGTTAGGTTAGGTTAGGTAGCCGAAAATGTTAGGTTAGGTTAGGTTAGGTAGGTTAGGTTGTCGAAAAACAATTAATTCATGAAAACTTGGCCTATTAGGCAAATCGGGCCTTGCATAGTAGGCTGACAAGTGCGTTCTGGCTACTAGGTACGACATATATATATATATATATATATATATATATATATATATATATATATATATATATATATATATATATATATATATTTATTCTCATTAATCCTCAGTTGAATGGTTCAGGCAGCTGCCTGGATTAGAGTAATAACAGAGCGAGAAAGTAAAAACTTCATCAGTTGAACATGTAGTGTAATAATGTATAAACAATTAACATTACGCTAAGTCGATGTGGCAAAGGCGTGTGTGCTATTAAGGGCGAAATTGGCGGCTGAAGCTGCCCGTGATCACGAAACGGCTGGTTTCGTAAAACTTTAATTACCCCCTTTTCAAGTAAATGGGGCTTGTTCCGTGTCGCTGCAGCTGTTACAGGTAGTTTCATTTATTTAAGCACTGTTACTAATTCCTGGATATCCTGCACGATCAAACCAAAATCGTTGTTCCGATTGAACTGCTGTTGGTGTTGTTAAACCGAGAGCCATGATTCAGTACGCAATTTACCATTTGCGAAACCTGTACATCTTAATTATGGCTGCTTTTGTTTACATTTAATAAACACTTTACGAGCTTGAAAAGCTTCGCAATTCGAGGTTATATTAAACTTTATTAAATGTTAACTAAACCGTAATGATTGAGGAAAGATGTACATGTTTCGTAAGTGATTGCGGAAAGGCTTTAATGAAGGAGCCAGAGAACGAGAACACTAATTGCGTCAGAGAACAAGAACACGAAGCAGACACTGTATAACCCTCAAAATCAATAGCCAAATCAACACAGCAAAAATAACATCGTCAGCATATGAGAAACTGGAGCATAAAAAGAGGAAGACTTTCGAACTCTGAAGTCAGCGTGAAGTTGCTTCAGAGTTCACGTCCTCGGAGCGGAACTTTCACTTGCATAAAAACATAACAAAACAATCAAAGTTCTAGAGATAACAAGGATGATGGCTCCTTAGATGCAAGGGCGCAGAGGGACAGAACCAGAAGCGACCTTAACCAACATAGAAAGAGCCAATTGGGACAGAGCCATAGGGAATAGAGCTAATAGAGCTAATAAAGCTAATAAAGACAGAGTCAGCTAGAATCTACTCAGAAGGTATCCACCCAGTAGCCATAGGATGTGACAGGAGGCGTGGGGACTGGTTGAGGCAGGAGGCGTGGGAGACTGGTTGAGACAGGAGGCGTGGAGTCTGGTTGAGACAGGAGGCGTGGAGGCTGGTTGTGACAGGAGGCGTGGAGGACTGGTTGAGGCAGGAGGCGTGGGGGACTGGTTGAGGCAGGAGGCGTGGGGACTGGTTGAGACAGGTGGCGTGGAGGACTGGTTGAGACAGGAGGCATGGGGACTGGTTGAGACAGGAGGCGTGGGGACTGGTTGAGGCAGGAGGCGTGGGGGACTGGTTGAGGCAGGAGGCGTGGGGACTGGTTGAGACAGGTGGCGTGGAGGACTGGTTGAGACAGGAGGCGTGGGGGACTGGTTGAGACAGGAGGCGTGGAGGACTGGTTGAGGCAGGAGGCGTGGGGACTGGTTGAGGCAGGAGGCGTGGAGGACTGGTTGAGACAGGAGGCGTGGGGACTGGTTGAGACAGGAGGCGTGGGGACTGGTTGAGACAGGAGGCGTGGGGACTGGTTGAGACAGGAGGCGTGGATGACTGGTTGAGGCAGGAGGCGTGGGGACTGGTTGAGGCAGGAGGCGTGGGGACTGGTTGAGACAGGAGGCGTGGGGACTGGTTGAGACAGGAGGCGTGGAGGACTGGTTGAGACAGGTGGCGTGGAGGACTGGTTGAGACAGGAGGCGTGGAGGACTGGTTGAGGCAGGAGGCGTGGAGGACTGGTTGAGACAGGTGGCGTGGAGGACTGGTTGAGACAGGAGGCGTGGAGGACTGGTTGAGACAAGAGGCGTGGAGGACTGGTTGAGACAGGAGGCGTGGGGGACTGGTTGAGACAGGAGGCGTGGAGGACTGGTTGAGACAGGAGGCGTGGAGTCTGGTTGAGACAGGTGGCGTGGAGGACTGGTTGAGACAGGAGGCGTGGAGGACTGGTTGAGACAAGAGGCGTGGAGGACTGGTTGAGACAGGAGGCGTGGGGGACTGGTTGAAGACAGGAGGCGTGGGGACTGGTTGAAGCAGGAGGCGTGGGTGACTGGTTGAAGCAGGAGGCGTGGGGACTGGTTGAAGCAGGAGGCGTGGGGACTGGTTGAAGACAGGAGGCGTGGGGGACTGGTTGAGCAGGAGGCGTGGGGACTGGTTGAGACAGGAGGCGTGGGGGACTGGTTGAAGACAGGAGGCGTGGGGACTGGTTGAGACAGGAGGCGTGGAGGACTGGTTGAGACAGGAGGCGTGGAGGACTGGTTGAGACAGGAGGCGTGGGGACTGGTTGAGGCAGGAGGCGTGGGGACTGGTTGAGACAGGGGGCGTGGGGACTGGTTGAGACAGGAGGCGTGGGGACTGGTGAGACAGGAGGCGTGGGGACTGGTTGAGACAGGAGGCGTGGGGACTGGTTGAAGCAGGAGGCGTGGGGACTGGGTGAGACAGGAGGCGTGGAGGACTGGTTGAGTACAGGAGGCGTGGAGACTGGTTGAGACAGGAGGCGTGGGGGACTGGTTGATACAGGAGGCGTGGAGGACTGGTTGAGACAGGAGGCGTGGAGGACTGGTTGAGACAGGTGGCGTGGGGACTGGTTGAGACAAGAGGCGTGGAGGACTGGTTGAGACAAGAGGCGTGGAGGACTGGTTGAGACAAGAGGCGTGGAGGACTGGTTGAGACAAGAGGCGTGGAGGACTGGTTGAGACAGGAGGACGTGGGGACTGGTTGAGACAAGGAGGCGTTGAGGACTGGTTGAGACAGGAGGCGTGGGGACTGGTTGAGACAGGAGGCGTGGGGACTGGTTGAGACAGGAGGCGTGGAGGACTGGTTGAGACGGGAGGCGTGGGGACTGGTTGAGACAGGAGGCGTTGAGGACTGGTTGAGACAGGAGGCGTGGGACTGGTTGAGACAGGAGGCGTGGGGACTGGTTGAGAGCAGGAGGCGTGGAGGACTGGTTGAGACAGGAGGCGTGGAGGACTGGTTGAGACAGGAGGCGTGGGGACTGGTTGAGACAGGAGGCGTGGAGGACTGGTTGAGACAAGAGGTGTGGAGGACTGTTGAGACAGGAGGCGTGGGGACTGGTGAGACAGGAGGCGTGGAGGACTGGTTGAGACAGGAGGCGTGGAGGACTGGTTGAGACAGGAGGCGTGGGGACTGGTTGAGACAGAAGCGTGGGGCAGGCAGGTCAAGGCTTGCGTGTGAGATCCACTTAACAATTATGCTAAGCACCTGTCACTTCACTTCTCAACGTCCAGGACGAGTTATGGTGATGGATGGTATATTGACTGAGTAATTGTAAGAGATAGTGAGTGATTGTGAGAGTGAATCATTCCAGAGATACTGAGGATTGTGAGAGTGAATCATTGCCAGAGATACTGATGATTGTGAAGTGAATCATTGCCAGAGATTCTGATTGATTGTGAGAGATTGTGAGTTGCAGGGGTTGGAGCATCAGTGAGGGATGTGACCAACAGCGAGTGATTGTGGTTAAGAAGTGAGTGATTGTAAGCAACAAAGGGTGATTGTGAGTAACAAGGTGTGATAACAGTATTCATTGTGAATAACAGTGAGTGATTGTGAATAGCGGTGAGGGATTGTGATATGTAATTACAGTGAGTGATGTGGATAAAGTAACGTGAATGATTGTGAAATATTGAGTGATTGTGAGTAACAACGATGGTGACAGTGAGTGATTGTAACAATGAGTTATTGTATGCTATTGTGAGAGGTAGCGGTGATTGTGAGCAACTGTGAGTGGTATGAGAGATATTAAGTGCTGTAAATGATAGTAAATGATTGTGAGAATAATGAGGGACGAGAGATAGCTGGTGATTGTGAGTAACAGTGAGAAAGTGTGAGAAACGTGAGGGATTGTAAGTAACATTGAAGGATTGTGGAATATAGTGAGTAACAATGCGTTCCGAGGATTTTGCAAGTAATGTGAGATATAGTGAGTTATTGCCAGCAAAACTGAGTGAATGTGAGAGACGATGTAATAAGGAGCAACTGGGGCCTGACGGCTGAGTGGACAACGCTCGGGATTCGTAGTCTTAAGGTTCCGGGTTCTATCCCCGGTGGAGGCGGAAACAAATAGGCAGAGTTTCTTTCACCATTGATGCTTCTGTTCACCTAGCAGTAAATAGTACCTGGGAGTTAGACAG
>WNGS01166226.1:13140275-13156356 GCA_020271785.1 Procambarus virginalis | reverse complement strand
CCGGTCAGGATTCGAACCCATGCCGTCAAGGGTCACCCTAAACGTACACAGTACCGTGACCACCGCACCGCACATGCAGATGATAATTGGTGCGGAGGTCACGGTACTGTGTACGTTTAGGGGTGATACTGGACGGCATGGGTTCGAATCCTGGCCGGATCAATTAGAGTTCTAATTGATATATTATATATATATATATAACATATATATATATATATATATATATATATATATAGTATATATATATATATTATATATTATATATATTATATATATAGATATATATAATATATATATATATATATATATATATGTCGTACCTAGTAGCCAGAACGCACTTCTCAGCCTACTTTGCAAGGGTTCCTTATGTCTATCACTTCCTTATGTCCGGTCGTGATGGTCAAGCGGATTAAGGCGCCCTGTAGTTACCAGTTGCTTTGCTCCTGGGAGTATGGGTTCGAGTCACTTCTGGGGTGTGAGTTTTCAGTTGTATCTAGTCCTGGGGACCATTCAGGCTTGTTTGCATTTAATGTCACAAGCGGAGTACCACAGGGTTCAGTTCTTGCACCAGTGATGTTTATTGTCTACATAAATGATCTACCAGTCGGTATACAGGAATTATATGAACATGTTGCTGATGATGCTAAGATAATAGGAAGGATAAGAAACTTAGATGATTGTCATGCCCTTCAAGATGACCTGGACAAAATAAGTACATGGAGCGCCACTTGGCAAATGAAATTTAATGTTAATAAATGCCATGTTATGGAATGTGGAATAGGAGAAACATAGACCCACACAACCTATATATTATGTGAGAAATCTTTAAAGAATTCTGATAAAGAAAGAGATCTAGGGGTGGTTCTAGATAGAAAACTATCACCTGAGGACACATAAAGAATATTGTGCGAGGAGCCTATGCCACGCTTTCCAACTTCAGAATTGCGTTTAAATACATGGATGGCGATATACTAAAGAAATTGTTCACGATTTTGTTAGGCCAAAGCTAGAATATGCAGCGGTTGTGTGGTGCCATATCTTAAGAAGCACATCAAAAAATGGAAAAGGTGCAAAGACATGCTACTAAGTGGCTCCAGAACTGAAGGGCAAGAGCTACGAGGAGAGGTTAGAGGCATTAATATGCCAAAACTAGAAGACAGAAGAAAAAGAGGTGATATGATCACTACATACAAAATAGTAGCAGGAATTGATAAAATCAATAGGGAAGATTTCCTGAGACCTGGAACTTAAGAACAAGAAGTCATAGATATAAACTAGCTAAACACAGATGCCGAAGAAATATAAGAAAATTCACTTTCGCAAACAGTGGTAGACGGTTGGAACAAGTAGGGGAGAAGGTGGTGGAGGCCAAAGACGTCAGTAGTTTCAAAGCGTTATATGACAAAGAGTGCTGGGAAGACGGGACACCACGAGCGTAGCTCTCATCCTGTAACTACACTTAGGTAATTACACTTAGGTAATTACCTGAGGATGCCCAGGATACTGGACCAGCACCTAGCACCAGCAAGGACTCACCTGGTGAGTCCTTGCTTCTAAAAATAATAAAATAAAAAATAATATAAAAAAAATAAAATAATAAAATAAAAATAAAAAGGGATAACAAAGCTGCTGGAGAAATATACAAAAATTCACTTTTGTAAACAGAGTGGTAGACGGTTGGAACAAGTTAAGTGAGAAGGTGGTGGAGGCCAAAACCGTCAGTAGTTTCAAAGCATATATGACAAAGAGTGCTGGGAAGACGGGACACCACGAGCGTAGCTCTCATCCTGTAACTACACTTAGGTAATTACCTGAGGATGCCCAGGCAACTGGGTCAGCACCCAGCACTAGCAATAACTTACCTAGAGTGCCAATTGAGCTGTACAATACAGTTCTAATGACATAAATGTACTAAGTGTAAAAAGTGTAATTTAAGTGATACAGTAGAGTATACGTTTACTTCAGTAGTGTGATTCTAGTGGTCTGTACTTTATGTACAGACTGTAGTGTATAATGTACATGTTAGAAAAGTTACTGTTCCTTACTGAATTTATATTCATATCATATCTGGCACTCTCAGGGTATTGAGGCTAAAAGTCTGCACTACACATCTCAACTGGTAAGGTAAGTACAGTAAAACACAATAACAATTTATTGCTAGATTTAGAAACTAGATTTTAGATTTAGAAAGATTATATAAATGAAGCTTTAAATTTTTTTTGAGGGGGGGGGCCCAGACGGATGGAACAAATCCGCACTGGAACGAATTGGCCTCGTCCCATAGTTCATTGAAGTGAGGACATACTGTATTGTAATTTTAGTGAATTTTTAACAAGTAATATTGAGACAATAAACATTTATTGTGGACACATTACTGACACAGGTATCACAGATCCATGGAACATTATGAACGGTCTACTGTATACATATTGTAAAGGACACAAATATGCATCATATATGATAACAAAAATGCATTAGAAATATATAGAAAAATAATTGAAAATATATTTGTGGCAACACCCAGTGCTTGAATGGCCCGCGGGACCGTGTCTGGGCATGTCATGCATGGGCGACCAGCCACTGATGACGTCACAGCGCACCTTGTCCATGTCCCACAGCCAAAGTGGAATTTTTTTATTTATTTTTACATAGACATGTTCAGGGAAGGGAATTTATCATTTTACAAAGAAAACAGAATTTTGGGGGAACACTTGATTTAACCCTCAAACCGCTAGGGGCCAAAAGGAATTCACACCCACAGGCGCAACAAAAAAAAAATCCAAAATTCTTCGCTTATAGAAGTGTTTATTTTGTTCCCTGATACGGAAAAAATAACAAAAAATCGTAGGTGGCATATTTTAGCCGCAGTAGGGTAGGGAAGTGTGGCAAAAAAGGGGCATTGGCAGAGCCTTCGCCAGACGAGGTCTGCTCCGCCCGAGCTGTCAGACGGCAGTTGCCACAAAATATTATTACCTAATTATTTCAAGGTCTTGATTGATTTTTTCTTAGTTTTTTTGCAGTAATATTATTCCATACAGTGAATTGTGGTATATTTATATTATAAAATGTGTGAACCATTGCTGTACTCAAAATTATGGTGGCATATAAGTGATTCAATTATTATGTTCATAAAACAATAAACAAAATAGTTTGTGTTGTTACACTATATACACAGGTTATATATAAGTATCTGCATGTTTTGTTCACCATAACGAACTACTAAGTTGGTCTTGTGAGTCAAAAAGCAACGAGGAGTGGCCGACACACACAGCGAGCCACTCACTGCCACCCTCCCTCAACACCACCTCACTCACCCTCATTCACCTCCCACAATACTGTATTTGCATTTATTCACTATACACAGATGTTATATATACGTATTTATGTTTGTTCACCATAACTGTACATCTAAGCTTGTATGGTGAGTAAAGGCACAAAGACGTAGCTACTCCACAGTCAGCTGATCGGCGGCACCCTCAAGGCCAGACACATTAATATTCTCCTCCAACAATATTGGTTGTGGTGTTATTACGCTATATACACATTATATACAAGTATCTACCTGTTTTATTCACCATACTTGTACAAATAAGCTGGTATGGTGCCCAAAGACCATAGTGGCCACCAGTAAAACAACATGCCAAGTCGTGCAGACACGCTCCTCCCTCACCAAAATGGCGGCTCCCAACTACTCCTCTCGCTGTTATCTCACACTATACACACGTTATATATATAAGTATCTACATTTGTGTTCACCATAGCGAACCACTAAGCTGGTATGGTGAGTGCAGTCAATAAATGGTGGCCACACACAGTCAGAAGACGACACCCACAACCCTCCCTCCACAGCTGTACTCTCCCTCCATCTAGCGCTAAATATCACACAATCAAGCTGTTATCAGAATCCTGGTCAGTTTTATCAAAGTCAGGGGGCTTCAGTAATACTATCACTGCTAAATAATAGCAGTATCTTTATATTATGGCATTTGTAGGCGATGCTGTGGTCACAAGCTGAACAGCGATGCTGTGAGCTCGTGCTGCGTGCGCCAGCCTGGTGGCTTGCTCAATACTGACGCTCTCACACCAAGAATGTGGGCTGGATTTTGTTCTAGGTGGCATCTGGCAACTATCAGTCGTGGCTGTACTATAGCTGCCCTATCTCAGGCGGGGCGTTTAATTATAGCGCTAGACACGAAATCATATATAATGATGTGCGCGGTTTCGGTTTTGTCACTGATATCATTTATATATGATATGCAATGCCACAGTTTGAGGGTTAATGTGCACAGGGGGAATTTCACAATAAACTCAGTGTATCACAGTGGTTAATAAGTTAATATAATAATAAGACTAAGTCCCCATTGTTAAAACTTACTCTATGGAAGTTACACATTATTAAATTTACCCTTGCTACACTTATCAGTTTACAAACAAAGTTAATAATGTGTAACTTCCAGAGAGTAAGTTTAACAATGGGGACTTAGTCTTATTATTATATAACTTATTAACCACTGTGATACACTGAGTTTATTGTGAAATTCCCCTGTGCACATTAACCCTCAAACTGTGCATTGCATATCATATATAAATGATATCAGTGACAAAACCGAAACCGCGCACATCATTTATATATGATTTCGTGTCTAGCGCTATAATTTAAACGCCCCGCCTGAGATAGGGGCAGCTATAGTACAGCCACGACTGATAGTTGCCAGATGCCACCTAGAACAAAAATCCAGCCCAACATTCTTGGGTGTGAGAGCGTCAGTATTGAGCAAGCCACCAAGGCTGGCGCACGCAGCACGAGCTCACAGCATCGCTGTTCAGCTTGTGACCACAGCATCGCCTACAAATGCCATAATATAAATGATACTGCTATTATTTAGCAGTGATAGTATTACTGAAGCCCCTGACTTGATAAAACTGACCAGGATTCTGATAACAGCTTGATTGTGGTGATATTTAGCGCTAGATGGAGGGAGGAGTACAGCTGTGGAGGGAGGGTTGTGGGTGTCGTCTTCTGACTGTGTGTGGCCACCATTTATTGACTGCACTCACCATACCAGCTTAGTGGTTCGCTATGGTGAACACAAATGTAGATACTTATATATATAACGTGTGTATAGTGTGAGATAACAGCGAGAGGAGTAGGTTGGGAGCCGCCATTTTGGTGAGGGAGGAGCGTGTCTGCACGACTTGGCATGTTGTTTACTGGTGGCCACTATGGTCTTTGGGCACCATACCAGCTTATTTGTACAAGTATGGTGAATAAAACAGGTAGATACTTGTATATAATGTGTATATAGCGTAATAACACCACAACCAATATTGTTGGAGGAGAAATATTAAGTGTGTCTGGCCTTGAGGGTGGCCGCCGATCAGCTGACTGTGGAGTAGCTACGTCTTTGTGCCTTTACTCACCATACAAGCTTAGATGTACAGTTATGGTGAACAAAACATGTAAATACGTATATATAACATCTGTGTATAGTGAATAAATGCAAATACAGTATTGTGGGAGGTGAATGAGGGTGAGTGAGGTGGTGTTGAGGGAGGGAGTGGCAGTGAGTGGCTCGCTGGTGTGTGGCGGCCACTCCTCGTTGCTTTTTGACTCACAAGACCAACTTAGTAGTTCGTTATGGTGAACAAAACATGCAGATACTTATATATAACCTGTGTATATAGTGTAACAACAGCAAAACTATTTGTTTATTGTTTTATGAACATAATAATTGAATCACTTATATGCACACCATAATTTTGAGTACAGCAATGGTTCACACATTTTATAATATAAATATACCACAATTCACTGTATGGAATAATATTACTGCAAAAAACTAAGAAAAAATCAATCAGAGACATTGAAATAATTAGGTAATAATATTTGTGGCAACTGCCGTCTGACAGCTCGGGCGGAGCAGACCTCGTCTGGCGAAGGCTCTGCCAATGCCCCTTTTTTGCCACACTTCCCTACCCTACTGCGGCTAAAATATGCCACCTACGATTTTTTTGTTATTTTTTCCGTAATCAGGGAACAAAAATAAACACTTCTATAAGGCGAAAGAATTTTTTGGATTTTTTTTTTGTTGCGCCTGTGGGTGTGAATTCCTTTGGGCCCCTAGCGGTTTGAGGGTTAAATCAAGTGTTCCCCCAAAATTCTGTTTCTTTGTAAAATGATAAATTCCCTTCCCTGAACATGTCTATGTAAAAATAATAAAAAAAATTCCACTTTGGCTGTGGGGACATGGACAAGGTGCGCTGTGACGTCATCAGTGGCTGGTCGCCCATGCATGACATGCCCAGACACGGTCCCGCGGGCCATTCAAGCACTGGGTGTTGCCACAAATATATTTTCAATTATTTTTCTATATATTTCTAATGCATTTTTGTTATCATATATGATGCATATTTGTGTCCTTTACAATATGTATACAGTAGACCGTTCATAATGTTCCATGGATCTGTGATACCTGTGTCAGTAATGTGTCCACAATAAATGTTTATTGTCTCAATATTACTTGTTAAAAATTCACTAAAATTACAATACAGTGTGTCCTCACTTCAATGAACTGTATGGGACGAGGCCAATTCGTTCCAGTGCGGAATTTGTTCCATCCGTCTGGGCCCCCCCCTCAAAAAAAATTTAAAGCTTCATTTATATAATCTTTCTAAATCTAAAATCTAGTTTCTAAATCTAGCAATAAATTGTTATTGTGTTTTACTGTACTTACCTTACCAGTTGAGATGTGTAGTGCAGACTTTTAGCCTCAATACCCTGAGAGTGCCAGATATGATATGAATATAAATTCAGTAAGGAACAGTAACTTTTCTAACATGTACATTATACACTACAGTCTGTACATAAAGTACAGACCACTAGAATCACACTACTGAAGTAAACGTATACTCTACTGTATCACTTAAATTACACTTTTTACACTTAGTACATTTATGTCATTAGAACTGTATTGTACAGCTCAATTGGCACTCTAGGTAAGTTATTGCTAGTGCTGGGTGCTGACCCAGTTGCCTGGGCATCCTCAGGTAATTACCTAAGTGTAGTTACAGGATGAGAGCTACGCTCGTGGTGTCCCGTCTTCCCAGCACTCTTTGTCATATAATGCTTTGAAACTACTGACGGTTTTGGCCTCCACCACCTTCTCACTTAACTTGTTCCAACCGTCTACCACTCTGTTTACAAAAGTGAATTTTGTATATTTCTCCAGCAGCTTTGTTATTCCCTTTTTATTTTATTTTATTATTTTATTTTTTTTATATTATTTTTTATTTTATTATTTTAGAAGCAAGGACTCACAAAGGTGAGTCCTTGCTGGTGCTAGGTGCTGGTCCAGTATCCTGGGCATCCTCAGGTAATTACCTAAGTGTAATTACCTAAGTGTAGTTACAGGATGAGAGCTACGCTCGTGGTGTCCCGTCTTCCCAGCACTCTTTGTCATATAACGCTTTGAAACTACTGACGGTCTTGGCCTCCACCACCTTCTCCCCTAACTTGTTCCAACCGTCTACCACTGTTTGCGAAAGTGAATTTTCTTATATTTCTTCGGCATCTGTGTTTAGCTAGTTTATATCTATGACCTCTTGTTCTTAAAGTTCCAGGTCTCAGGAAATCTTCCCTATCGATTTTATCAATTCCTGTTACTATTTTGTATGTAGTGATCATATCACCTCTTTTTCTTCTGTCTTCTAGTTTTGGCATATTTAATGCCTCTAACCTCTCCTCGTAGCTCTTGCCCTTCAGTTCTGGGAGCCACTTAGTAGCATGTCTTTGCACCTTTTCCAGTTTGTTGATGTGCTTCTTAAGATATGGGCACCACACAACCGCTGCATATTCTAGCTTTGGCCTAACAAAAGTCGTGAACAATTTCTTTAGTATATCGCCATCCATGTATTTAAACGCAATTCTGAAGTTGGAAAGCGTGGCATAGGCTCCTCGCACAATATTCTTTATGTGGTCCTCAGGTGATTTCTTTATGTGGTCCTCAGTTTTCTATCTAGAACCACCCCTAGATCTCTTTCTTTATCAGAATTCTTTAAAGATTTCTCACATAATATATAGGTTGTGTGGGGTCTATGTTCTCCTATTCCACATTCCATAACATGGCATTTATTAACATTAAATTCCATTTGCCAAGTGGCGCTCCATGTACTTATTTTGTCCAGGTCATCTTGAAGGGCATGACAATCATCTAAGTTTCTTATCCTTCCTATTATCTTAGCATCATCAGCAAACATGTTCATATAATTCTGTATACCAACTGGTAGATCATTTATGTAGACAATAAACATCACTGGTGCAAGAACTGAACCCTGTGGTACTCCGCTTGTGACATTTCTCCAGTCCGATACATTGCCTCTGATCACTGCCCTCATTTTTCTATCAGTCAGAAAATTTTTCATCCATGTTAGAAGCTTACCTGTCACCCTCCAATATTTTCCAGTTTCCAGAACACCTCTTATGTGGAACTCTGTCGAAAGCCTTTTTTAGGTCCAGATAGATGCAGTCAACCCAACCATCTCTTTCCTGTAATATCTCTGTTGCTCGTCATAGAAACTGAGTAAATTCGATACACAGGATCTTCCAGATCGAAAACCATACTGTCTGTCTGATATATCATTTCTCTCCAGGTGTTCTACCCATTTAGTTTTAATTATTTTTTCCAATATTTTGACTATTACACTTGTCAATGATACCGGTCTATAGTTAAGGGGGTCTTCCCTGCTTCCACTTTTGTAGATTGGAACTGTTAGCCTTTTTCCACACATCAGCTACAACTCCTGTAAACAGGGATGCCTGAAAAATCAGTTGAAGAGGAATGCTGAGCTCAGGTGCACATTCTCTCAGAACCCATGGCGAAACTCCATCTGGACCAACTGCTTTGTTCTTATTTAGCTCCTTGAGCATTTTTTCCACTTCATCTCTAGACACCTCTATGTGCTCTATGTTGTTCTCTGCAATTCTTATTGTATCTGGTTGCCTTTGATTTCATTTTTATCTAACACAAGCTTGGCATTCTCTTGACGAACTGTTTCACACAATTTACTTTTGTTTTCTTGAATCTATTTACCATTTGTTCCTCTGATATTATCCTTGATATACAATCCTGTTTTCCTGGCTGTTGATTTGGCGGGTATCGTCATGAGTGAAATGGCGCCCGTCCTTGCGGGGATCATATTCTGGTGGAGGAGTCGAGCCTTGGTCACCTTGCTGCGGTCCTTAGAGGATCTCATGCTACTTGAAGGATTCCAGTTGATGACCGGATCTTATCTGTTCAAGATGTTTATTATTCTTCTTTCACCGTTTTCTGATTTCATTATGAAGACTGCATGGTTCGGTAATATATTTAATAAGACTTCATCACATCCCGTGCTGAAACTGAGTATTGCCTACGGTGTATCCGTTATGCCACTAGTGCTGAGCTTTCCACTGATACTGTGCGTCACTGCTGGTCATGTACTCCGGAACGCTTTCATTTGCACCAACGGCTCCCTGGAGCGTCTGCTCTCATGCCAGGCGGGTATGGAGGATCACCCAACTACCCGCATAACCGGCCAGGGGGATATGGAGGATCACCTAACTACCCGCATAACCCGCCAGGCGGGTATGGAAGAAACCCCAGCATCTCTGCTTCACTCCACCTGCAAGCTCCGACATACATACATGAGGCTACATAGGATCCACCAAGAGTTTTCCAGTGCTTTGTCGGTCCTTCTGTTTCTCTCCAGCCTAGTGCGACTCGTGCTGCTCACCTTAATGATCATTTACATGATTGCTTATCCCCAACGCATCGCAACTGTCCATGAATACGTTGCAATATACATAAGTGCCATGTCTATCGTGGCTATCTTCTACCTTCAAGGCTACACGGCAGACTTGCTTCAGGAGGAGGTATAAAATACTCGTTCTTTTAATAGCAAATAGAATTTGTCAGTATTTTTAGACAGGTGATAAAATTCTTGATTATTTAGTATTAGCTTATTACTCTAATGAATGTAATAGTGTAGAATAACTTGGCGTATAAGAAACTTGGCATAAAAGAAACTTGGCGTATAAGAAATTTGGTGTATAAGAAACTTGGTGTATAAGTAATTTTTTCTTTAGCATGGGGAGCTTTAATAATATATATATATATATATATATATATATATATATATATATATATATATATATATATATATATATATATATATTATTAAATATGACCGAAAAAGTAAGATTAATAATTCTAACACGAATTTTCTCAATGTTTCTTATATTCTTTTTCACTGTTGATGGTAACTGAAAAATCAATTCTCTAAAGTTCATTTTTATTTCTAGTCTACAGGAAAGACTGCTACAAAAATATACTAATATATATATATATATATATATATATATATATATATATATATATATATATATATATATTTATATATATATATATACATCACTAAGAACTCTTTGACCCGGCCAGGATTCGAACCCATGCCGTCCAGGATCACCCCTAAACGTACACAGTACCGTGACCACCGCACCAATGATCGACGATCATTGGTGCGGTGGTCACGGTACTGTGTACGTTTAGGGGTGATCCTGGACGGCATGGGTTCGAATCCTGGCCGGGTCAAAGAGTTCTTAGTGATATATGGCTTGCGCGTTCATGCAGCTTTCTCACATATATATATATATATATATATATATATATATATATATATATATATATATATATATATACACATATATAATCTTCAAATTTAAGGGTTACAACCCTTATAAATTTCATTTACAACAAATTCCTGATATCGATTGGCACCTTCAATCAACCGCAACCTTCACTTTTAACTCAGAACCACACCATAAAACCAACAGCAGTCCGCAAACCCAGCTATAATGCCTCAACCATGCAAAGAACCACACCTCCCACAGCTACCTCAAAAAATCACGTTATCAGTTCACAACCTACAACTACCTCAATCACCACCCTCAGCTCACAACCTCCAACCCTTCAACCAATCACTAGTGAGACCCTAAGCTCTAAACGTCTCTCGAACAACCAGTCACAAGCTGACATTCTTACTGTATCCTCCCACCATTAGGCTGCGACTCCAGGGAGGATAGTACTCTACGTGGAGGCGATCAGGAGAAACAACAGAGATCAGCTAGAGATTAAAGCCGAGGCAAGTTGACTTGTTAGTTAGTAACTCGTACCTCACTCACATAGAGCACTCACCTAGGCTATTAGCTTCTGGATCATGATGATATTCCTTAATGTGCTGGCCAACGCCAACTACCTCACCAGCATCATTACAGAGTGGTAACTCATCAATAACCAACTCCAACTACTACAATCATTTCAAACCGTTTCGTCACATAGTCTGAAAACTGAAGTTATTCACTTTTTTTTGTTTACATGCATCTCCATGTGGTATACTATGCACACATACACAAAATCTTGTTCCAGAGCTGAGGAGCACGAGCTACCAGGAAAGACTATGTGTAGTATTCTCACAAGAGTTCTGTGGGTGTGAACATTGTTCTCACAAGAGTTCCGTATTTGTTAACCTTAGAGGCCGCCTGGTGACCTGGCGGCCTCACTAACTGGCTATAAGTGTTAACTTTGTCATTAAAAAGCCCCTTAACTTTCAATCGTACTTGTGTGATAATATATCTTTCCTCACAAAGAATCTTCAGCGGTTCTACCACCTGGTCCTGTTATCACTATGTTCCTTGGGAACTTATATACACAACATTACATTTTCAAGGCTCAATGTTTTGTTTATCCCGCTCGTGCTCAATAAAACCAATTTCCTGGTCCCCTCAACCGGTTAGGAGTCGTGAGTCGTCACCACTGTACAGAGCACACCATGCTTGCTACATAATCGTAAATGGGCGCTATTCACTGAATTTACGCTTATAATTGTACAACAAGGGACTGAACACGAAAGTGCTGTACTAGTTTGATCAAAATTTATATGATCATTAAATGGGTGTTTTGTCCAAATTGCAGAGCACAACTGCAATTAGTTCAGGTACAACTGGTTAGTAAATATAAATGTTGTTTGTCCATTACAGGTTAAGAAGATCATCAAGATAAGTGAGCTACCTGTTGTCACTGAGCCCTGCGGATTCTACACTGTCTCCAGGACCAACCTGTTGGCTGTAAGTGTCTGTTCACTCAGCCCTGTGAGCAGTACACTGTTTTTCATATATATAATATATATATTTGTCTATCTTCAGACGAACATATCTAAATTACACATGTAAGTGTGCGGTTCAGGATCTTAAAAGACTATAATGTACACATATACCTGACCAAACTAATTATTCGTCGAGAATCCCCTACATGGAGAGGTTGAGCTAATACCCCATTTTATACCACAGATAATGAACTTCGTCACTTCCTATCTGGCCATAATTTTGCAGTTCCACTTCGCTAGCAACCCCAACATGGCTAGTAACAACTCCAATATGACAACAAACCGCTGACAACCTCAACATACCTACCGACTGCTGACGGAATCATTGAGTTTTTTTTGCATCCTATACCTACAAAAATGAGACTCCAATGCGTCGTTTAATATATGTTTTCTATCTTAGTGGAGTCACTCCTGACAGAAGATATATGGGTTATGTGTTAAGCCTGAAAACGAAATATACAATTTTTGGGGTGTTTGTCAGTTTTATACTGGTGTTCAAATCGTCACAAATAAATACAGATTTTTGGAAATTTAGGCGAAATATGTTAGTATCAAAAGTGATCTTTGCACTGACTTCTAATAATACAAATTAATTTAGCTCACATGCGAGAGTGGTCAAGAGTTTCATGTATCGATAAATTTGTCTCCTTCCAACTGGCAAATATATTACACCTGGATTGACACAAGAAGGCATATTCCCAAAGCTGAGATTATATACAATGATATATCTCTTGAAAACTGAGAGCTATTAGGCTACTTGTGCTTGATGTTATATACTTCAGTGTAATTTTATATATTGCAGTATTTACCCTTTGATAGTGAGAGAACATATACCAAAGTATATGTTCACAGCTACTGCGACACCCAGATGGAGTTTCTCATTATATTCAGCTATGCATACTCTGTATACACACACACACACCATAAACACTCAGAACTCCACGAGTGTGTGATATGCTGCGAAACAGCCAACGGGCATAATGGAACCTTGTACTCCACACACCAGGTGCTGATGCATCTTTGTTTTTATTCCCTTCGGGTAGTATTCCTGCATACTATACAGGCACGTTTACCCTTCTCCCGTGATGCTGTGCCTGGCATATACTCAAGCATGTGTACACCAAAATTCTCGTTACCCCTCAGTCTGTCTGGAGCTGCGTGTGGCATTGTTGCTTGCACCCTGCGCAGTGCAACAGAGCCCTCCTTGCCATACTTTACTAGAGTTGTGACACAACACAACACTGAATGTCCGTATTGGCGGTCTCCTGCCTGATTTTACCTGGTACATATTTAAGCAATTGAGCACTGCAACATCCATTAGGTGGAAAGAGAACTTATTCGTCCACTTCACAGACTTGCGCACACACTCCACTGCACTGAGCATCATGTCACATTTATCGACGAGGCGCATGTTCACGTTGTAGTCTATGACACAGTCTGGTTTGTAAATGGGGAAGCGCGTTTGAAAGTGGAATTTGCCACTGTCCAATATGGCACTGGTGTGAATCATAGTCGGCATATTCACCTCGCATCTGTCCCTCCACCACACTGAGAGCATATTGTCATACTTGCACAGCTGGTAGTCACCCACTGCTATACCAATGCCAAACACTGGCATTTCCTTCCTGTGGGCCTTCACAGTGCCACATACGCCGGTGTTGTGGGCAAGGAGGTATCTGGTCAACAAAGGGTTGGTGTAATAGTTGTTGGTGAACAGTACATGCCCCTTGTTCAGCAACGGTTCCATCAGGGTTTTTTACGATACTGTACTGCCGGAGAACCCGTGTAGATCTTGAGCTGGTATTTCGACGTCTGTACCAGAATACAGAATCATATCCATGACATTACCAGTCTCACAGTCGCACAGCACAAAAAACTTGACTCCAAAACAGTGGCGCTTTGATGGGATGTACTGCTTGAATGCCAGTCGCCCCTTGAGCAGTACAAGCGATTCGTCAATTACCGCATTCTGTTCAGGTACAAAATAATTGCGGAACTTGCCTCTCGTGTCACTGAACACCTTCCGTACCTTCCACAGTCTGTCGTGTCTGTCCTCATTTGCATTATTCTCGAAATGCAGGCACCTGAGAATTAACAGGAACCTATCACGCGACATATATTAGTTGAACACGGGCGATGGAACAAGGCTGTCTTTGCTCCATTAATCCTGGACAACGGCTCTCGGAGTGCTTCATCATCATGCTGAGTGCGAGAAACACGTACATTTCGTCAATTGTGGTATCCTTCCATCGCATGAGGCGTGAGGCAGGTAAAATGTCGGTGTCTATGAGGCAGCGAGCGTATCGGTTTATCTCAGTCACAAGATGGGTCATGAATTCGTTGTCGAAATATGCCAGGAAATAGTCTATTTGCCATATCATCACCTGTATAGAGGAATAATGGTGTAACACCAACATCGGTAGCATCAAATATTGGTATTTGTGGCACACATGTGGCACAATCCTCCCACACAAGTACAGCCTGGGGTTTGGTTTTGGTGCCAACACCACGGCCAACACCTCCACGAGCACCAAACACATGGCTACGTTGTCTGGTGCTGGAGCTGTGAGAGGATATGGTAGGAGAGGAGGCTCGTCTACGTATCGTAGGCCTACCACGAACACCTGATGTAGAGGGGGCCACTGTCGTCATTGTCCTATTGCTGTGAGACACGCTGCCACCTGCCGCAACGTGTTGCTGAGGCAGCAAAACCCCGCCTGGTAACACCCTCGTTCCTCGTACTCGGGTCGTCCACACTACTTGTATCGGAGCCTATATCACTGAAGCCCGAGAAAGATTCATCGCATGTACTATCACTGAATAAACTTGCGTCTGGGGACATACATGGTGGTGGTGGTGATAACAGTGTTGACCCAGGGCGGCGAGGCAGGCCAAGCGAGGCACATGTACCGTACACACTCGCTACATCATCCACCTCAGTCTCTCCCTCACTCGTATCAGACCTCTGTGTAAGGTTTTTCTCTGGATCATTGTCTAAGTCATCATTCATAGCACCGCCATCATACAAAACGTTACGTATCTCCTCCTCAGAGAGTCGTTTTCCATGACCGCGGGTGACCGTGGAGCGGGAGCTCGTAGACGATGCGTCAGACATGGTTGGGGCTTTGAAACTGAGGCTTTCCACGGCTGCGGAGCATTCTGGGATTTTTTCTCAAGACGGCGGACGATCACTGCTGCCCCCAGGCATCCATTTCGTGCCGCATCACTGCGTGCCAGTTTTGAATGGAACGTGAAAATAAAAATACCCGGAGGCGCGTTGTGCGCCCCCCATCGATGGCCTGCAGGCGCGTTGCGCAGTTCAGTGGTTAAAAATGTAACAGAAGTTTTTTCTTTTTCAGGCAACAAAAACATTGAGCAAATTCCATCTAACATGAAGATGAGATCGAGGTGTTGGAGTATTTTGCAGACACTACAGTTCTGCACATCATCTGTAACCAATAAGGTATTCCAAAGAATTTAAAGGGGCGGAGCAAAAGCTCACAGGATTGGTTAACCAGACAGCTGAATGATCCATATGTGAAGCTTGCAAAACATAATCAATTTCGGTTAGTGTTAAAATTAACTGTTGGTTTATTAAAATTAGAATATGACTATAGGATCCATTTCAAACTTATATGGTAACTTGTCTACTTTGGTCAACTTTATACAAGTTCAGCCAGGATTAATGACCTGCCCAAAATGCTTTGCTGCTAGTGGCTTTACAAGAATATAAGAACTCTTGCATATTTAAATAAATAACAAGAAATAAATACTACATGTGTTATATATTGCCATTTGCTGCCTGAATGTTTTGTAATAGCATTAAGATTTTATAATTATTAGACAAAGTTTATTACAGGCTACTCATTGGAAATAGGCTAAT
>WNGS01166226.1:13076780-13135985 GCA_020271785.1 Procambarus virginalis | reverse complement strand
AATTGTTGGGCACGTTTCCTTTCACCTAATGCCTCAATTCACCTAGCAGCAAGTAGGTGCCCAGGAGTTCGTCAGCTTGTTCTCGGGGTTGCATCCTGGCGGGGGGGGGGGGGGGGGAAAGCCCTCGATATAAGTCTACCATGTATGAATACACTCTGGCTTCCTGTCCACGACACAATGAGATATGAATTATTATTATAAACATTTATATTTGGTCACCTTAATGAGTACTATTATAATAATCAATAGTAAGTATGAAAGATTATTGTTGTTCTTAGGAATGTACTGTATAAAAATTACTATCAAGAAAACAAATGAATTTGGGTAAAATATAACCGAATCCTTATTTTCTCCCAACTTATACTTAAAATTCCTTGGAGAATATATTTCTTTTATTTATGATATATATTTAACATATTAGGCATATTTATCAAATAACCATCAGGAACTTTAACATAAATGTCTATATTAACAAGTTATCGGACTTTGATTTTTATTTAGTTTTGAGTACGTATTTTCTGTACTCTTCAGCATTTGCTCGGAAAAAAAGCTTTTCCTGTTGACCAGATGTCTTATTTTGATTTCTTGGGTAAACTAATTTAGGAGTTAACTCTACAGCATTAACATCCTCTACAGATGCGGCTTGTCTATAATATTTCAAACTGGGAAGAGAAGAAACCTGGAATATATCATGGTCATATTGCATACTTGGATTTCAATAGGTCAGTTAATTATTCAGTTGGATTTTTGCAATGGGTTACTGTTTATAGTACAGTATATACAGTGATACCTTCGTTTACGAATTTAATCTGTTCCCAAAGACGGCTTGTAACCCGAAATGAATTTTCCCATAAGAAATAATGTAAATTGAATTAATCTGTTCCACACTCCCAAAAATATTAACGTCAAATACATTTCATATATAATAAACACATATTTTATATTATACAGTGTAGTACTGTATGTACAAATTATAGCTTAACTTTATTGATGACTCTTGTTGGCATATGGAAGACGTGAAGAGGGGGAAAGGTGGAGAGGTATTAGTGATTGGAAGGGGCGTTCCCTTCCATTATAACATCAGCAGTGATGACTTCTCTGGGTATTCTCCTACGTTTTGCCCGCATTCCACTTGGACCTGGTTGTGGCTCACTGCTTGTTTGTCTCACTAAGAACCTTTCCATAGACTTGTTTTTACTCTGGGCATCCTCACATGTGTTTTCATAGGTTGAACCTTACCACTGACTTTATTGAGACCCCATGATGTGGTATATAATAATTACTTTTATGTTTAGAAACCAAAAAAACTGAAAAATAATTAAATTCTTTACAAAGAATTCAAGCGTGATCATCACTATGTGGAGGCACTGTTAAACTGAGGCGCGGTCGCCTTTCTACCAGGAACCACGTGCTCGGTCGACCCATACGTGTATTAACAAACTCGCAACTCAAGGCAACACTCATAAACCGAATCGAATTTTGCAAATAAATTGAGCACATAACCTGAAAAATTTGTAAATATGGGCATTCGTAAGCCGAGGTTCCACTGTATATGTATTTAAAATGCTACTAATTACTTTTACCAATATGAGATTACATTATATGAGAACATTAAAGCTGTATGATGTGGTCAGACTCACATCACTGAATTCCTCAGCCACATACAATACCAACTGGAATGTGGAATTCTCTACCAAAAATTGAGCCACTTCTCCAGACTTTGTTAAACATCTAGTAAAAATCTAGAATTAGGTAATAATATTGATAATTAAAATTACATATAATTAACCCACATAGCTTTAATATAGTCCTGTAGTGAAGAATGGAGACTAAATAAATATAAGTTCATTGTGACATGAAAATAAGATTGACTTGTACTTCAATTTTCAAGGGAAGGAGCTGCTTCCCAGAGCTCCTTAGAATTACCTAATAACTAAAACTTAAAATATTTGCAGCTATAAGCCACTTGTCTTGAGCAGCAGTAAACAAGACAGGTCTTGTTGTTTACAGACCAACGTTGAATATTTTGTATAATGGCAGACGAAGCAACAGTTCATGATGTATGCTTAATCAGTTGGGGGGATGAGCTCGGGCGGTTCTGGCTACACCTGTTCCGAGTTTAGGGATACTGGTTCGATCCCATCATATGGCTTCAATGTCTTCTTATAGATGCATCACATTCTTGTGACTTCATTGTGTAGGTTACATTATATATTAACATGTAAGAGAAATATAAAATTTGTTGTACTGAAACAGGTTTGGTGTAAATGTCCAACCACTATACATCAACATCATAAGAAATCCTCTCGAACGTCTAGTGTCCCACTATTACTTCATCCGGTATGGTGATGACATTAAGCCACAACGCGTTTATAAGAGATGGGTGATAAAATGGTAAGCAGACGATGAGTCACAATAACGTGGCTGAAGAAGCTTTTACCTTCCTCTAAGATTTCCTCCTCCTCTACCTCTCTCTTGTCTCACTTATGACTGTGCCTCCCTCGTCTCATCACTATCGACTTGATAATGATCCAGGATGGACTGAAACATTGTCATCTTTTCATCTTTTAGTTTGTGGTTTGGTCAACATAAAATGGTAAGTTTCTCTTCGTTGTGTATTAATACCAGTATCATGTTGATACTACTGTACACAAGTTTCTCTTAGTCATGTATATTTACCAGTAACACATTGATATTACTGTACAAGTTTCTTGTTGTGAATATTTGCCATGTTAGTACAGTGTTAGAGTGAAATCTCCAATATTGCAGGCCTGTTTATAACATACAATACAACCTCAATTCAATGACTATATTGGACCAGACCCAATTTGTTGCAGTGAGGGATTCGTTGCAACTGGAAATGCCTTCAGGATCCATTTTTCCATACCCTATGGGTTAGTTAGTTTAGTTCATTTATTATGCACCCCATACCCATCCCGTGGCGGTAGTGGATAGGGTACAGAGGCACATATGGGCTCAGGGACTGAGCCCCACAATTCATTTAGCTAAGCAAGTTACAATCTTGATGAGCTAGTTACAAAATTCAATATAAGTCGTCACATCAACAATGGGTTCGAGATCGACCTCAATACAGGGGTAATTTAAACTTGGCAAAATTTTCATTTCAACCTATAATATAATAGTCAGCTACCAAAAGAACATGTCTGCAAAGAAATTTAACTACATCTAGTTTATTTCTCACGTCCCCAGCCTCAAAACTCATTTCCAATTATAGCAGGCCATACCTGAGTGAACAAAAATCTTGCCAGTGCTAAATAAAAACAAACCATAAAATTTGGTTTTAAATATCCTCAATATTTAAATATCCCAAACTCCAACTATTTCTTGTAATGTCGAGTCCATCTACAAAAATCATCGAAAACTTAATGGAGCCATATTAAAAGTTACTATTTATACACTAATGTTTCCCATGCTTTTATGGGGCTGATTTCACAGAGTGAAATTTTAATTTCAACCTGTAATATGAAGGACAACTACCAAAAGAACCTGTAAAGAGATTCATCTACATCTAGCATATTTTTCCACGTACTTTTGTGCCTTGAAATCTCATTTTCTAAGGAGAAGGATGTAGATCAGCAGGCAGGGATGCAGGAGATGCAGGGATGTAGGAGAAAGGATGTAGATCAGCAGGAAAGCAGAGAATCTCAAAATTATATTGAATCATAGAATTTGGTTTTATATATGCACAATGGCTTTCCCAAGGCTCCTTATTTCTTGTAATGTTATGTCCGTCTACAACAATCATTTAAATTGTGATTGGAGGCATTTAAGAGTTACCATTCGGCCAACAAAAAAATTCCAAAATGCCCAACAAAAGCAGATTTAAATTAGTGCCAGATTTTCTGAACATCCGGAGGTGACTTTACCGAGAGGCGAGAAGAGAACATTAGGTTAATCTTAGATTTTCCGAAAACCAATAACGATGATAATGTACAGTGTTAAGGTAGAAGATGGTGTGCATATTAGTCAACTTTGTGCACAAAATAGACTTTTAAATATTATTTGCATTAGTGATTTACGTATACAGTATTGTTTTGGGGTCACACTGGAATTCTGGATCATTTGTGAATTGGAATTATTGAGTCTAAAATGATATAGCCTGGATTTTGGAGGTTACGTTATAGTTTCGAAGTATATGTAGTTCAAAACCACACTTGGATGTATATAGGCAATTGTGGCATTACTATCATCTTCAGAGCACAAGTTTGCTAATGCACCAAGCAAACATTAGGGCAAAACTGTACCATTTGTCAACATTTTTAAAATGTAAAACTATAATTTCCCTTAATAATTAAAGACAGATCAATAATTATTACTTAGTATCACGTGGAGGAAAATTTTTTGTATTTAGTTCCAGTATTTCGGTAAATAAGGGTTCAAAGAGCCTCATTGTTAAATATGTTATTGAATTATAGGTAACATACATTTATTTACATATACAATATATATCACACACATACTCTACTGTATTTTGACATTTTCAGACGTTAGATGAATGTGTAGCCTTGCAGCATCAGATTGCTCAACTAATCATCTATGGATGCAAATTCCATTCTTCTGTGGTCATCACGCTGAGTGCTGGCAAGTTTCATGGTCATAGCAACGTGATAACGTTTAAATGTCTAAATGCAGCCTGTTCTCTCTACATATTTGCCTATTTACTCTCTACGTAAAAAAAAAATCCAACTTTGTGCCTAACTAGAATTGTATAAACTCAAGCAAAAACCAACTAACTCAAACTTATCACAGTTAATTATTACGTAATAATTAACTGTGATAGTTTGAGTTAGTTGGTTTTTGCTTGGTTTATACAATTCTAGTTAGGCACAAAAGTTGGATTTTTTTTTTTTACGTAGAGAGTAAATAGGCAAATATGTAGAGAGAACAGGCTGCATTTAGACATTTAAACGTTATCACGTTGCTATGACCATGAAACTTGCCAGCACTCAGCGTGATGACCACAGAAGAATGGAATTTGCATCCATAGATGATTAGTTGAGCAATCTGGATGCTGCAAGGCTACACATTCATCTAACGTCTGAAAATGTCAAAATACAGTAGAGTATGTGTGTGATATATATTGTATATGTAAATTAAATGTATGTTACCTATAATTCAATAACATATTTAACAATGAGGCTCTTTGAACCCCTTATTTACCGAAATACTGGAACTAAATACAAAAAATTTTCCTCCACGTGATACTAAGTAATAATTATTGATCTGTCTTTAATTATTAAGGGAAATTATAGTTTTACATTTTAAAAATGTTGACAAATGGTACAGTTTTGCCCTAATGTTTGCTTGGTGCATTAGCAAACTTGTGCTCTGAAGATGATAGTAATGCCACAATTGCCTATATACATCCAAGTGTGGTTTTGAACTACATATACTTCGAAACTATAACGTAACCTCCAAAATCCAGGCTATATCATTTTAGACTCAATAATTCCAATTCACAAATGATCCAGAATTCCAGTGTGACCCCAAAACAATACTGTATACGTAAATCACTAATGCCAAATAATATTTAAAAGTCTATTTTGTGCACAAAGTTGACTAATATGCACACCATCTTCTACCTTAACACTGTACATTATCATCGTTATTGGTTTTCGGAAAATCTAAGATTAACCTAATGTTCTCTTCTCGCCTCTCGGTAAAGTCACCTCCGGATGTTCAGAAAATCTGGCACTAATTTAAATCTGCTTTTGTTGGGCATTTTGGAATTTTTTTGTTGGCCGAATGGTAACTCTTAATATGCCTCCAATCACAATTTAAATGATTGTTGTAGACGGACATAACATTACAAGAAATAAGGAGCCTTGGGAAAGCCATTGTGCATATATAAAACCAAATTCTATGATTCAATATAATTTTGAGATTCTCTGCTTTCCTGCTGATCTACATCCTTTCTCCTACATCCCTGCATCTCCTGCATCCCTGCCTGCTGATCTACATCCTTTCTCCTTAGAAAATGAGATTTCAAGGCACAAAAGTTACGTGGAAAAATATGCTAGATGTAGATGAATCTCTTTACAGGTTCTTTTGGTAGTTGTCCTTCATATTACAGGTTGAAATTAAAATTTCACTCTGTGAAATCAGCCCCATAAAAGCATGGGAAACATTAGTGTATAATAGTAACTTTTAATATGGCTCCAATTAAGTTTTCGATGATTTTTGTAGATGGACTCGACATTACAAGAAATAGTTGGAGTTTTGGATATTTAAATATTGAGGATATTTAAAACCAAATTTTATGGTTTGTTTTTATTTAGCACTGGCAAGATTTTTGTTCACTCAGGTATGGCCCTGCTATAATTTGGAAATGAGTTTTGAGGCTGGGGACGTGAGAAATAAACTAGATGTAGTTAAATTTCTTTGCAGACATGTTCTTTTGGTAGCTGACTATTATATTATAGGTTGAAATGAAAATTTTGCCAAGTTTAAATTACCCCCTGTATTTGAGGTCGATCTCGAACCCATTGTTGATGTGACGACTTATATTGAATTTTGTAACTAGCTCATCAAGATTGTAACTTGCTTAGCTAAATGAATTGTGGGGCTCAGTCCCTGAGCCCATTATGTGCCTCTGTAACCCTATCCACTACCGCCCACGGGATGGGTATGGGGTGCATAATAAATGAACTAAACTAACTAACCCCATAGGGTATGGAAAAATGGATCCTGAAGGCATTTCCAGTTGCAACGAATCCCTCACTGCAACAAATTGGGTCTGGTCCAATATAGTTCATTGAATTGAGGTTGTATTGTATGTTATAAACAGGCCTGCAATATTGGAGATTTCACTCTAACACTGTACTAACATGGCAAATATTCACAACAAGAAACTTGTACAGTAATATCAATGTGTTACTGGTAAATATACATGACTAAGAGAAACTTGTGTACAGTAGTATCAACATGATACTGGTATTAATACACAACGAAGAGAAACTTACCATTTTATGTTGACCAAACCACAAACTAAAAGATGAAAAGATGACAATGTTTCAGTCCATCCTGGATCATTATCAAGTCGATAGTGATGAGACGAGGGAGGCACAGTCATAAGTGAGACAAGAGAGAGGTAGAGGAGGAGGAAATCTTAGAGGAAGGTAAAAGCTTCTTCAGCCACGTTATTGTGACTCATCGTCTGCTTACCATTTTATCACCCATCTTCTTATAAACGCGTTGTGGCTTAATGTCATCACCATACCGGATGAAGTAATAGTGGGACACTAGACGTTCGAGAGGATTTCTTATGATGTTGATGTATAGTGGTTGGACATTTACACCAAACCTGTTTTCAGTACAACAAATTTTATATTTCTCTTACATGTTAATATATAATGTAACCTACACAATGAAGTCACAAGAATGTGATGCATCTATAAGAAGACATTGAAGCCATATGATGGGATCGAACCAGTATCCCTAAACTCGGAACAGGTGTAGCCAGAACCGCCCGAGCTCATCCCCCCAACTGATTAAGCATACATCATGAACTGTTGCTTCGTCTGCCATTATACAAAATATTCAACGTTGGTCTGTAAACAACAAGACCTGTCTTGTTTACTGCTGCTCAAGACAAGTGGCTTATAGCTGCAATATATTTAAGTTTTAGTTATTAGGTAATTCTAAGGAGCTCTGGGAAGCAGCTCCTTCCCTTGAAAATTGAAGTACAAGTCAATCTTATTTTCATGTCACAATGAACTTATATTTATTTAGTCTCCATTCTTCACTACAGGACTATATTAAAGCTATGTGGTTATAATTATATGTAATTTTAATTATCAATATTATTACCTAATTCTAGATTTTTACTAGATGTTTAACAAAGTCTGGAGAAGTTGGCTCAATTTTTGGTAGAGAATTTCCACATTCCAGTTGGTATTGTATGTGGCTGAGGAATTCAGTGATGTGAGTCTGACCACATCATACAGCTTTAATGTTCTCATATAATGTAATCTCATATTGGTAAAAGTAATTAGTAGCATTTTAAATACATATACAGTGGAACCTCGGCTTACGAATGCCCATATTTACAAATTTTTCAGGTTATGTGCTCATTTATTGCAAAATTCGATTCGGTTTATGAGTGTTGCCTTGAGTTGCGAGTTTGTTAATACACGTATGGGTCGACCGAGCACGTGGTTCCTGGTAGAAAGGGCGACCGCGCCTCAGTTTAACAGTGCCTCCCACATAGTGATGATCACGCTTGAATTCTTTGTAAAGAATTTAATTATTTTTCAGTTTTTTTTTGGTTTCTAAACATAAAAGTAATTATTATATACCACATCATGGGGTCTCAATAAAGTCAGTGGTAAGGTTCAACCTATGAAAACACATGTGAGGATGCCCAGAGTAAAAACAAGTCTATGGAAAGGTTCTTAGTGAGACAAACAAGCAGTGAGCCACAACCAGGTCCAAGTGGAATGCGGGCAAAACGTAGGAGAATACCCCAGAGAAGTCATCACTGCCTGATGTTATAATGGAAGGAACGCCCCTTCCAATCACTAATACCTCTCCACCTTTCCCCCCTCTTCACCGTCTTCCATATGCCAACAAGAGTCATCAATAAAGTTAAGCTATAATTTGTACATACAGTACTACACTGTATAATATAAAATATGTGTTTATTATATATGAAATGTATTTTGACGTTAATATTTTTGGGAGTGTGGAACAGATTAATTCAATTTACATTATTTCTTATGGGAAAATTCATTTCGGGTTACAAGCCGTCTTTGGGAACAGATTAAATTCGTAACGAAGGTATCACTGTATATACTGTACTATAAACAGTAACCCATTGCAAAAATCCAACTGAATAATTAACTGACCTATTGAAATCCAAGTATGCAATATGACCATGATATATTCCAGGTTTCTTCTCTTCCCAGTTTGAAATATTATAGACAAGCCGCATCTGTAGAGGATGTTAATGCTGTAGAGTTAACTCCTAAATTAGTTTACCCAAGAAATCAAATAAGACATCTGGTCAACAGGAAAGCTTTTTTTCCGAGCAAATGCTGAAGAGTACAGAAAATACGTACTCAAAACTAAATAAAAATCAAAGTCCGATAACTTGTTAATATAGACATTTATGTTTAAAGTTCCTGATTGGTTATTTGATAAATATGCCTAATATGTTAAATATATATCATAAATAAAAGAAATATATTCTCCAAGGAATTTTAAGTATAAGTTGGGAGAAAATAAGGATTCGGTTATATTTTTACCCAAATTCATTTGTTTTCTTGATAGTAATTTTTATACAGTACATTCCTAAGAACAACAATAATCTTTCATACTTACTATTGATTATTATAATAGTACTCATTAAGGTGACCAAATATAAATGTTTATAATAATAATTCATATCTCATTGTGTCGTGGACAGGAAGCCAGAGTGTATTCATACATGGTAGACTTATATCGAGGGCTTTCCCCCCCCCCCCCCCCGCCCAGGATGCAACCCCGAGAACAGCTGACGAACTCCTGGGCACCTACTTGCTGCTAGGTGAATTGAGGCATTAGGTGAAAGGAAACGTGCCCAACCATTCTGTCCCGCCCAGGATTTGAACCTGGAATTCTCGATTGTGCGTCAAGAACGAACCCNTGTTAGGTTAGGAGAGGAAACTTTCAATTAATGGTTTACATACATTTTTGAAACCTTAGAACTTCCTGCCCTCCTAACCTACCAGACGACCCTTAAATTGGTGTTTTGGAAAACAAAATTCCAAAATTTAATTGGAAAATTAATTTTCATTTTGAATTACGTCGATATTTGGCCATAGCGCATACGAGTAAAAGCGACGTATTTGTAAGAGGACGGGTTGGACGAACAGCCTCACAACCAGGCAAGTCCCAGGAGCGGGTGGCCAAAGACTAGGCTATGGTCGTAGACGAACTCCCGAAATTACAAACATGGTAATCATTTAGTTATGGAAAAAGACTTTTAAGACACGTGCACCATAGTCTGCTCATGATGTTTTAACTTTTTGGTTAATAAGTGATTCGCTTCAACACAAACAACCGATTCATCCAATACTATAGCAGATACGCTAGGCATTATCCACCAATGATTATTATTCAAGAGAGCACACACGTTCTTTAAGCTGTTGCATCAAGATGATATTAATATGGAGCTCCAGGTGGAGGGCTACACTCAATATTTACAACATAAAACAGTTCTACATACTACATCCAGAGGGCTTAACTGGAAGCTAGAAATGCAAACAAGTCAAAGAAATGCAAGGAAATGCAGTTTACCACCCAGTATGGGTGGTCAGTGAGTGGAATGCACTGAAAAAAAATTGTGAGAGCCACCTTCATTCATAACTTTAAAGCCAGATTCAACAAAGGATTTGAACACCAGAATAGTTAAAGTAATATCCAACTGGTACAACAAGGGTACGGGGCAAGGCATAAAGAGCCAGACCTAATTTCCCCACAGTCATTAATAGGCAAGTATCTGGTAGTATCCACCAAATTTTGAATTTCTGCCTCTCAAAGATGGAGCATGCGTACGAGCTAGAGAGCTCCATTTGGGAAATATTCATGCGTCCGTTACTTAGGGATAGAGTGAGCACAATCTAGGGGAATAATGTGCTAGTGACAGCTCCTCAAAGACGGGCAGAAAGAGAAGAAACATTCTGTGGAAGAATATACAAGAACCATAACTACATTCCAAATAAACAAATAAGACTTTACCTTTGTATTTTGAAGCTTGGCTATAGTTTCATCAGACGGCATTATCTTCTTAGATGTTTTTCTTATGTGAGATTTTGTACCTGTAAAAATATAAACATAATATTGATATCAAGAAATTTCTGACAACTTTTTATATCTTCTTTTTCATAGCCAATAAACGTTCTCGGCTACTAGTACGAAAATGTAGAAAATCAATGTTATAAACAACAATTCTACATCCAAGTAGCAAACTATTAAGAGTTAAAGATAGTACAGGTGTATAGTCAAAGCATAGATATATATATATATATACAAGGTTTGGCAAAATCTACTACACATTACCATAAAAATCAAGCACAGTACAGTAGTAAGTTTGTAATAATAATCATTACTACATTTACAAATTACATACTATTCTGTAAAATTATTTATTTATAATTACAGCACTGAGTGAAGATTACTTGTCATTTACAGTGTATAGAGGATCTTCATTACGAACTTTGGTTATGTCTATTCTCAGTAATTTGCAATGAGTGTGTGCAGCATTTTCTCAAGATATGACAAGTGTCAAATCATGAATCTCGGTGGAAAAGATCATAACATCAAGGCAAATGGGGGCCCTGCAAGAACCCGCCGGCTTCCTGTCCTCATTGAGGCCACTAGTGTTAGTGGCTCTTGGGTAAACTCAGGTAAATGTGAAGTAATTTTACTTAACCAGAAACATTCAAAGCAAAGGAAGCCATCTAACCTAATGAGACCAATGCTCGCTAATCAGAGGAAGCGTCAATAAAACCCAACTTGAAATTTTGCAAAACCACTATTGCAGTGGTTACGAGAGTCAAAATTGCTATACATTGTGTATGTGCAGACAGGATGGAATCCGAGATCCCTTTTACTACCATGCATAGCGGGTAAATGTTGCTGTAACGGGTAAACGTTGCTGCAATGTGTAAATGTTATCGTAACGAGTAAGTGCATAATGTTTTAACGAGATCACACGAACGTGATACATCTGTGGGAAAATAACGAGAAAATAAAAATAATGTATATGCTCATCTCGCCTAATACCGTTTCAGTGATATCTGAAACTTCATCATAGAATTTTTCCTATTTACTCTTCCTGCTTGAAATTCAAGCAAATTGAGCTAGCATCTTGGAAACCTCCACTGCTTAAAGAAATTCTATAACTCTTATGTGAATACCAGAAGCCCTATAATTTGCATATTACATGTAAACTGCTTCATCTAGCTTTTTATATAAATTTTTTGTATACTATGTGGTTTTATTATTACTCAGTATATAGCCTGTAATGAAAAGAAACGGTTTCAACAGTTAATATTTTGATGCAGATTTTAAAATAACCTTCATTTTATATCTTCCAAACAAATATATGTTATTTTTGGCACCTAACGAACAATCAACTGTTCAATAGAGCCTACTATCAGGTGCTGATAAAAAATTTACACAGATGACTACACAACCAAAATTTCAACAGCCAGCCAGCCTAAATGCCAAACATTCGTATATGTTGTCCTGCTACTTCATAATATATTTTTAATACTCTATAATCCCAGATACTGTATTTGAGCTGTATATAAATTTTATATAATAATGGAACACTGGTCAAGGCAGGTTTTATATATATTGTTTATACTCAAAATTTAGATGTGTATTCTCTCCTACACAACTGTGCGTGCAGATAATAAGTCACAATAACGTCAGTGAAAAAAAAACGCCTAACCTATGTGAAGTGAAAGTGACAAAACATTGGCCCATCTCGGACCCTTATCAAGCCACAACTTGATCAGGATCCAAGACAGGACAAAACATTGTCGCTTTTCTTTATTCTCATGTGTGTGGGTTGGGTTATATATTTTGCATACCGAAATAATTTGCTCAGCATTTCGATGGGGCTTTGTGCAATGTATGACAAGCTCAGGCATGTACAGGCTTAAGTGTGAAAAATGTGTAATTTGCTACGCACTGCAAAATGACATGACAAAAATGTAATGTATCCATGAGAACATGATAAGATCATATGATAGGATCAAGGCCACATCCCCGAACTCCCAGGCACACGATATCTAGAGAGGGTTCTAGGAGTTGTTCTACTCTCCAAGACCGGCCTGAGGCCAGGCTCGATATGCATAACACTATGTTGTCATGCTTAACCCATAACATCTTCATTACCCATTTTCACCACTTTGTGGAGTGGATAGGAATGAGCCCAGGGAAGCAGTACAGTAAAACTAAAGTTAAGATTCCATTCACCCGAACTGTACGGGCTTTGAACCACGGATCCCACGTGTGTGAGGCAATATCTTCTAATGTTAAGATATTTTAAATATTTCACTCGTCTATATTCTACACTACACACATCCACAATACAACACAATATGGGAAACCATCCACAGTAGCACCCCACTGCATCATACAACCAGGTGTACAGTGCCCCTCACGAGTTGTCATATAGAAACAACACATATACACACACATACACTCTTCACATACTACTGTCACATGCCTTCCCATCACACCCCAAGCACTGTGCACGTGTAACAGTGAAACGTGCTTCGGATACATTTCTTTTATTACACACGTGAAAAATATTCACCATAGCATGTAATTAATAACTTTCTCCAATCATTTCTTACAAAGTATATACTGTAATTAAAGTTAATTAACCAGTTCTTAGAGAACTAATTTATAATGTTGCTATTCAAATGCATAAGTAAATAGAGCCTAATGCCCCGAATAAATAAATAACACTGTGGGAGTATGTCTCCCAAGATCCTCCCACAGCTGACTTGAATGGCTCATTGCAGTGCACAGAACTTCGTGCACAAAGCCTATTTCCCTTAATCCTGGATAGTTTTCTGGCATGTTGGGTATCTCCAGAATGCCCACTTAACCAGGAACACTTTTATGATACGTAGGCCGCCGTATGTCCAGGCAGGAAGTAGATACAGGAAAGTGTTAAGCATACTGGCCACCAAGGGTCAGTGAGTACATGCCTGGAGGAGAGCGTGGGACCGAGGGGAGACGCCAGCAGCGTCTGACCTCTGGGGTCAACCGGCGCGATGTTGAATAACAGCTATGACGTGTTCATGACGTCACTCCTGCTACTGCTCATCGAACGAGCTAATATGATTGGTTCCCGCTCATTTGCTGCAATGCTATTGGTCAAATTGTAACTTCTTTTGTGTTGTGTGCCACGAGATGCCCGGCACCCTTGCAAACTCATTCACGTGAGAGAGACCATACCCAGAGGACGTGTTCTGTTCTACCGGCCAATAGACTGAATACCGTCTATTCCTCACCGTCAAGTTAACTCAGCGTCTTTGCGATATACCACACACTCGCCCAGAATCACGAGTGCAAATATATTGTTTAGAAGCCTAAAGTGACAAATCTCCAGAGCGAAACAGACTGGCATCAGGTAACCCCTGGTGACAAAGATCGTCGTGAGTGACTTAGAGTGAACTAAGGCAGTGCCGCCGCCTAAGTAACCTGTGTGTGTGACCTTACCACAAGTGTACCTGCATGGTGTACCACAGCAGCCGCCAGCCGCCAGCCGCCACTCATCCTGAGCGTGTACCTCAGTACCTCGAGCGCCCGCCGCTAGCTGTCGCCAGCCGCCGCCGCCCTCACTCCTACGTGACGTCACCACCGCCAGTGCCAGTGTGTGTGCGTGTGTCTGTCTGTTAAGCATACAGCACGCCCTACTCACGAAATCATCTCAAGATACTGCGAGTACCCTCCGTGTCTACGAGCGAAACCAGCTGTCAGGCCACCTACGAGTGCTTGTATAAATGTGCCTGACTGAGTGAGTGAGTAAGGAAAGGTACCTTATCTGTAAGTACAAGATCTTATCATTGTTTATTGTGTCTGTGTTGATCTGAGGGATCAACCACAGTTCTCACCTTCTTATACCTGTCACAGGTTATAGGTGAATCGACGGTGTATGCGTGTTTATCTGTGTGGTATCACGGCATTTCACTCGTCTGTGAATGTGAGCTTCACATACACCACACACTTAGTTATTGTGTGATTATTATTGTGCATGTTATTGCCTGTCCCATTGACAGTGCCTTATATGTGTTTATTGCATATCATCATTACCGAGTATCCGGTTGGAACTCTTGTGATCCCTTTGCATACCGGCAGTTAGGTTGCCGTGTTAGTGATTGGCTGTCAACTGTGTTAAGTTAGGTGTTTCTCCACGAGTGGATATGAGTTGATTAGCCAGACGTCAAGAGTCTCGCTAATGCAACCATAGCTTTGCTGACGCCAATCTAAAGTAAATCAAGCACCCTGTGTATTAGTGGTTAAGTTAGTAAATAAACTACTGTTAAGTTTTATGCGGTGTTTCCGTTGAACCACTTCTGAATACTGCCAATATTACTCAAGCCTTCAGCTCTAAGTGTCTTCAACACTGAGTTGCCTAATTCACTAAACTATAAATTTGATGAGGACCCTAGGAGTCCCTTAAAGTGTTACATCATTGAGGAGATTCCAACGACCAACGTGGAACAGGACCAGGTGAGGCTAGTCTGAGAAGAGACCCACAAGGACTCTAACTCGACCTTGCTCCCAGGCCCTGTACGGTTGCTCTCGTATTTTCTATTCTGCTAATTCCGACTGCTTCGTGAAGCGTCTGCCACATGTACATTGGCGACGTACGCATTGCAGTCGTGACAGCAAAAAAAGAAACACCTCCACAAACACAAACTCCTCTTTGCTTTCAAGCAAGGAATGAGGGAGCCACGACTCTCTAAAAGGATGCCTTTATGACAAGATTATAACGAGACGCTTGTTACCCACGGCCATTCGACACCTCGAGGACTTCGAATTGGTCAAATTCCATCCCATGCGTAAGCCGAGAGCTAAATGACGCTTCTGACACGGTTTGGGTATAAAGATTTGGTCAGGGTGTATAGTCATAGGAGTTAAAGGGGAAGTGGCATGAGCTGGTTACGATGTATGATAACAAATGATTGAATAGGCCTCTAAACTCTTTCTAAACTTAAATATATATGAATAGTTAATGAGGCTATCTCTTTATTACTAATTGAATGATAATATTGTTGTTTTAACAGTGGCAGACAGTGAACAGTGGACTGGCAGGTGCACTTCCATGGTTCAAATTCAATATCCCAAAAAACTGACGCCAGCAAGAAGCGGCCACATTGGATAGACGAGACAGGACACTTCTGGATGTCACTCACTATGCCAGCTAAAACCTTATTGTCTTATATTAATCAATCTAAATTTATCTTGTTTAACTATTATATATAAATTAAATAATAACTAATCATTCACAAAATTTACAAGTAAGGTTTAGTCCATTCAGTGATGTTCATAAATGAGTTAATTTGTTTAAGAATAAACTTCAGCCACTTGAGCCTTACTAAATACTTGAGTTTAAGGTCAGATTCAAATAAAATAATCACTGAATAGTCTAATTCAAAATTCGGATTAAGTACGTCATATAATTCAGCCCCCAAGTACTGGGTGAGAACCAACAACAATTTTTTTGATAAAATCCACTGAGGGTAGGATTTATTACAAATAATTTCCCACAACACTATATTCACTATCTTCTATGCACCTGGGCTCTTTTTTTATCACTCACTATATCTGCCCATCCTTTTCACCACTCACTTTTACTCCTGCCCTAAAATTCCCTGAATTATTTGACTAATGTATAACTAATGAACAAATCCACAAGGGCCGTGATGAGGAGTTTGAACCTACGCACGGCTGTTCCCAGATGTACCTTAGTCAACTATGCCACAACATGATAAAAAGAATTGCAACCTGGAGTGCTACTGCCCTCACGAGGATAGTAGGTTCGAACCCTCATAAAGGCCCCTGTGGATTTGTTCATCTGATATATCATGCTATTGTGATTTCTGTGTGCAATGTATAATTAGTTTGCCCTATATACCCTATAAGGTATATATGATAAACACTAGGATTATAGTAAATATGCAGGAATATTTCAGCAATGTTTAGAGGACCTTTGACAAACCATCAGCTTTCTTTCCCCATCAAGCCACTAGAGAGAGAAAGTGGCCATCAGGTAAATATAATACAGTAAGATAAAAGCAGAAAACATAGATTGTCAATTTGAGAAAAATGAATCGATCAATACTTTACAATACCGTATTATAATTTGGGTATGGCCACGGTGAGGTTAACTATTAGTGAACATGTTGACTAAACCACACACTAGAAAGTGAAGGGACGACGACGTTTCGGTCCGTCCTGAACCATTCTCAAGTCAATTGTGGAGCGACTTCATAATCGACTTGAGATTGGTCCAGGACAGACCGAAACGTCGTCGTCCCTTCACTTTCTAGTGTGTGGTTTGGTCAACATATTTCAGCCACGTTATTGTGACTCCTCGTCTGCATATTAGTGAACATTACTGGGTAGATTTTACAGCTGAACAGCACCACTTCCTCTAATAAAGATTCATAGAGATTATATTAGTAGAGCAGGAAAGCACTAAGCCAGTGTAACTATATAGCACTTGGAAGGGACATGAGGACAAGGTGCTGGGATATAAGCACGGAAGAAATGGTGCCTAGGTATGCGTTAAAATACTAATGAACTGTGCATCTTATAATACAAGTGCAATATTTGATGGAGGTGGATAGCTCTTTGTAGTGAAAAATTTACAAGATGGAGGTATTGGCATATGACATCATGTGGCATTATACATTGAAAATACCCACCAGGAAATATGCATGTTGTCACTGACAGGCCAAGTATAATCATATTAATAAGACTACTTCAAAATATCATCTAGTGCATCTGATGGTTACGTGTGCATGTTACAAAGACTGGAGAGAGCAAGAGGCATGTGTGTATAGCACCAACATTTCTGCATAAGCATTTTTCCCACTTCATATGATCCATTATGAATCCACAACAATACTAGTCCTCATCCTCGTTAACTTTCATGCCCAGCATTACTGTAATCCCTATGCAACTGCAGCAGTCGTGCAGAAACATGAGAAAATTGAGGCAACACCTAACCTGGATACTATGGCAATATAATACAAATCACCAGGGGCCAGATTCACGAAGCAGTTACTCAAGTACTTACGAACGTATACATCTTTCCTCAATCTTTGACGGCTTTGGTTACATTTAATTAATAAATAGTTTACGAACATGAAAACTTCCCAATCAACTGTTGTTATGGTTATAAACAGCCCCCTGGTACTTCACAACTCATTAACTGTTTAATAATTGTAAACAAAGCCACCAAAGATTGAGAAAAGATGTACAGGTTCGTAAGTGCTTGCATAACTGCTTCGTGAACCTGGTCCCAGGACCCTTGGATTTGGATTAATACATTCTTTGCCAGCCTTCAACCCAGACACACTACTATATCCAGTAGATGAATACACAGTGCAGGATACTGATACCAGCTACTGTATATGTAAATACTGTCGATGAATTTTATAGAAATAAAGAGCTTGCAGTCCTGCCAACTTCAGTACACACATTAATGTCTTTGATGAGGGCATTAAAATAGGATAAACATTCACAAAACAGCAGAAATTTTCATATACCCTGTATACAACAATAACCTACAATGGGATACAGAGTGAAAAAGAGCAAACTTGAAATTTATCACTCGATGCGGGGAATCCAAAACCACTAAGTGTGGCACAGTAGAGCTGATTACACAGCAAAACATATACAGGCGAGGCGTCACAATAACGTAGCTGAAATATGTTGATCAAACCACACAAACAAACTAGAAAGTGAAGGGACGACGACGTTTCGGTCCGTCCTGGACCATTCTCAAGTCGATTGTGACTGGACCATTCTCAATTCACAATTGACTTGAGAATGGTCCAGGACGGACCAAAACGTCATCATCCCTTCACTTTCTAGTGTGTGGTTTGGTCAACAAAACATATACAGTATACGTACCGAGTTAGTGGATTTGCTTGTCATAAAATAAACTCGATACGACTCCCAAAGTATTGCCTTAACATTTTATACTATAAAATGAGTTCACAGTCATGGACATGAATTCAATGAGGAGCCTGCTAGTAAAATTAGAAAATGGTCATCCTGGAGCAGAGATGCCAAATAATCCAAGAAGTACAAATAAAGCTTTTATGCATAGCATTTACTGAATTAGTGACTTGTATGAAGCAGACAAATAATGAATTTAGAGGTGGTCTCATCATTCATATTAGCAAAGTTAACAAAAACAGATGCCAGTCATATAGAGCAACTTTGAGGAGGAGTTGCATGTGAAGAGCTTTCTCATATGGCTTAGTTGAAGAAAATAATACTTGCCCATCTAACATTTGTGCAAGAGATTAATAAGGATGTTATGTTTTACTTGCCTTTACTAAAGAAAACTGCAGACACACTGAAAAACTGTAATGAAATTACCATAAGAAAACCTGTTTTTATGCCTGGAAAATCACGGTCATAAGTTAAGAAGCCAAAAAGAATGAAAAGAGACATGCTTTCCAGTGACAATATACACCTTACAGGGACCAATCAACAAGAAATCTAAAGTGAACACTGTACCAGGCTCACTCACCACCCTTGTCAACACGACAGTACTGTAGATGGTCCTATCCTTCATAATACATACTGTCGATGGTCCTATCCTTCACAATACATACTGTGGCAAGTGCATCACAANGACTTAAAAAGATTAACCTTCAAAATTATTACAGCTTACAGTAGGTCTATGTCAGCTCGCAACATAGGGAACCGAGTTCAATCTCCGGGCGGGACAGAAATGGTTGGAAATGTTCCCTTTCACCTGATGACTCTGTTCACGTAGTAGTAAATAGGTACCTGGGAGTTAGGCAACTGTTGTGGGGTGCATCCTGGGGTAGGTCAGTAGTTGCCCCTGTATGACCTCAATAAGCCTAAATACAGGCTCCCAGCCCCAACAAGGATTTTTTTTTGCAGGCAGTTTATTGCAAGCTTGCAAAGAAAGTCAAAGTACCAAGAAAATTGTCTCTCCCAAGCCCATGTGATTGGTTAAGATGCTCCCAACATTGCCAAGAAATGAAGTTTGCCATTTACAAATTTTGTATATCATGTATCAAAATGTGTAATTCTTCCAACACATGTACTGTACTGTACATAATCATCATTACCCCCTTTATTTCCCACTTTCATGGGGTGGGGAGGCATTAGCCTGGAAAAAACAGGCGAGTAATATACACAACGAGATCACACAAGAACATGATGTATCGAGATAGATATCGGAGGTCGCACGATGGGATTAAATCCCACATTCGTGGACTCCCCAGGCACATGCATTACAAACTGAAACATGAGTAATACACTAAATGATTACAGATATGAAATAATAAAATGTTAAAAATATTACTTGCCCATTCATTATAACATCCGCAATAAAATATTTATCACGGATAAACAAGCATCACCGTACTCCAGCAGTCATTCACCGCAGAACTCTACCACTGCTCAGTGTTTTATCCACACTCAACACACCCACCCACCTTCTTTCTGATTCTTCTCCTACCCTCAAATTTCCTTTACCACACTTTTTTGCCAGTCTTCAATCTTCTATTCATTCAACATGGCCAAACCATCTTAGTCTTGAGGTTACAAACTTTTTACACTCCAGATTTCTAAATGACATTTTCATTCCTTGATGACCTTCTCATTCCTTATTCTCATCTACTCTCCTAACAGCAGATATGATTCTCAGATTGTTTTTACTGCTCTAACACTGTCGTCAAGCATTCATACATAACAGGTGACATCGCTTCTCCTTCGTAATTACCTAAGTGTAATTACCTAAGTGTAGTTACAGGATGAGAGCTACGCTCGTGGTGTCCCGTCTTCCCAGCACTCTTTGTCATATAACGCTTTGAAACTACTGACGGTCTTGGCCTCCACCACCTTCTCCCCCAACTTGTTCCAACCGTCTACCACTCTGTTTGCGAAAGTGAATTTTCTTATATTTCTTCGGCATCTGTGTTTAGCCAGTTTATATCTATGACCTCTTGTTCTTGAAGTTCCAGGTCTCAGGAAATCTTTCCTGTCGATTTTATCAATTCCTGTTACTATTTTGTATGTAGTGATCATATCCCCTCTTTTTCTTCTGTCTTCTAGTTTTGGCATATTTAATGCTTCTAACCTTTCCTCGTAGCTCTTACCCTTCAGTTCTGGGAGCCACTTAGTAGCATGTCTTTGCACCTTTTCCAGTTTGTTGATGTGCTTCTTAAGATATGGGCACCAAACAACAGCTGCATATTCTAGCTTTGGCCTAACAAAAGTCATGAACAATTTCTTTAGTATATCCCCATCCATGTATTTAAAAGCAATTCTGAAGTTAGAAAGCATAGCATAGGCTCCTTGCACAATATTCTTTATGTGGTCTTCAGGTGATAGTTTTCTATCTAGAACCACCCCTAGATCTCTTTCTTTATCAGAGTTCTTTAAAGATTTCTCACATAATATATAGGTTGTGTGGGGTCTATGTTCTCCTATTCCACATTCCATAACATGACATTTATTAACATTAAATTCCATTTGCCAAGTGGTGCTCCATATACTTATTTTATCCAGGTCTTCTTGAAGGGCATGACAATCATCTAAATTTCTTATCCTTCCTATTATCTTAGCATCATCAGCAAACATGTTCATATAATTCTGTATACCAACTGGTAGATCATTTATGTAGACAATAAACATCACTGGTGCAAGAACTGAACCCTGTGGTACTCCACTTGTGACATTTCTCCAGTCCGATACATTGCCTCTGATCACAGCCCTCATTTTTCTATCAGTCAGAAAGTTTTTCATCCATGTTAGAAGCGTACCTGTCACTCCTCCAATATTTTCCAGTTTCCAGAACAACCTCTTATGTGGAACTCTGTCGAAAGCCTTTTTTAGGTCCAGATAGATGCAGTCAGCCCAACCATCTCTTTCCTGTAATATCTCTGTTGCTCGATCATAAAAACTGAGTAAATTCGATACACAGGATCTACCAGATCGAAAGCCATACTGTCTGTCTGATATTATATCATTTCTCTCCAGGTGTGCTACCCATTTAGTTTTGATTATTTTTTCCAATATTTTGACTATTACACTTGTCAATGATACCGGTCTATAATTAAGGGGGTCTTCCCTGCTTCCACTCTTGTAAATTGGAACTATGTTAGCCTTTTTCCACACATCAGCTACAACTCCTGTAAACAGGGATGCCTGAAAGATCAGTTGAAGAGGGATGCTGAGCTCAGGTGCACATTCTCTCAGAACCCATGGTGAAACTCCATCTGGACCAACTGCTTTGTTCTTATTTAGCTCTTTGAGCATTTTTTCCACTTCGTCTCTAGACACCTCTATGTGCTCTATGTTGTTCTCTGGAATTCTTATTGTATCTGGTTCCCTGAAGATTTCATTTTGTACAAACACACTTTGGAACTTAATGTACACCTCTCGTGTACACTCGAGAGGTGTAAGGAAACACGTGTAAGGAACTCGTGTACACCTCTGAATGCATCTAGTCTTGTTTTGATATTCTAACCCAAAGCTTTCAGAGCAACAGCCCTGACTGACCTTACTCTCAACTTGAATTGCACAAATACCACTCTTGGCAGTCACACATCCCAGATATTCAATCGCCCACTACCACTGGTCACACAGTATTTCAAACAAAGAATTTTCATTTCTCTCAACTATAACCATTTGTTAAACATTTACTTCAAAACACACTTCTCTCACACACTTCAAATTTGAAACTAATCTACATAGTTCTCTTTCACTCTGTTAAAAGAGTTTATGCAACATTTGCATAAATAAAATTGTATAAACTGTTCTCCAATCACTAATTTTAGATCTATAAACAAGGTTATCAACCCTTCTCTAATATTTATCTCCCTCATGACTATATACAGTATGCATACCCAGCACCTTAAATAACCAGTGATATCACACAACCCTGAAGTGCAGCTGTCTACATCTTCAGCTCACAACCGAGGATTCCGGGGGTTTGATCCCCCCACAGTAGGATAGAGATGGTTAGGTACATTTCCTTTCATCTGATGCCCATGTTAGACTAATGTAAGTTGCATCCTGGGAACTGGGAAAGATTATCAGGAGTTGTTGGCCTAGAGAGACCTTAAATTAATTAAGAACATAAGAATGAAGGTAACTGCAGAAGGCTTATTGGCCCATACGAGGCAGCTCTTATTTGAACTGTCTCAGACCTTGACGAGCATTAATAAGCTTCCTGTCCCTGACTATGGGTAATTGTAAGGTAACCCACACACCTATACTAATATCGCACTTGTGACTCATTGCGCCATTAGCAGTCACATGCATTGCTACCAACAAGGAAAGTTCTCAGGATTTAACAATACTGCCAACTTCATAAATGCTCAGGCACTCTGAAAGTCCTCCTTCATTAATTTTCTTCAATACCATATGCACCTTACAATCTCTCCCATGCCTACTTTACAACCTGTTCAATGCAAATCTCTGCAATATAGTCTCTTCCACCACAGAACCCACTTTATTCATCCATGATAAATTTCTTGGTAATCTCCTGTACTCTTTATCTTGCTTTGACCACTTAAAGTCTTCACAAATGTTATAACAGCTCAATCACGGCTCCTTTTCCAAACCACCAACAAATACAACTATCTTATGCTAGCCGGGCAAATTCTCTGCACACACACACGAGTAAACACTACTTGGAGTTCAAACGTATTTTCTTCACAACATTTAATGATTTCTGCATATACCTCATGAACACCTGTAACTTTCCCACATACCAGCTCCTTCACTAATGTATTAACCTTTTCCAAAGACATACCAGTTATTTTACAATCTTGCATTCTTCTAGACCATCAAACAAAAGGCCAAGCATACCTGGAGAGAGCTTCGGGAGTTCTTCTACTCCGCGAGCCTGGCCTGAGGCCAGGCTCGACCAGGGCCAAGCACATTCACATTAATTCATCACTTCGAATCATAATAGCATTCTCCCCACCTATTTCTAATCTCTACACCATTTAACTTTCTCCCATGTACAGGGAATAAGTAACAATAACATGGTTGAAACAAATAACCCAACCCACACATGGGATGAAATGATACTGATAACGTTCGGTTCGTTCTGGACCTTTGTCGAGATGTGACACGGTATGATAAGGGTCCAAGATACCTCAAAATGTTGACACTTTCATTTCAATCCATGTGTGTGAGGGTCAGGCTATTTATTTCTCCCAAAGCTATCTTGAACATCCTATTTACTCATCCACGAGTCTGCGTGCTACATTTCCTGACTTAATTTCAAAAGGTGCCCTGCTTTCTCAAGACATTACCGGTAATTACTTTTAATTTTTTCTTCTGATCTCCTCAATTGCTCTATTTTTTTTTAACGAAGGGAACTGCATAAGGGCTATTTGCCCATAAACAGGCAGCTCCTATTTTATACCCATCCAAACCCATTCATATACCTAACCCTCCACACTCCAAACATTCCACCAATGCTACATCTATTTGGTTACCGATAATTTGTTCCCTAAATCAACAGCCTATTTCTAAGCCAGTATTTACCACTTCTCCAATAAATAACAACTGTTTAAAAGTTCTAGTTTGTGTTTATACATTTAACCTAATTTATCTCTCTTGTTATCACCCATTTATATACAATACACTGTACTGTACATTAACAATGCCACTCCCTATTCTTCATCTTTTTATTTTTAACCTTATTGTTAATATTACTATATTTTTATTCTTTCTTCCTACAGAAGGTTTCTCATTCCCAGGATTACCTTCGCCATCCTTCACGGCACGCACTCAAGTGAACTTATGTCCCTTCTAATCTGTTTTACATACTTTGATGCTGCAATAAATTATCTACAGCATCTGAAGAATTAATCAGTTTTCTTTATGTGACTTTATTTCAATCACAGCACATTAAAATGTAAATAATGCGGTAATAACTTTTAACTGCCTAGAACTGTTCACTTTCTTAACCTCAATATAGAATCAAAACCTCTGTAAATGAAAATACAAATATATAATTGCATTCTTAAACAGGAGGGCGGATGACTCAAGTGGCCGCAACAGGAAGAGTAACCGTAGCAACGTGTATAATACGATAACGTGGTATTATGAGCAGAATGCCGGCAAAATCTGGTAACAAATTATGAAAAGTGTAGAACCAAGTTAAAAACTTAAAAAAATACTTTGAGAGTTTTGCAAAGTTCCCAATAAAAATTACATAAATCTGATGTATACTTTTGTACTGTTAAGTATTAAGTACATGCATGTCACGAGTGGTTAATAATCCCCCCCCCCCAAAATGGAAACAGGTTTCAATGAATATTAAGAAAAACTTCATAGTTCTTTAGAATAACATTTTTGCAGCCCGTCCTCATCAAAAATGGCCAATTTTCACTCCCTGCAGCCACCAAACCATCTGTTCACAAATGAAAATGCTTTAAGCTTCACTCACAAGTGATGATATTCGAACATTTCTTGAACACGTTTCGTTGGCAACCTATGCTCGAATCGCAACTCTGTAAATGCTTCGCCCACATGCTACAAATATAAGTACTGTAACTGCCAACACAGCCTAAACACTTAACCTACCTTAACCTATGCCTAAATACATACAATAATATATAATATTAATTTATATTTGAGAAAATTCCTATTTTGAAGGAACAGCTCAATAATTGATGAATGCATCTTTGGGGTTGGCTGATGGATGGATTGAACATAGCCTGAGGATGGGTTGCATTTTTGGTACCTCAACCAAGCCAAATTCACCCACCGAACTTAAATGTATCGAATCTCGCCACTTCAAAAACTGCACGATTTCATCCAAAATGGTCCCATTGACTTTTCTACACTGTAAATTGTTTAATTAAGTTTAAGTTCTCTGACATTTATAATAACATATAGAGATAATGGGTCACTATTTAGAACTCCTCGCTCTCAATATGAAAACTAATCCTATGATCCTTTTCAAACAAGACCCATTCACTTTTACTACCCCCCAAATACTATATGACCAACTTCACCTATGAAATAACTTAGGAACCTGTTCCAATTACAGTAATAACATTCTGGCACCTGTAGACGTAAACTCGGAGTTCCACTGAATGATAAAAAAAAAAAGCACAAGAATACTGGTATAAAAATTTAGGAAAAGAAAGCGCTGCACTAAATAACTTGGCCTAGTGATCTGGATTTAACCAGACCTCTCTCTGGAACCCGGACGTTTCTTTCCCCACAGCTGTTTCACAACTACTGGGCTGTTAAATAACGAAAAAACAAAAAACAAGCGTTGAATGTAATGAAACGGTCATTTTCTGGGCGAGTCCCGGAGGCTCCCCGGAGCTTACTAGGCTGATATGCTAATGTCAGACTTTGGCATCAGTCATGTGTATGGAGCTCTATGGGCCTACCGGGGACCACGAGCCAGAACCTGGCCCCCTCAGAAGAGGCAAGGGGAGCAATGGCCTATAGAAACCCCTGTGTGGTTGGAAGCATTCTATGTCTGCCATTGACCGGGTTAGGCACCCAGAAAGGTAAGCGTTCCAAAACAAACCCCTATTCTGGTGAAAATTGCTACCACAATCTGAGCAAGTAGATAGAACTCCCCTAAATAAAATAAACGAGCAAACAATCATGACGTCACACGTCGCTGTCCGTGCAGCTCCCCCCTTCCCGGGAGGGGAAAGGGGGAGCCCCAGACCCATCTGCGTGGGTCTGGGGGGTCACGCACCACCTAGAAGACAGACACCACACTCTAGGTACAGTGCTGAAACAACCACCGCATCAGCCTTAGCCTTAGAACTGGGGGTGGATAGCCGGCGCGATGGGTCTAAGACTCCCCCTTCCCCCTCCTGGGGAGGGGGGAGCTGCGCGGACAGCATCGCGACGACGTGTGACGTCATGATTGTTTGCTCGTTTATTTTAGGGGGAGTTCTATCCACTTGTTCGGCTTGTGGTAGCAATTTTCACCAGAATACGGGTTTGTTTTGGGACACTTACCTTTCTGGGTGCCTAACCTGGTCGATGGCAGACATAGAATGCTTCCAACCACACAGGGGTTTCTATAGGCCATTGCTCCCCTTGCCTCTTCTGAGGGGGCCAGGTTCTGGCTCGTGGTCCCCGGTAGGCCCATAGAACTCCATACACATGACTGATGCCAAAGTCTAACATTAGCATATCAGCCTAGTAAGCTCCGGGGAGCCGAAGGGGCTCTCCCCAGAAAGAGAACAGAAAAGACCACTGACTACCTTCACACGGCAGTACATAATATGTATATACATTAAATCTTAAAACATATAAAATGATGCACATACATCTACATAACATACAGATATGTCAATACATGAATATCTATACGAGTGGTTTACAGTCAAGTATTTAATTACTAAGGCATATATATAGTTTTGTTTTTGCTTGCCAGTTTTGCCCATACAATATACAGTATTCAAAGAATTCACTTAAAGGGAAACACAGCATTTAAACAGACTACACGAGTTTGCCCAGCTGAACCCTTGGGGGAAGAACAGGGTTGGTTCGGACAGCATGTTGTGATGACATCACAGCCCACCCTTGCTTTTGGAACGGGATTTAAACTTTTGGAACAAACTTTTGTAAAGTCTGCAATGGTCAAGTGGATAACATACTGGATCCGCTAGGGTGTTTGGAGTACCAGGCTATCTCAGGTTTGAATCCTTCACGAGGTTGAATTCTTTAGTTGCATATAACTTACACGTTTATGCAAGTGTGTCACGTATGTTCTATTTTTATATATATATATAACTGAAAACTCACACCCCAGAAGTGACTCGAACCCATACTACCAGGAGCAACGCAACTGGTATGTACAGGGACGCCTTAATCCGCTTGACCATCACGACCGGACATAAGGAAGTGATAGCCGAAGCTATTTGAACCACTTCCCCGCCGGCACTAGGATGGTAATCTTGGGCATAGCATTTTATCAAATCACCTCATTTTTTTGGGGCACACGCGTGAGGAACACAAATGCGAACAAGCCTGAATGGTCCCCAGGACTATATGCAACTGAAAACTCACACCCCAGAAGTGACTCGAACCCATACTACCAGGAGCAACGCAACTGGTATGTACAGGGACGCCTTAATCCGCTTGACCATCACGACCGGACATAAGGAAGTGATAACCGAAGTCACTTCTGGGGTGTGAGTTTTCAGTTGCATATAGTCCTGGGGACCATTCAGGCTTGTTCGCATTTGTGTTCCTCACGTGTTGCCCCCAAAAAATGAGGTGATTTGATAAAATGCTATGCCCAAGATTACCATCCGAGTGCCGGCGGGGAAGTGGTTCAAATAGCTTCGGCTATCACTTCCTTATGTCCGGTCGTGATGGTCAAGCGGATTAAGGCGTCCCTGTACATACCAGTTGCGTTGCTCCTGGTAGTATGGGTTCGAGTCACTTCTGGGGTGTGAGTTTTCAGTTGCATATAGTCCTGGGGGACCATTCAGGCTTGTTCGCATATATATATATATATATATATATAATATTTATTTATTTATTTTAGGGATATGTTTTTTAGGTTTTAGTAAAGCTCAACCTACTCCGACTCACATGACTCCATGATAGAGTCACATCACATGACGAACTAGGCAGAAGAATAAATGAAGCTGCAGAAGACCTATTGGCCCATGCGAGGCAGCTTCTATTTATATCCACCCAACTCGCTTGTGTCTAGCCTACACTTGAAACAATTCGATGATCCTACGTCTATCAGGTTACCCCGGCAATTGGTTCCATACATCAACAACTACTTTCAGGCAACTCATCAATTAAAATGAAACTTAACAGAAATGTAAATCAACTGGTCGAACTGTATTATTGGATTATATGACTGATGAATACTGCTTTCTTTTCAAAATAATGATGCACTGTATTCATACTGTGGCTTCATGATAAATAATATCATTTCTCAATTCACCTCTATATAAATTTATTTCATACTATTGGAATTAAACGTGTTTTGGTTTCAATGTGTTGACTTTTATGAACGCCAGAATTTACAGATATTTTCCCAAAAACTTCCAAACCATTCCCAGTCTCCCCCTCCATTAACAAATCCATTAGGTCATTTGGATAACAAATAAGCTTTGGCTAATATTTAAAAGATTCTGCAGAAAATCTTGACACTGAAGAAATAAGTACTGTAAATATGCGTAAAACCATTGTGTGTAAACTAGCAGTGTGGGTACAAAAACCAACTTGAGTTAGACTGCCAATGCACCACAACACACAGAAAGATCGTAGAATTAAGTGCAGTAGATTAATGATTCACAGAACCATCGTTTCTTTTTCCAATCCACTACAGTATTCCAATGCACTTTATGGACATGATGGAACTACAAAAAACTGTAACTAATACATCTAGTAAATTATTAAATTATTTATGCACTGTCTACATAATTACCAAGATTTCTCTAATGTGCCTTATCTACGTCATTACCCTAAGAGTGACATCATAAACAGCAATTAAAATGTCGACGAGGCACTTGTGGGGGAAGTGAAGACTGACTCTGTGGTGTACAAAACTGAGAAAGCCAAGCACTTAAATAATCACAATTCCCAATGAGTTTACTTATCCTATATAGCACCATTAATTTCACTGGGTCATGTTTGAACACTCCTTAGCTTTTCCTGGGCTTAATTTTACCATAGACAAAGTTTTGTCCTCTATCCACAAGGCCGCCACCATTTTCAGCTTCTACGAGGGTCTTCTTACGAATATAGTGGAAGTGATCCAGAGCAAAGTTGTAAAACTCATTTTCCAACCTCCAAACCTGCAAAGACAAATACTTATCCAAATTATTCAAACAAACAAATTCAAATGTATTGTAGCCTCTAGAAGGGCCTTTTTGAGAATATGGCAAAAATCATCCAGAGCAGAGTTGTAACATTCTTGTTCCAAACTCTATACTTGCAAAGACAGCACATTATTTAAAATGTAATATAAATCTCGGTAATAAGTTTAAAATTTAAGCCATAGTGGAAGCTTTCAAACAGAACTGGACAAGTTTTTGCTGGAGTTACTGGATCCACCAGGCTGTTATGGTTATGTGGACTTTTAGGCTATAAAGATAAACCACTCCGTCCTCTTATAAATTACTGTACGTCGCATTTCACTAGTATGCGCACTCAGGCTAAAAATTGACGTAATTCAAATTGAAATCTGCTCACGAAAGTGACGTACTGTCACGTTTTCTGTTTTGGTTCCTCTGGATAAGTCTGTTAGGTTAGGAGAGGAAACTTTCAATTAATGGTTTACATAACATTTTGAAACCTTAGAACTTCCTGCCCTCCTAACCTACCAGACGACCCTTAAATTGGTGTTTTGGAAAACAAAATTCCAAAATTTAATTGGAAAATTAATTTTCATTTTGAATTACGTCGATATTTGGCCATAGCGCATACGAGTAAAAGCGACGTAATTTGTAAGAGGACGGGTTGGACGAACAGCCTCACAAACCAGGCAAGTCCCAGGAGCGGGTGGCCAAAGACTAGGCTATGGTCGTAGACGAACTCCCGAAATTACAAACTGGTAATCATTTAGTTATGGAAAAAGACTTTTAGACACGTGCACCATAGTCTGCTCATGATGTTTTTAACTTTTTGGTTAATAAGTGATTCGCTTCAACAGAAACAACCGATTCATCCAAATACTATAGCAGATACGCTAGGCATTATCCACCAATGATTATTATTCAAGAGAGCACACACGTTCTTTAAGCTGTTGCATCAAGATGATATTAATATGGAGCTCCAGGTGGAGGGCTACACTCAATATTTACAACATAAAACAGTTCTACATACTACATCCAGAGGGCTTAACTGGAAGCTAGAAATGCAAACAAGTCAAAGAAATGCAAGGAAATGCAGTTTACCACCCAGTATGGGTGGTCAGTGAGTGGAATGCACTGAAAAAAAATTGTGAGAGCCACCTTCATTCATAACTTTAAAGCCAGATTCAACAAAGGATTTGAACACCAGAATAGTTAAATTAATATCCAACTGGTACAACAAGGGTACGGGGCAAGGCATAAAGAGCCAGACCTAATTTCCCCACAGTCATTAATAGGCAAGTATCTGGTAGTATCCACCAAATTTTGAATTTCTGCCTCTCAAAGATGGAGCATGCGTACAGAGCTAGAGAGCTCCATTTGGGAAATATTCATGCGTCCGTTACTTAGGGATAGAGCGAGCACAATCTAGGGGAATAATGTGCTAGTGACAGCTCCTCAAAGACGGGCAGAAAGAGAAGAAACATTCTGTGGAAGAATATACAAGAACCATAACTACATTCCAAATAAACAAATAAGACTTTACCTTTGTATTTTGAAGCTTGGCTATAGTTTCATCAGACGGCATTATCTTCTTAGATGTTTTTCTTATGTGAGATTTTGTACCTGTAAAAATATAAACATAATATTGATATCAAGAAATTTCTGACAACTTTTTATATCTTCTTTTTCATAGCCAATAAACGTTCTCGGCTACTAGTACGAAAATGTAGAAAATCAATGTTATAAACAACAATTCTACATCCAAGTAGCAAACTATTAAGAGTTAAAGATAGTACAGGTGTATAGTCAAAGCATAGATATATATATATATATACAAGGTTTGGCAAAATCTACTACACATTACCATAAAAATCAAGCACAGTACAGTAGTAAGTTTGTAATAATAAGCATTACTACATTTACAAATTACATACTATTCTGTAAAATTATTTATTTATAATTACAGCACTGAGTGAAGATTACTTGTCATTTACAGTGTATAGAGGATCTTCATTACGAACTTTGGCTATGTCTATTCTCAGTAATTTGCAATGAGTGTGTGCAGCATTTTCTCAAGATATGACAAGTGTCAAATCATGAATCTCGGTGGAAAAGATCATAACATCAAGGCAAATGGGGGCCCTTCAAGAACCCGCCGGCTTCCTGTCCTCATTGAGGCCACTAGTGTTAGTGGCTCTTGGGTAAACTCAGGTAAATGTGAAGTAATTTTACTTAACCAGAAACATTCAAAGCAAAGGAAGCCACCTAACCTAATGAGACCAATGCTCGCTAATCAGAGGAAGCGTCAATAAAACCCAACTTGAAATTTTGCACAACCACTATTGCAGTGGTTACGAGAGTCAAAATTGCTATACATTGTGTATGTGCAGACAGGATGGAATCCGAGATCCCTTTTACTACCATGCATAGCGGGTAAATGTTGCTGTAACGGGTAAACGTTGCTGCAATGTGTAAATGTTATCGTAACGAGTAAGTGCATAATGTTTTAACGAGATCACACGAACGTGATACATCTGTGGGAAAATAACGAGAAAATAAAAATAATGTATATGCTCATCTCGCCTAATACCGTTTCAGTGGTATCTGAAACTTCAGCATAGAATTTTTCCTATTTACTCTTCCTGCTTGAAATTCAAGCAAATTGAGCTAACATCTTGGAAACCTCCACTGCTTAAAGAAATTCTATAACTCTTATGTGAATACCAGAAGCCCTATAATTTGCATATTACATGTAAACTGCTTCATCTAGCTTTTTATATAAATTTTTTTGTATACTATGTGGTTTTATTATTACTCAGTATATAGCATGTAATGAAAAGAAACGGTTTCAACAGTTAATATTTTGATGCAGATTTTAAAATAACCTTCATTTTATATCTTCCAAACAAATATATGTTATTTTTGGCACCTAACGAACAATCAACTGTTCAATAGAGCCTACTATCAGGTGCTGATAAAAAATTTACACAGATGACTACACAACCAAAATTTCAACAGCCAGCCAGCCTAAATGCCAAACATTCGTATATGTTGTCCTGCTACTTCATAATATATTTTTAATACTCTATAATCCCAGATACTGTATTTGAGCTGTATATAAATTTTATATAATAATGGAACACTGGTCAAGGCAGGTTTTATATATATTGTTTATACTCAAAATTTAGATGTGTATTCTCTCCTACACAACTGTGCGTGCAGATAATAAGTCACAATAACGTCAGTGAAAAAAAAAACGCCTAACCCATGTGAAGTGAAAGTGACAAAACATTGGCCCAACTCGGACCCTTATCAAGCCATAACTTGATCAGGATCCAAGACAGGACAAAACATTGTCGCTTTTCTTTATTCTCATGTGTGTGGGTTGGGTTATATATTTTGCATACCGAAATAATTTGCTCAGCATTTCGATGGGGGCTTGTGCAATGTATGACAAGCACAGGCATGTACAGGCTTAAGTGTGCAAAATGTGTAATTTGCTACGCACTGCAAAATGACATCACAAAAATGTAATGTATCCATGAGAACATGATAAGATCATATGATAGGATCAAGGCCACATCCCCGAACTCCCAGGCTCACGATACCTAGAGAGGGTTCTAGGAGTTGTTCTACTCTCCAAGACCGGCCTGAGGCCAGGCTCGATATGCATAACACTATGTTGTCATGCTTAACCCATAACATCTTCATTACCCATTTTCACCACTTTGTGGAGTGGATAGGAATGAGCCCAGGGAAGCAGTACAGTAAAACTAAAGTTAAGATTCCATTCACCCGAACTGTACGGGCTTCGAACCACGGATCCCACGTGTGTGAGGCAATATCTTCTAAAGTTAAGATATTTTAAATATTTCACTCGTCTATATTCTACACTACACACATCCACAATACAACACAATATGGGAAACCATCCACAGTAGCACCCCACTGCATCATACAACCAGGTGTACAGTGCCCCTCACGAGTTGTCATATAAAAACAACACATACACACACACATACACTCTTCACATACTACTGTCACATGCCTTCCCATTACACCCCAAGCACTGTGCACGTGTAACAGTGAAACGTGCTTCGGATACATTTCTTTTATTACACATGTGAAAAATATTCACCATAGCATGTAATTAATAACTTTCTCCAATCATTTCTTACAAAGTATATAATTAAAGGAAATTAACCAGTTCTTAGAGAACTAATTTATAATGTTGCTATTCAAATGCATAAATAAATAGAGCCTAATGCCCCAAATAAATAAATAACACAAACTCTTCTTTGCTTTCAAGCAAGGAATGAGGGAGCCACGACTCTCTAAAAGGATGCCTTTATGCCAAGATTATAACGAGACATGCTTGTTACCCACGGCCGTTTGACACCTCGAGGACTTCAAATTGGTCAAATTCCATCCCATGCGTAAGCCGAGAGCTAAATGACGCTTCCGACACGGTTTGGGTATAAAGATTTGGTCAAGGTGTATAGTCATAGGAGTTAAAGGGAAAGTGGCATGAGCTGGTTACGACGTATGATAACAAATGATTGAATAGGCCTCTAAACTCTTTCTAAACTTAAATATATATGAATAGTTAATGAGGCTATCTCTTTATTACTAATTGAATGATAATATTGTTGTTTTAACAGTGGCAGACAGTGAACAGTGGACTGGCAGGTGCACTTCCATGGTTCAAATTCAATATCCCAAAAAACTGACGCCAGCAACAAGCGGCCACATTGGATAGACGAGACAGGACACTTCTGGATGTCACTCACTATGCCAGCTAAAACCTTATTGTCTTATATTAATCAATCTAAATTTATCTTGTTTAACTATTATATATAAATTAAATAATAACTAATCATTCACAAAATTTACAAGTAAGGTTTAGTCCACTCAGTGATGTTCATAAATGAGTTAATTTGTTTAAGAATAAACTTCAGCCACTTGAGCCTTACTAAATACTCGAGTTTAAGGTCAGATTCAAATAAAATAATCACTGAATAGTCTAATTCAAAATTTGGATTAAGTACGTCATATAATTCAGCCCCCAAGTACTGGGTGAGAACCAACAACAATTTTTTTGATAAAATCCACTGAGGGTAGGATTTATTACAAATAATTTCCCACAACACTATATTCACTATCTTCTATTCACCTGGGCTCTTTTTTATCACTCACTATATCTGCCCATCCTTTTCACCACTCACTTTTACTCCTGCCCTAAAATTCCCTGAATTATTTGACTAATGTATAACTAATGAACAAATCCACAAGGGCCGTGATGAGGGGTTCGAACCTACGCACGGATGTTCCCAGATGCACCTTAGTCAACTATGCCACAACATGGTAAAAAGAATTGCAACCTGGAGTGCTACTGCCCTCACGAGGATAGTAGGTTCGAACCCTCATAACGGCCCTTGTGGATTTGTTCATCTGATATATCATGCTATTGTGATTTCTGTGTGCAATGTATAATTAGTTTGCCCTATATACCCTATAAGGTATATATGATAAACACTAGGATTATAGTAAATATGCAGGAATATTTCAGCAATGTTTAGAGGACCTTTGACAAACCATCAGTTTTCTTTCCCCATTAAGCCACTAGAGAGAGAAAGTGGCCATCAGGTAAATATAATACAGTAAGATAAAAGCAGAAAACATAGATTGTCAATTTGAGAAAAATGAATCGATCAATACTTTACAATACCGTATTATAATTTGGGTATGGCCACGGTGAGGTTAACTATTAGTGAACATGTTGACTAAACCACACACTAGAAAGTGAAGGGACGACGACGTTTCGGTCCGTCCTGAACCATTCTCAAGTCAATTGTGGAGCGACTTCATAATCGACTTGAGATTGGTCCAGGACAGACCGAAACGTCGTCGTCCCTTCACTTTCTAGTGTGTGGTTTGGTCAACATATTTCAGCCACGTTATTGTGACTCCTCGTCTGCATATTAGTGAACATTACTGGGTAGATTTTACAGCTGAACAGCACCACTTCCTCTAATAAAGATTCATAGAGATTATATTAGTAGAGCAGGAAAGCACTAAGCCAGTGTAACTATATAGCACTTGGAAGGGACATGAGGACAAGGTGCTGGGATATAAGCACGGAAGAAATGGTGCCTAGGTATGCGTTAAAATACTAATGAACTGTGCATCTTATAATACAAGTGCAATATTTGATGGAGGTGGATAGCTCTTTGTAGTGAAAAATTTACAAGATGGAGGTATTGGCATATGACATCATGTGGCATTATACATTGAAAATACCCACCAGGAAATATGCATGTTGTCACTGACAGGCCAAGTATAATCATATTAATAAGACTACTTCAAAATATCATCTAGTGCATCTGATGGTTACGTGTGCATGTTACAAAGACTGGAGAGAGCAAGAGGCATGTGTGTATAGCACCAACATTTCTGCATAAGCATTTTTCCCACTTCATATGATCCATTATGAATCCACAACAATACTAGTCCTCATCCTCGTTAACTTTCATGCCCAGCATTACTGTAATCCCTATGCAACTGCAGCAGTCGTGCAGAAACATGAGAAAATTGAGGCAACACCTAACCTGGATACTATGGCAATATAATACAAATCACCAGGGGCCAGATTCACGAAGCAGTTACTCAAGTACTTACGAACGTATACATCTTTCCTCAATCTTTGACGGCTTTGGTTACATTTAATTAATAAATAGTTTACGAACATGAAAACTTCCCAATCAACTGTTGTTATGGTTATAAACAGCCCCCTGGTACTTCACAACTCATTAACTGTTTAATAATTGTAAACAAAGCCACCAAAGATTGAGAAAAGATGTACAGGTTCGTAAGTGCTTGCATAACTGCTTCGTGAACCTGGTCCCAGGACCCTTGGATTTGGATTAATACATTCTTTGCCAGCCTTCAACCCAGACACACTACTATATCCAGTAGATGAATACACAGTGCAGGATACTGATACCAGCTACTGTATATGTAAATACTGTCGATGAATTTTATAGAAATAAAGAGCTTGCAGTCCTGCCAACTTCAGTACACACATTAATGTCTTTGATGAGGGCATTAAAATAGGATAAACATTCACAAAACAGCAGAAATTTTCATATACCCTGTATACAACAATAACCTACAATGGGATACAGAGTGAAAAAGAGCAAACTTGAAATTTATCACTCGATGCGGGGAATCCAAAACCACTAAGTGTGGCACAGTAGAGCTGATTACACAGCAAAACATATACAGGCGAGGCGTCACAATAACGTAGCTGAAATATGTTGATCAAACCACACAAACAAACTAGAAAGTGAAGGGACGACGACGTTTCGGTCCGTCCTGGACCATTCTCAAGTCGATTGTGACTGGACCATTCTCAATTCACAATTGACTTGAGAATGGTCCAGGACGGACCAAAACGTCATCATCCCTTCACTTTCTAGTGTGTGGTTTGGTCAACAAAACATATACAGTATACGTACCGAGTTAGTGGATTTGCTTGTCATAAAATAAACTCGATACGACTCCCAAAGTATTGCCTTAACATTTTATACTAATAAAATGAGTTCACAGTCATGGACATGAATTCAATGAGGAGCCTGCTAGTAAAATTAGAAAATGGTCATCCTGGAGCAGAGATGCCAAATAATCCAAGAAGTACAAATAAAGCTTTTATGCATAGCATTTACTGAATTAGTGACTTGTATGAAGCAGACAAATAATGAATTTAGAGGTGGTCTCATCATTCATATTAGCAAAGTTAACAAAAACAGATGCCAGTCATATAGAGCAACTTTGAGGAGGAGTTGCATGTGAAGAGCTTTCTCATATGGCTTAGTTGAAGAAAATAATACTTGCCCATCTAACATTTGTGCAAGAGATTAATAAGGATGTTATGTTTTACTTGCCTTTACTAAAGAAAACTGCAGACACACTGAAAAACTGTAATGAAAATTACCATAAGAAAACCTGTTTTTATGCCTGGAAAATCACGGTCATAAGTTAAGAAGCCAAAAAGAATGAAAAGAGACATGCTTTCCAGTGACAATATACACCTTACAGGGGACCAATCAACAAGAAATCTAAAGTGAACACTGTACCAGGCTCACTCACCACCCTTGTCAACACGACAGTACTGTAGATGGTCCTATCCTTCATAATACATACTGTCGATGGTCCTATCCTTCACAATACATACTGTGGCAAGTGCATCACAACAATGCGTGAGTGATTACGACAATGATTCCAATCTACCACCTTGCAAGGAAAAAGCAACTAATTCCGGAATAAAATTACATGCTGTAAATGCTGCCCAGAATGGGTGCAAACGAGTAATGATACGTACTGCCGACACCACCGACTTACTCGTGTTGACAATAACTTTCTTCGAGTGAGCACTCCATGCAGTTGGATAAGACAGTCTGTCATCATCAGTAAGAGAGAAGAGTCGGCACGAGATGTGTGTGAAATGTATCTGAAGATGTTACTGCTGCATTCCCTGCCCTCTCACACAATTGAGATGCACTTGAACAGGACAAAATGCTCATGCTGGAACACTTTATATTTCTCTTGCATGACCATACTAATGACCTGCAAAAGGTCAATGAAGCTAGAAAGCATTTTTCATTCAAAAGGAGAAGCAATGCTATTTTACCAACTGAAAATACTGTTCTACAGCTTACCAGTACAGGTATTTGGATATCTTTGAAAAATGATCAGAGTAGCCGATAAATCAACCCGTCCTCCCATCTACAGTATTAAAGTTCATTTTAATGAACGTAACCATTCTGTTAACATTAAAGCACTGTAATATGCATCTTTAGTATGCATCCATCTTGGTAGGTCAGGTGTGTTTCTCAGGTTTGTATGTTTCTGGTTAGGCAAAACAATTGCATTTTTTATGGTGTGACAAATCGGGAGAATGGGCTGGAAACCCAAATTGATCTTTCATTATACTTAATCAACAGAATGGAAAAAGCTTGTGCCCAAAGCCTTGTTTAGTGCAATATTACTTATATTTGTAAAGTATTACTTATATTACAAATAAGTAATACTGTTGGGGACAAGTTTTGAGACATGACCAGGATTTATCAACCATTTTCAGTATTTACTTGTAAAACCAGCACATCTTTCTTTAATCATGGTGGCCTACTTTCCTTTAATTAAACAGCTTATAAGCTCCAATGCACTACGAGGTTGCCTTTAATAATACTAGCCTTGCATGGAAGTTTCAAAGCTCATAAGCTGTTTAATAAATACAGACTAAACGGCCTTGATCGAAGAAAGCCATACAGCTTTCCTAAGTAGGCATGTACGTGGTTGATGAATCACAGGCCTTTTCTTCTCTGATTATTGTGAAAGATCAACAGAGTATTTGAATCAACCTGTCCGTTCACAAAGAACATCGCATTTCCATCGCATGAGTTAATCGAGGCCAAAAATTGTCGTACTAAAAAATGGAAACGGCTTGCAATAGCGACGTACTGTCATTTTCTATTTTGGGTCCTCTGCTAGGTTAGGTGAGGACACTTTAATTTGACTGTTTTCTTGACAGTGGGAAACCTTAGGAGGACAGACCGATTTGAATAGCCACTCTGGAGAATGCTTGCATGGGCATTGAATAATATGCAAGGATCCACCACAATGTTTAAGATGGCAGGTCATAGAAATTTAATGTTTGTGGAAAACACGAATTGCATCCACTGTGTTAATGTGGGGAGTATTTATTAACTATGAGGAATAATAGTAAACTAAACTACCAATACTCAGTAAACATCCAGGTTTACCTGGAAGTTTAAAAAGGAAATCTTCCATGCATGAGCACATTGTGGATGCATGCCCCATGGGCATGATAATAATATTTTAAGTTGGCATATTTATGCTTTGTGAAGCAAAATCAATATACATTTCTAATTACACACAGAAATCACAATTGTGTGATGCATCAAATGAACAAATCCACAAGGGCCGTGACGAGTATTCGAACCTGCGTCCGAGAGGATCCCAGACACTGCCTTAATCGATTGAGCTACGACATGGTCAAAAGGAGTTGAAACCGAAGTTCTACTGAACTTACTGGATCCTGCAGCCTCCTGCAGCCTCTCCGAGGCACAAACCAGGCTCCGAGGCCTGGTTTGTGCCTCGGAGAGGCTGCAGGATCCAGTAAGTTCAGTAGAACTTTGGTTCCTAATGTTAGGAACCTTTGGTTAGTTCCTCTAAGGGACTAACCCCAAACACTCCAGGGAAGATAACCCTGGATCCTGCAGCCTCTCCGAGGCATAAACCAGGCTCCGAGGCCTGGTTTGTGCCTCGGAGAGGGTGCAGGATCCAGCAAGTTCAGTAGAACTTCGGTTTCAACTCCTTTTGACCATGTCGTAGCTCAGTCGATTAAGGCAGCGTCTGGGATGCTCTCGGACGCAGGTTCGAATCCTCGTCACGGCCCTTGTGGATTTGTACATTTCTAATCATTGTTATTATGCATGTGATTTGCATTTTGGATCACTAGCAGCATTAAAATATAGTTAAACCCAAAATGTGTGTGGTCATGTACCCTAAACCTAAGCAGAAAATAACAGAATCCTTAGAGTTTACAGGGGTCAACGTTTGAACCTATGTGAGCTTGATAGGGAATGAAAGTCATCTGTAAGGGGATGAAAGACCATCCGCCAAAACTAAGTCATGTTTTCTTCCTCACTTCATCATTAAATAATTGGCCCATCCATGCTTAAAGAGATGGAAGGGCTCAAAAACAGACAACAGTTGGCAACAAAATTCAGTACTGTAATGTGAAGTTCAATTCGGCTTGAATAGTGAAGCACTTAAACCTGAATGTAATTGGGCTTCTTGTCTGCCAGAAACTGTGGAAACCAGAGTAATTGTTCTGTATAATTCTTTTAAACTGAATTCCCATTTGGGTTAAAAGGTCCCCCCCACCCAAAAAAAAAAAAGCGTTGAATGTAATGAAACACCATTTTCTGGGCGAGGCTCAGTAGCTCCCTGAAGTTACTATACTGATATAGTGCCAGACTATAAATTGACATCAGTCACAAGAGTTCTATATGGCCTACAGGGGACCATGAGTCGGAATCTAGCCCCCTCAGAGAGGCCCTGGGAGCAGTGACATGTGTAAAAATAAGTTATGTAAATTTATTCATGTCTGCCACCACCAAGGGAAGGCACCTAGAAAATCAGTGAAACACTTACTCGAGACCTGCCCACCAGGAAAGGAAGAGATGGTGTAGATGGAACCTCGGTAGAGTTAACCAACACCATCAAATTCAAGTCCCTAAGATCACCAGCTTACCTGAAGGGCGAGGGTCATCACAAGCGAAGAGACCCCTCTAAGGGGCTAACCCCAAACACTCCAGGGAAGATAACCCTGACAGTGCAAGGCAGCACTTAAGGAGCACACAAGGACAGTAACCAAGCACAAGCAACTTCAAGCACACTAAACTCGTGGCTCACTTATGCTGCACAACTGTGCACAGGAAAAGCTGCAAAGGCAAAACACCACTTTGCTAAAGGCAGCAGACTGGAACCAGAGCAAACCGAGAGGTCAACCAGACGTGTACACATTAAAATGAGAACTGTTGGTGGAGCGGCTGGCTGATTCAGTCTTCCTCCCTCCTCCACCCCCCAAACCAGGGGGAAAGTGAGTTGAACTAGCTCATGCTAGTGTCATAAATTTTTTATTGTTTGTTTACATAGTTGGAAAGTTCTTTTGGCTGTTTTGAGGTTGCTGTCTCGTGTCTAACCAAGTAGTGATCTGTTTTGTTTCTCTGATTTTCTGGTTCCCTTCCCTAAGTGATGGTGGCAGACAAATCAATTTACATAAAAACTTTTATGTGCCACTGCTGCCTACACGTCTCTGAGGGGGCCAGGTTCTGGCTCATAGTCCCAGGTAGGCACAATAGAACTGCACAACTAATGACACCTTGTAGTCTAGCACTATCAGAATAGTAGCTACAGAATAGTAGCCCCAGAAAAAGTAAAAATTATGAATGAAAATGTGAATTCATTCAGATTACTCAGAGTTACCGTATTCCAAATTACAAAGCTTTAATTACAAATTACAAAGTATATACAACTTTGTACAGTATAATACTTTTCTGTGACCTGTACATAATTAGTAAGTAAGTAATCTTAGCATGTTTTAGGCTTTAATAGAAAAAATTTATTATTTGGCAACTCACCATTATTGCTAATTAAATATTTCATTATTATCATCACCCATTTTTTTTTGTACTCAAACATGACTGACTGGAAAAAAAAGGCAGCATTCACCTCTCTCTTCTCACAAAAGCTCAAAATATAGATAATAATCTAGGCTATCTAATGGTGATAGCATAGATTATCATCTTGAAGAAAATCAAGACATTCTCACCCAAAATATAGAGATCCAGAGCCCCTTTAAACATTCGCGGGAGAGAATATTCGAGCATGGCCACAAAATCTTCCATTTCTTCAGTGACCCCAACAAGGAAGTAATTGTGTACTAAGTTATGCTTAGCAAGTTCCAGGGCCCAACTTGAACCTGGTATCCTGTTAGAAAAATAACACTGTAAATGATCACAATGTGAAATGTAAGTCTGTTCCTAAAATTAGCCAGGTCAAAAGGGCATGATGTAATCATCAAAACATTGTTCATATAAGTTGACCAGACCACACACACTAGAAAGTGGAGAGACGACGACGTTTCGGTCCGTCCGGAAACCGAAACGGTCGTCGTCCCTTCACTTTCTAGTGTGTGGTTTGGTCAACATATTTCAGCCACGTTATTGTGACTCCTCGTCTGCATTGTTCATATACAGTAACAGTCTTTTAAGTAATAGGGATGATGTTGGAGAATGACCCTACTTTGAGGAATTCCATGAATAAAATTACAAGTAAAGCACCAATAGGATAACCTATTTTTATACCAAATTGTTGACAGAATTTAGAGCCAAAGCAGAAGTAATAGTACTGTAGTGTAAATCATACAGAAATACAGCTTTTATTTACATTTTTATACAAAATTTAAATTATTCTATTAATATAAAAAGCTGTTTATTACAGAAATAAACACCTTTTCATGTTATTAAAAATTTCATAATTTCAGGCATAGATCTACACCAACCAGCTAATTTACCAATCCGTCCTCTCATCGAATACATCACAATTTTGAAAAGAACCAACCACCATGTTAAAAACATGATGCACTGTACTGTATTAGTAGTAATAATTAACTGTGATAAGTTTGAGTTAGTTGGTTTTTGCTTGAGTTTATACAATTCTAGTTAGGCACAAAAGTTGGATTTTTTTTTTTTACGTAGAGAGTAAATAGGCAAATATGTAGAGAGAACAGGCTGCATTTAGACATTTAAACGTTATCACGTTGCTATGACCATGAAACTTGCCAGCACTCAGCGTGATGACCACAGAAGAATGGAATTTGCATCCATAGATGATTAGTTGAGCAATCTGGATGCTGCAAGGCTACACATTCATCTAACGTCTGAAAATGTCAAAATACAGTAGAGTATGTGTGTGATATATATTGTATATGTAAATTAAATGTATGTTACCTATAATTCAATAACATATTTAACAATGAGGCTCTTTGAACCCCTTATTTACCGAAATACTGGAACTAAATACAAAAAATTTTCCTCCACGTGATACTAAGTAATAATTATTGATCTGTCTTTAATTATTAAGGGAAATTATAGTTTTACATTTTAAAAATGTTGACAAATGGTACAGTTTTGCCCTAATGTTTGCTTGGTGCATTAGCAAACTTGTGCTCTGAAGATGATAGTAATGCCACAATTGCCTATATACATCCAAGTGTGGTTTTGAACTACATATACTTCGAAACTATAACGTAACCTCCAAAATCCAGGCTATATCATTTTAGACTCAATAATTCCAATTCACAAATGATCCAGAATTCCAGTGTGACCCCAAAACAATACTGTATACGTAAATCACTAATGCCAAATAATATTTAAAAGTCTATTTTGTGCACAAAGTTGACTAATATGCACACCATCTTCTACCTTAACACTGTACATTATCATCGTTATTGGTTTTCGGAAAATCTAAGATTAACCTAATGTTCTCTTCTCGCCTCTCGGTAAAGTCACCTCCGGATGTTCAGAAAATCTGGCACTAATTTAAATCTGCTTTTGTTGGGCATTTTGGAATTTTTTTGTTGGCCGAATGGTAACTCTTAATATGCCTCCAATCACAATTTAAATGATTGTTGTAGACGGACATAACATTACAAGAAATAAGGAGCCTTGGGAAAGCCATTGTGCATATATAAAACCAAATTCTATGATTCAATATAATTTTGAGATTCTCTGCTTTTCCTGCTGATCTACATCCTTTCTCCTACATCCCTGCATCTCCTGCATCCCTGCCTGCTGATCTACATCCTTTCTCCTTAGAAAATGAGATTTCAAGGCACAAAAGTTACGTGGAAAAATATGCTAGATGTAGATGAATCTCTTTACAGGTTCTTTTGGTAGTTGTCCTTCATATTACAGGTTGAAATTAAAATTTCACTCTGTGAAATCAGCCCCATAAAAGCATGGGAAACATTAGTGTATAAATAGTAACTTTTAATATGGCTCCAATTAAGTTTTCGATGATTTTTGTAGATGGACTCGACATTACAAGAAATAGTTGGAGTTTTGGGATATTTAAATATTGAGGATATTTAAAACCAAATTTTATGGTTTGTTTTTATTTAGCACTGGCAAGATTTTTGTTCACTCAGGTATGGCCCTGCTATAATTTGGAAATGAGTTTTGAGGCTGGGGACGTGAGAAATAAACTAGATGTAGTTAAATTTCTTTGCAGACATGTTCTTTTGGTAGCTGACTATTATATTATAGGTTGAAATGAAAATTTTGCCAAGTTTAAATTACCCCCTGTATTTGAGGTCGATCTCGAACCCATTGTTGATGTGACGACTTATATTGAATTTTGTAACTAGCTCATCAAGATTGTAACTTGCTTAGCTAAATGAATTGTGGGGCTCAGTCCCTGAGCCCATTATGTGCCTCTGTAACCCTATCCACTACCGCCCACGGGATGGGTATGGGGTGCATAATAAATGAACTAAACTAACTAACCCCATAGGGTATGGAAAAATGGATCCTGAAGGCATTTCCAGTTGCAACGAATCCCTCACTGCAACAAATTGGGTCTGGTCCAATATAGTTCATTGAATTGAGGTTGTATTGTATGTTATAAACAGGCCTGCAATATTGGAGATTTCACTCTAACACTGTACTAACATGGCAAATATTCACAACAAGAAACTTGTACAGTAATATCAATGTGTTACTGGTAAATATACATGACTAAGAGAAACTTGTGTACAGTAGTATCAACATGATACTGGTATTAATACACAACGAAGAGAAACTTACCATTTTATGTTGACCAAACCACAAACTAAAAGATGAAAAGATGACAATGTTTCAGTCCATCCTGGATCATTATCAAGTCGATAGTGATGAGACGAGGGAGGCACAGTCATAAGTGAGACAAGAGAGAGGTAGAGGAGGAGGAAATCTTAGAGGAAGGTAAAAGCTTCTTCAGCCACGTTATTGTGACTCATCGTCTGCTTACCATTTTATCACCCATCTTCTTATAAACGCGTTGTGGCTTAATGTCATCACCATACCGGATGAAGTAATAGTGGGACACTAGACGTTCGAGAGGATTTCTTATGATGTTGATGTATAGTGGTTGGACATTTACACCAAACCTGTTTTCAGTACAACAAATTTTATATTTCTCTTACATGTTAATATATAATGTAACCTACACAATGAAGTCACAAGAATGTGATGCATCTATAAGAAGACATTGAAGCCATATGATGGGATCGAACCAGTATCCCTAAACTCGGAACAGGTGTAGCCAGAACCGCCCGAGCTCATCCCCCCAACTGATTAAGCATACATCATGAACTGTTGCTTCGTCTGCCATTATACAAAATATTCAACGTTGGTCTGTAAACAACAAGACCTGTCTTGTTTACTGCTGCTCAAGACAAGTGGCTTATAGCTGCAAATATATTTAAGTTTTAGTTATTAGGTAATTCTAAGGAGCTCTGGGAAGCAGCTCCTTCCCTTGAAAATTGAAGTACAAGTCAATCTTATTTTCATGTCACAATGAACTTATATTTATTTAGTCTCCATTCTTCACTACAGGACTATATTAAAGCTATGTGGTTATAATTACATGTAATTTTAATTATCAATATTATTACCTAATTCTAGATTTTTACTAGATGTTTAACAAAGTCTGGAGAAGTTGGCTCAATTTTTGGTAGAGAATTTCCACATTCCAGTTGGTATTGTATGTGGCTGAGGAATTCAGTGATGTGAGTCTGACCACATCATACAGCTTTAATGTTCTCATATAATGTAATCTCATATTGGTAAAAGTAATTAGTAGCATTTTAAATACATATACAGTGGAACCTCGGCTTACGAATGCCCATATTTACAAATTTTTCAGGTTATGTGCTCAATTTATTTGCAAAATTCGATTCGGTTTATGAGTGTTGCCTTGAGTTGCGAGTTTGTTAATACACGTATGGGTCGACCGAGCACGTGGTTCCTGGTAGAAAGGGCGACCGCGCCTCAGTTTAACAGTGCCTCCCACATAGTGATGATCACGCTTGAATTCTTTGTAAAGAATTTAATTATTTTTCAGTTTTTTTTTGGTTTCTAAACATAAAAGTAATTATTATATACCACATCATGGGGTCTCAATAAAGTCAGTGGTAAGGTTCAACCTATGAAAACACATGTGAGGATGCCCAGAGTAAAAACAAGTCTATGGAAAGGTTCTTAGTGAGACAAACAAGCAGTGAGCCACAACCAGGTCCAAGTGGAATGCGGGCAAAACGTAGGAGAATACCCCAGAGAAGTCATCACTGCCTGATGTTATAATGGAAGGGAACGCCCCTTCCAATCACTAATACCTCTCCACCTTTCCCCCCTCTTCACCGTCTTCCATATGCCAACAAGAGTCATCAATAAAGTTAAGCTATAATTTGTACATACAGTACTACACTGTATAATATAAAATATGTGTTTATTATATATGAAATGTATTTTGACGTTAATATTTTTGGGAGTGTGGAACAGATTAATTCAATTTACATTATTTCTTATGGGAAAATTCATTTCGGGTTACAAGCCGTCTTTGGGAACAGATTAAATTCGTAAACGAAGGTATCACTGTATATACTGTACTATAAACAGTAACCCATTGCAAAAATCCAACTGAATAATTAACTGACCTATTGAAATCCAAGTATGCAATATGACCATGATATATTCCAGGTTTCTTCTCTTCCCAGTTTGAAATATTATAGACAAGCCGCATCTGTAGAGGATGTTAATGCTGTAGAGTTAACTCCTAAATTAGTTTACCCAAGAAATCAAAATAAGACATCTGGTCAACAGGAAAAGCTTTTTTTCCGAGCAAATGCTGAAGAGTACAGAAAATACGTACTCAAAACTAAATAAAAATCAAAGTCCGATAACTTGTTAATATAGACATTTATGTTTAAAGTTCCTGATTGGTTATTTGATAAATATGCCTAATATGTTAAATATATATCATAAATAAAAGAAATATATTCTCCAAGGAATTTTAAGTATAAGTTGGGAGAAAATAAGGATTCGGTTATATTTTTACCCAAATTCATTTGTTTTCTTGATAGTAATTTTTATACAGTACATTCCTAAGAACAACAATAATCTTTCATACTTACTATTGATTATTATAATAGTACTCATTAAGGTGACCAAATATAAATGTTTATAATAATAATTCATATCTCATTGTGTCGTGGACAGGAAGCCAGAGTGTATTCATACATGGTAGACTTATATCGAGGGCTTTCCCCCCCCCCCCCCCCAGGATGCAACCCCGAGAACAAGCTGACGAACTCCTGGGCACCTACTTGCTGCTAGGTGAATTGAGGCATTAGGTGAAAGGAAACGTGCCCAACCAATTCTGTCCCGCCCAGGATTTGAACCTGGAATTCTCGATTGTGCGTCAAGAACGAACCCGACTGTACTATCAGGACCTATTTGTTTTTTAACAAAGGTGGTACAAGTTTTTATACAAAAATTCTAGAGGGGGGGGGGGGGAATGGTTGCTTAGAAATCCCATATTACTAAGATTTGACATCTCTCTGATAACTGTTACCTAATAAATAAAAACTCCCTTATTATTATACAAAACATAATTAAGACAATTTTGGAGAACATAATGCCATCATGGCCAAAAATATTATGTAATACTGTAAAAGTATCCCTGGGACCAATTTTTTTTTTTTGTATTTTACTTTATTCACCCATATTTATTTGTTTTCTGTGAATGTTTTCATGGATAATGAAAATTATTGTTTAACCTTTTATCCAAACCTCAGGAACTGATATCAATAACAGAATTTAATCAATTTGCAATTCTGTATATCCAAGGGATGCATATCGATTTTTTTAACTATTTTTAAGTCTCCTACAAAAGAAATCACAAGAATGTAAGGGACGAGAAAATACCGAGGTATCTCCGAGATACTTTTGAGCTCATCATGGTCCAGCCGGTAATGTTTGTACCTGGGGAGTCCACGGATGCAATCCCATTGCATGACCTCAATACTTTCTCAAAACATATATATTTCTTTCTAATATTTTAATAATTGCACATACTGATGACCAAGACCAAGATAATTACACACACACATTTAAAAACGTGGAAAAACTGCAAAATATTGCCTAAATCATTGATATTTGGTTTAAATCACAAAGAAAAAAAAATAAACGTAGAGTTAACAATGAACATTATCATTCAAATTTACCTGATCTGTTAAAGACAGAGTTGGGGTCTTCTTTGTAGTGTTTACATTAATGACATTGAACTTGTTTTTAGAGCAGAGGTCATACGCCAAGCCAATAAATGACGTAGAGCCTGTCTTTGGGACCCGGTTGTAGATAACAATTAAGTTATCCAAGTCGAGACCTCTAACAATATTGTTGCTGCTGGTGAGGCCTCTGCTATCTTCATCGTTACTGCTGCTGCTACTACCCGCTAGTGCACTGCTCACTTGAAGTTCCAAGGCAGCTGAATGGAAAATAGCACAAATTGATGCTTAATAGTGGGGCAACCAAGAACTTGTAAGGAAAACTGCATGTGACATGTTGTTAACATTTCCCATTTGCAGACATGTAATGAAAACACAATGGCTAGTTATGCATATGAATGTAAACTTCATTATCTCAGTTGCATTGGCTGGATAAGAATTAGACCCAAAGTAAATAAAAGTATGAAAATTTTATATCTTGCAATTTTAAATGGCAAAGTAAAAATTTACTCTACCTTAAAAAACTACAACCATGGTAGATTAGGTACTTTATCAGATAAGAGAGACAACTGGTGAATCAGCAATAGTGTTCCGAGTGAGCAGCAATAACAGTAAGTCAGATTTCAGAGAAAACTAAGTGTCTTCCACATGAAAAGTATTCTAAGATCAAGAGTTCATTCACAGTAAACATTCAACACTAATCCATTTAAATACACCATTCATAGTGTACCTAATGTATACTTTCAGGAATTCTAAAACATTGAAAAAATACTGTTGGTAACAGTGGTAATGGAAATTATTGTAAAAACCTGCTGTAGTCTACATTCAAATATGTATCAAATCATGTTGTAGAAGACGATGACAAGTTTGCCTTTCCAAAGGAGACTTTCGGTGCTGAGGAGGGGGGGGGGGGACCTGCTGCATGGAGTAACAGCTTCTCCACCGTGCCAACCTACCCTGGCTTTGCGCCCTGGAGAGGCCACTCCAGACCGGCAACCAGAGCGCAACTCCATAGTCTTCTGAGACTGATGGATGCCCACTAGATCCTTGAGTATCTCCTAAGGTTCTAACCTCTTTCAATGACTTTGTTCAGCTTTAATGTTAGTAACTGTTCCTGGCATTAGCAAACTACATGTCTGTAATATTTCTTGTAAACTTTATTTATGATTGAATAGTGTGGATAGATTGTGTAAATATCTATAATCCTTGTACTATTCAATAACAATCATCCAGACACCATAAGCTGCTGATCCGAGTTGTGTGTAATTACCGAAGATGTGGCTAATATCTGGGATGTGTGTAATTATCAAAGTAATGATCAAAGATGTGTGTAATTACCAAAGTGTACAGTAGTTATAGGGATGAAGTCACATGGTGTGACTTTCTTGTAATGTCATGAGAAGTTTTTTGAAGCGTCTAATGATTTTTGGGATTTACTATACCTATCATATAATTTATACCATCCATCCACCAGTCTTCAAACTTATAATTTTAATTTTTTTTTCCCCAGTTGTTTTTGATTATGCAGACTTGAAAGATGATCCTTATAATTTTTTAAATTTTTTAATTTTGTGCACAGAAAATTTGTCTCTGTCTTCAGTACTCATTTTGATATTTAATACCTATAGCCTCTCCTCGATGCCCTATATTTTATTAAGATGGCTTTACACCCTTTATAGTGTAATGTATTTTCTCGGTACAGGTATTCTCGGGTATGAATACAACTGCATTCTAATTCACCTGTCATACAATTCTAAATTCCTATGACAATTGACAATTCTAAAACTGCCCAGAGGAGTGTAGGTGAAAGGGCAAGTAGGAAAAGTGTTTAATATTTATTTACATGATAAACAGTACACAGTTCTTATTTTTTTGCCCAAATCATCACGCCCAACATCACTGCTCATACTCTGCATACTTTCTGCCAATTACATACCATATTATAAGGCATATAACATGAATCTAATATACGAATATGTTTCATGGAAAAGGCAGTTTTAGTACCCTTCTTCGTACATTTATTGAAGAGATTTTCAAGTATATTTTGTAGGGGGGGGGGGGGACATGATTATGTGCATGTAAATGCAATATTGTGTATTCTTGGTTGGTGATGGAGAAAAACAAAGAATCCTACCCACTGCCAAATACCAGGCCATCCTCCCGTTTAGGTAGTACTTATAGTAACAATAACAACCAACATATATATATACCCTATACAGGTATTGACGTAAAAGGCAACTAGAAAGTAGAAATTGATACTACTGAATTTGGACAAACCGGAAAAGTTTTTGTACTGATGTGCAAACAAAACCTAACATAACCTAATTTTCCTAGGCTTAATACATAGTATCCGAGGCCTAATATAAGCATATACATATGTGCTGTACTAGGCCTAGGAATATTTAAGTTTGGTTTTAGCTTTATTATTTTAGGACTCAATAAAGTGAATACAGTAGTACCAGATTAACAAATATCACTGTCCATTATGTCTGTGTGTACGATGGTCCACAGATACAAAAAATGATATCAAAACAGGAGGATGGGATGCAAATACAATATACTGTACAGTACTTATAATAATCTTGAATATAATACAGTACTGGTGTAGATGCAAATGTATGATTAGCACACAGCACTAGATTTGGTAGTTTGATTTACGTAAAATATCAGTAATCAGAATTGTTAACTTACGATGAGAATGGATATAATTGCGCAAGTGACAAACTTCCTTCGCCAAGTGTATATACATCAGTATTACTACCGCACTCACTCCCACCATCAATAAGACAACCACACGGGAGGTCTGAAGGCGGGAACTTGTCATACTGCAAATTAAATGAAAGTCATGTTAGTCATTTAATAGACAGGAGTAGAAAAATAATACTGTGCAAGACAAAATATGGATGATCAAGGATTTTAATTGGATAGATGATTAGTTTATTTCTTCTGACTTCCACTGATAGGTTAAGGGACCTGTTGCATTAAGTACAGTACAGTGTAGTGGATTATCGAGCACTTGGCCACAGTGACTCGAGGACTTTTACTATGGCAATTAAGTTAAAATTCTATTCAACAAAAAGCACATTACTTTATATACAGTACATTTTTGTGTCATCCACCAAACCGGTATTTTTTGAAGTAACTTTCTAATAATATAGAAAAACAACAAATCTTTTTTTGAATACTATTTTTTCTGTATGCATGTAGATAATGCCCTATTATGCTCTTGCATACTGCAAGAGCTAGACACTGAACAAATTACAATAAATCTGTTGACCAAACCATACACTAGAAAGTGAAGGGAGGTCGACGTTTCGGTCCGTCCTGGACCATTCTCACAATCGATTTGAGAATGGTCCAGGACGGATCCAAACGTCGTCGTCCCTTCAATTTCTAGTGTGTGGTTTGGTCAACATATTTCAGCCACATTATTGTGACTCCTTGTCTACAATAAATCTTAAATATGACGGTGAAAAGGCTCAATTGCTTCACGCTCCATAAGGCATGTTCAAGACAACTTGAAAATGCCTCATATGAGCCAAGGTGTCTTTTGCAGGTTCCTCAATTCTTAAATCACTCGTTGAATCTGAATTACATATAACCTGACAAAGATAAAGCCTGACTTTGGAAGGATTGAATCACTTCTGACATACTGCATTCGCTATCTCTTGTGCCGGGAAATCCTCTTTTTGAATTGTATAACATGATCTATATAACTTCAGAACTGCCTAATAACTAACAATTTCATCATTTCCCTACCTATGCCTTATCAGCAGTTTGACTTCACAAAAGTTCCTAGGATATGGTCAAATCTTACACAAATATTAACCAAACCACATCTCAGAAGATGGAAAAGCGAAGTTAGTTTATTTATATTTATACAAAAAGGTACATTGGGTTTCAGAAAGTTCATACTATTGATGTTTTTACATTCTTGTAAGGCCACTAACACGCATACTGTTTTGGGCAAGACCTTAATCTAACATAATTTTAAGCAGGTACAGCAATTTGTAGTGAAATTGATTTGGTCATCAAATCAAAAGTTGTTTGGTCATCAATTGTTTAGTCATTATTTCTTTAGCCATGTTATTGCGACTCATTGTCTGCTAATACAAATGTTTCGACACGGCTCATTTTCAAACTGCAAAAACCATGTACTCTACAGTAATGACTTACTTGCTTGTACTATAGAACATTAGTTAGGCTAGGTTGCAAGCAAGTCTTACATGACTGTACTCCATTTCTCAAGGCATCGGTTATATGCTTGCATTATTAAAGACCACTTAGCCTATACAATACGGGTCAACTGGAGTAGGGTTAAAAATGGGCCAAAAAGGTTGTGTTGTGGCATGTCATAGCTACTCTTTAAATCCTACCCTTATCTTGAGGTTATCTTGAGATGATTTTGGGGCTTTTTGATGTCCCCGCGGCCCGGTCCTCGACCAGGCCTCCACCCCCAGGAAGCAGCCTGTGACAGCTGACTAACACCCAGGTACCTATTTTACTGCTAGGTAACAGGGGCATAGGGTGAAAGAAACTCTGCCCATTGTTTCTCGCCAGTGCCTGGGATCGAACCCAGGACCACAGGATCACAAGTCCAGCATGCTGTCCGCTCGGCCGACAGGCTCCACGGTCGGCCGAACCTAACAAACCTGTTGTTTTGACCCTAACAAAAATCAAGATACATTCATGTGTTGTATACTGTATATACTTCGTGAATGGTGGCCAATGTCATTGGCCTGCCTCCAGGGGACCTTTTAATATACCACCACTGTAAGAGCTTGGTAATTTGGATTCCGGTAACCGAAACCTCATCGTAATCTGAACGAATTCACATTCTAGTTTTTTTACTTCTTAAACTCAAAATTCAAGCCTAAAATGCAGTACTCAATAACATAACTAGCCTTAAAAATGTAAAAATATAATATATATATATATATATATATATATATATATATATATATATATATATATATATATATATATATATATATATAACCACCACCTATGTAATCACTGTAAGATACTGTAATCAGAGACTCTCTTAATTGTTTATTACAAATACAATAATCATTACATTGTCATTAATCTTGAAAAGGCCCCCTTGACTGGCAGCCGGCTTCCTGTCCCCGTCGAGGCCCATCAATGACGTGGTGCAGGTAAATCCTGGTAAAACAAAAGGAGTGTAATTCTGAAAAGCTTCGACACTATAGAAACCTCCTGTCATTAGTACGTCACTCTAAAAACTCTAGAGTGCCAGAGTGGCTAAATCCCCACGTTCCTAGCCGTGTCATTAACCGAGAGAGGAGGTATAGCTAGGAGTTAATGCTAGGAATGCTAGGAGTGTGTAGTCCCCTTCCTAAGGAGCTAGGAGCAAGGAGCTGCGTCTAATCTTTCAGACTTTCCCTCCTCCTCCCCTAATGTCACTCACACGGGTGGTGGTCCAGACCCACCACAGCACCCTAGGGGTCGTGTGTGAGGTGTGAGGGGCTGTGAGGAGGGGCAGTGTGAGGTGGTAGAGACTGACCTGGTTGCGGTGGAGTCCGGACGGCCGCCACGGCAAACATGGCCTCGCCGGGTACTAAGCCATCGCTCTCAACACTCTTATTTCTCTCTCTAATTCATCCTTCAGCTTTAAATACAATCATTTTACCCTTCTACGTTCACAAATGGTGTTTATTCTAGATAATTTTGTGTATTTACGGTCCATTCAATTCGTTATATGGGATTATATATTGGTAATTCATGTTTTGAAAAACCCGCCCCTTGAAACCCCTGGCAATTCTGCTCCAGCTTCGGCCTATATAGGCCTACTGAGGGAACTCAAGGCCAATGGAGGTATACCAAGAGGTTTATCTTACGGTCTATATACACTCAGAGTTTACTTTACTATGTTCAAGGCTAAAACGTACATGTTGGTTGGTCAGTAAGCTTGTGGTGACCTTAATATCCTTTCAGAGTCCATTTTGATTTTTTTTCTCGAATTTCAATTAGCATAAATCATATAAACTTTAAATGGCATTATAGTTCCCGTTTTGGCTGCTAGTTCCCTCTCTCTCCAATGTTTAAACAAAAGAATCCCCTACCGTCCACAGTATGGGTATATATGATCGAGTATAATAAATGATGCAACAGCACAAATTTGTTCCAACCGTAATGGAGCATAGTAGTCTTGTAACTATAGTTCCAAGTCTACTAACTGTAGTTACAAGTAGTTATAGTTGTAACTATAACTATCGAACGAGAGGTCTATAGTTACAAGTAGTTGTAGGAATTATAGTTACAAGTAGTGTCGTAACTATAGTTACTATCTCCAGCAAGTAGTTATAGGAACTATAGTTACAAGTGGTGTTGTAACTAGTTACTATCTCCTGCAAGTAGTTATAGGAACTATAGTTACAAGTGGTGTTATAAATATAGTTCCAAGACAACTATAGTGACTATCTCCTACAAGTAGTTATAGGAACTATAGTTACAAGTGGTGTTATAAATATAGTTCCAAGACAACTATAGTGACTATCTCCTACAAGTAGTTATAGGAACTATAGTTACAAGTGGTGTTGTAACTATAGTTCCAAGAATACTATAGTGACTATATCCTGCATGATCCCTGGCTCAAGTATGGAGAGAGAGAGGGTTTAGTGTTAGATATACCTCACATCCTGACCTAGTTTAGGCTATAGCGTATTAGCATGCACCGCGGTGGCCTCTGGCAGATAGCTTAATTAATTACTTGTTTATTTATTTATTTATTTATTTATTTATTTATTTATTTATTTATGCATATACAAGAAGGTACATTGGGATTGTGAGGATACGTAATATGGTAATTACAATCTTGTAAAGCCACTAGTACGCGCAGCGTTTCGAGCAGGTCCTTAATCTAAGAAAATTTTAAGTAGGTAAATACTTGCAAAATTTATAAAAAATGATAACAGTTACAAGGCAAGAAAAAAAAAGATGAGAGAAAATTGTAGGTATATTAAAGCACATAGGTAGCTCAGATTGATTGCAATGACAGCGTGAATGGTAGTTGACAAAAATTGGTAGGCACAGTACAGCATATGGCTAGCACATAAAAGAAGACAGCAATGAACACAATGATAAGGTTGTTTGGGTTAAATACAAAAAAAATAGGAGATTGGGTAACAATAGGTACAGAGCAAATTTAAAGCTCAGTGTAGGAAACTAAGAAGATGAAATTAGGTACTTTTTGGTTTTGCTTTTAAATAAGGCAAAGTTTGACAGCTTTTCAATTCTCTAGGGAGTGAGTTCCATAGACTAGGTCCCTTAATTTGCATAGAGTGTTTACACAGATTAAGTTTGACCCTGGGGATATCAAAGAGATATTTATTTCTGGTGTGGTGATAATGGGTCCTATTACATCTGTCCAGGGAGAGTTTCAGAGCATGGTTTGCATTTAAGAACAGGGTTTTGTAAATATAGTTGACACAAGAGAATGTGTGGAGGGAGTTAATATTTAGCAAGTTTAGGGATTTAAACAAGGGAGCTGAGTGTTGTCTGAAAGCAGAGTTAGTTATTATTCTGATAGCAGATTTTTGCTGGGTGATGATGGGCTTAAGGTGGTTTGCAGTGGTAGACCCCCATGCACAGATACCATAATTAAGATAGGAGTAGATTAGTGCATAATATAGTGAGAGGAGAGCAGAGTTAGGAACTTAATATCTTGTTTTAGAGAGTATACCAACTGTCTTAGAGACTTTCTTAGTTATGTGTTGAATATGGGTGCTGAAGTTGAGTCTCTTGTCTAGGAATAGGCCAAGAAACTTGCCATCATTTTTATTACTGATGTTAATGTTGTCTATCTGTAGCTGAATTGCATTTGATGATTTGCTTCCAAATAAGATGTAGTAAGTCTTTTCTATGTTTAATGTTAGTTTGTTAGTTGACATCCATAAGTGGACTTTTTTTAATTCATTATTCACAACATTATTTAGTGTATGTGGGTTGAGGTCTGAATAGATAAGGGTAGTATCGTCAGCAAACAATATAGGTTTAAGAATATTAGAGACATTAGGCAGATCGTTTATATATATAAGAAATAGAAGAGGTCCTAAGATACTGCCCTGTGGCACTCCAACGGTAATTGGTAGAGTAGAAGAAGTTGTATCATTGATGGTTACACATTGGTGTCTGTCACTAAGATAGGATCGGATGTAGTCAAGGGCAAGGCCTCGGATTCCATAATGCTGGAGTTTAAGTAAGAGGTAGTTGTGATTAACAGTATCAAAGGCTTTTCTTAGGTCAATGAAGAGTCCAATCGGAAACTCATTTTTGTCAAGGGCTGAGTAGATTACGTCAAGGAGACTAATGATTGCATCGTTGGTGCTCTTTTGTGACCGGAAGTCAAACTGGCAGGGGCTGAGTATGTCGAATTTTACGAGGTAGGAATAGAGCTGTTTGTAAATAATTTTTTCAAATATTTTTGATAGAATGGGTAGATTTGATATCTGGGGTCAGACTGTCTGGAGCCTCCATATTGGCCAACCACCCGCCACTCCACATTACAGGGGCCACCCCTTATTCCACATCACAGGGGCCATTCGAGACCCCCTGCCACCACTTCTGAATAAGCATCTTCAGCATATGGTACCCTCACCTGAAGAAGAACAAGGACAACTAGAAAAGGTTCAAAGATATGCAACGAGGAACCGTCCATGAGCTGAAGGGATTGAGTAATGAGGTTTGAGATCCTAAGAGAACAGGATCTCAAACACACGTAGGAGAGGAGATATAGGGGGACGTGGACACGATAAGAACACATAAGATCTTAAGGAAAACTGACAAAGTAGACAAAGCATCAGTATTCAAAGCTAGGAACGACAGAAATAGATGGAAACTTGAGACGTAAATGAGTTACAAAGACGCCAAAAGGAAGCCAAGCTCGACCCTGCAAGCACACATAGGTGTGCTTGCAGGGTCGAGCAGGGTTGCCTGACATGTGGAGTGGCATCACTGCCGCCACTCCACATGTCAGGCAACATATATACATAAGGCGAGAGCTTGCAGCTATGTGTTTATTTGCCACATCTCATTCTATTTTCCTCGTCGTCCCCTTCCTCTGTGTGTGTGTGTGTACTCACCTAGTTGTACTCACCTAGTTGTGCTTGCGGGGGTTGAGCTCTGGCTCTTTGGTCCCGCCTCTCAACCGTCAATCAACAGGTGTACAGTTTCCTGAGCCTATTGGGCTCTATCATATCTACACTTGAAACTGTGTATGGAGTCAGCCTCCACCACATCGCTTCCTAATGCATTCCATTTGTCAACCACTCTGACACTAAAAAAGTTCTTTCTAATATCTCTGTGGCTCATTTGGGCACTCAGTTTCCACCTGTGTCCCCTAGTGCGTGTGCCTCTTGTGTTAAACAGCCTGTCTTTATCAACCCTGTCGATTCCCCTGAGAATCTTGAATGTGGTGATCATGTCCCCCCTAACTCTTCTGTCTTCCAACGAAGTGAGGTTTAATTCCTGCAGTCGCTCCTCGTAGCTCATACCTCTCAGCTCGGGTACTAGTCTGGTGGCAAACCTTTGAACCTTTTCCAGTTTAGTCTTATGCTTGACTAGATAGGGACTCCATGCTGGAGCCGCATACTCCAGGATTGGTCTGACATATGTGGTATATAATGTTCTGAAAGATTCCTTACACAAGTTTCTAAAGGCCGTTCTTATGTTAGCCAACCTGGCATATGCTGCTGATGTTATCCTCTTGATATGAGCTTCAGGGGACAGGTCTGGCGTGATATCAACCCCCAGGTCTTTCTCTCTCTCTGACTCTTGAAGTATTTCATCTCCCAAATGATACCTTGTATCTGGTCTCCTGCTTCCTACCCCTATCTTCATTACATTACATTTGCTTGGGTTAAACTCTAACAGCCATTTGTTCGACCATTCCTGCAGCTTGTCCAGGTCTTCTTGAAGTCTCAAGCTGTCCTCCTCTGTCTTAATCCTTCTCATAATTTTGGCGTCGTCAGCAAACATTGAGAGGAATGAGTCTATACCCTCTGGGAGATCATTTACGTATATCAGAAACAGGATAGGTCCAAGTACAGAGCCCTGTGGGACTCCACTGGTGACTTCACGCCAGTCTGAGGTCTCACCCCTCACTGTAACTCTCTGCTTCCTATTGCTTAGGTACTCCCTTATCCACTGGAGCGCCCTACCTGTTACTCCTGCCTGTTTCTCCAGCTTATGCATCAACCTTTTATGGGGTACTGTGTCAAAGGCTTTCCGACAGTCCAAAAAAATGCAGTCCGCCCACCCTTCTCTTTCTTGCTTAATTCTTGTCACCTGATCGTAGAATTCTATCAAGCCTGTAAGGCAAGATTTACCCTCCCTGAACCCATGTTGATGGGTTGTCACGAAGTCTCTTCTCTCCAGATGTGTTACTAGGTTTTTTCTCACAATCTTCTCCATCACCTTGCATGGTATACAAGTTAAGGACACTGGCCTGTAGTTCAGTGCCTCTTGTCTGTCACCCTTTTGTATATTGGTACTACATTAGCAGTCTTCCATATTTCTGGTAGGTCCCCCGTTTCCAGTGACTTACTATACACTATGTGTGTGTGTGTGTGTGTGTGTGTGTGTGGTGTGTTGTGTGTGTGTGTGTGTGTGTGTGTGTGTGTGTGTGTGTGTGTGTGTGTGTGTGTACTCACCTAGTTGTGTTGCGGGGGTTGAGCTTGGCTCTTTGGTCCC
>WNGS01166226.1:13034129-13071430 GCA_020271785.1 Procambarus virginalis | reverse complement strand
ACCCCCCCTCCCGCTCGGCCCGTTGCTGCCGTGAGGGGGGGCTTAGTGGGCGGCTGCCGGAGGGTGATGCTCCTTGGGACGGTCCTCTGTCCTTTTCTAGCCTTGTGCTCCTGCTGCCGTCCTCTCCAATTGTGCCGAGCATCTTTTCCTTTTCCTTCTGTTTCGTTTTTCTCCCCCCTTTCTCCTATCTGCTTGTCGTTTCCTGGCTTTGCTTGTTTTAGATCTTTCTTTGGACTTCTCTATTTTGACGCCCGGGTGCTGGGGGAGGCATACTCTTGCACCCGTAGAACTGTAGTACCCAACGTCGAGAGCGAGGGGAACCTTTTATTGTCAATCCCCCTTTCGTCACTGAACCCGATCTCGACGGACTGTCGGTTCTTAAGGTGGCGTTTGTGGGGCGTATACTCACGACGCACCCTGGGGGGCCCCGGCATGATCGGCGATAGCTTCTTGTTGGGTGTCCTGCTCTAATTGTGGCTCCATGGGGGGTGTGGGGCACATTCGTGAATGAATCTTCTTTTCGTAGCGATGATAAATATTCCCCCTGTTTCTGCTTTAACTTCTCAGGCTCGTGGGGTGGGCGACCAAGCCCCCGAGTCGGTCCGTGTTGGAAGACCGAGCTCTGTAGCCTCCGCTACATTGGGCCCCGACCTTGCTCCTCCTTTGACTTCTCCGACTCCTCCCCTCGGCTCCCCTCCCTCTGTGGTTGGGTCGAGCCCAAGCCCCCAGTGGTGACTACCTCGTCCCTGACGCGGCTTCGTCTCTCATTGTGACTACTGCACCTTTTACCCCCGTGACTTCCGGGGGTTCTCATCGCCGTTCCCGCACACGGCCGCACTCACACGATCCTTCCCGTAATAGTACTTACAATGCCTGTTTGGTCCTGCTACATGGACTAAATACTTTGATCTCCACATCTGGATTCTACTCCTCCTGACGATTTCTCCCTCCATAAACACCTTGTTGATTCAGTAGATGCCTCTGTTACTTTTAACCACCAGTTCCGTACGCGTGTCGTCGTTGCTCCTTCTCAGGATGCAGCTACTCGCTTAGCCGCTTTGTCCTGCATTGGGGAGACCCCTGTCGGGTCTCCAAAAACGCTCGGTTAAATGCCAGTGTTGGCACTGTTCTCCTCCCACCCAAGTTGCAACTGGTGTTCGGGACCTCAATGATTGCCATGAAGATATTAAACATATCCTCGAAGCCCAAGGCCATTCTGTCCTCCGGGTGGACACGTTTACTCGACCCCTCGTGGTCGTCGCCGTCAGCCCCTTCGAGTTGTCAAAGTCACCTTTGATAGTAGAACCCTTCCGCCCTCTGTTATTCTTGCTGGTGCCAGATGCTCCGTTCAGGAGTACATTCCTCTCCTAGAATTTGCAATAAGTGCTGGAAGTTTGGGCACGGTGTCCTCAAATGCACCAGTACTGTGTATCTCTGCCCCTTGTGTGGGGACGATAGTCATTCTAAGTCCGAGTGCACTTCTCCCCAGGCTCGCTGTCTCAATTGCGGTGAAGCCCACCCACTTTCACGCTCGTGTATCACACGTGTATGCACTATAAACTCGAGGAAGCGTCTCAATGAAGCACCGTGATCGTCTGTCTTTTCCTGAAGCGAGACGCCAAGTCGTCGTCTGCCCTTTCGTGGGCGTCTCCTACGCTCGTGTGTGCGTTCTACCTCCTCGTCTTCCCGTCTTCCTCAGTCTCACAACCGTTTCAGACCTTAAACCCGACCACACCCACCACCCCTCCCTGTTCCTTTGCCTCCTACCCCAGATGGTCTCCCTCCGGTTCTCAATCTGGGATTTCCCCCTCCCTCCCCAGTCCGCCTTATCTCCTTTGTCTTCTTCCCGTCTCCCCCCACTCTTTCTTCCCGACCCTCCCCCCAGTCTCTTGAACCTCCACGCCGCCTGTCTGTCCAGCTGATATCCATCATCCCCAGCGATCTTCGTGTTGTTCGCTCTCGTTCCTCTCTCTGCTGAGACCATTGAGTCTGTCGCAGTACGTTGTTACTGGAACACTGTCTCTTTGAGTCAGAAACGTAAGCCTGGATCCTCTCCTTCTTCCTCTCCGGCGGGTAAGAAGGTTTTCGTTTCTTCCTCGCCCCCTCCCTCTGCTCTGTCCCTCCTTCCCCTCCCATTTCCGTGGTCGACCCCTTGTCTCTGATATGGAGGTTTCTTCTGCCCCGCTTCCCTCTCGTTGCTGCCCTTCCTGAGGTGCACTCCTGTTTCTGCCCCCCCTCCTCCGCCTGTCCTTGCCTGCCCCTCTAACTGTCTCCTCCTCTTCTGGACCCCGTCAGTCCGCTCTGGCGGTTCTCTCGCTCCCTTCTCTCTCTCCTTCCTAAGTTTACCCATGCCCAACCCTGATTTTACTGACCCTGCTCCTGACCTACTCGGACTCTGATCCTGACCCTGACTGATCCTGAGATTCTTTCATAAACTGTGGTCCTCTTTACCTCATTTCTTTCTTGTCTCTATTCTATCCTATCTCTTGATAATGTCTATTCTTCAGTGGAATATTCGTGGATTTTTATGCCAACTTCCATGAACTCCAACTTCTAATTGCACAGTTTACACCACTTTGTGTTTGTCTCCAGGAACCAATGCTTGGTGCTCGTCATGGTCACTTTCGTGGTTATTCCTTTCTTTTCCCCCCCCCCCAGCTCTTGCTGGGGCCCATAACTCTACTGCTCTCTTAATTCGATTGATATTCCTTCGTCCTCCTCCTTCCGTCCCTATCCATGTTCTGCTGCCCGTGTTTTGTGGGTAAATGTATACAGTCTGTTCCATTATCTCCCTCCTAATGTCCCTCTTTCCCTTCCTGATCTTAAGCACCTCCTGGACTCCTTGCCAGAGCCGGTGCTCCTTTGGGTGATTTCAACTGTCGACATTCCCTATGGGGTGATGTTCTGACAACACCCGAGGCCGTCTTCTCGAACCGTTCGTCCTCGCTTCATCTCTATCTCTTCTGAATTCTGGTGAGCCCACTCATGTGGACTCTCGAACTCGCACCCTTTCTGTCTTGATCTTTCTCTCTGCTCGTCGTCCCTCTACTTGGATTTCACGTGGCAGGTTCTGATGACCTCCATAACAGTGATCATTTCCCCATCCTAGTTTCCTTTTTCTCTTTCAACCTCTCTTTCCTTTCCTAGGTGGCAGTTTGCCAAGGCTGACTGGTGCCTATTCACCCTCCGTGCTACTCTCTCTGACCTTCCTCTCTGCCTCTTCCTCGCGCCTCCTCTCTTTTTATGACACAGTCTTCAATGCTGCCTCAGCTCTATCCCTCGCTCTCCTCCCGGGGCACCCGGAAGTGTGTTCCCTGGTGGAATGCGGACTGTGCTCGGGCTGTCCGCTGTAAGCGTGCAGCCTGGAAAAAACACCGCCGCCGGCAGACGGCTGATTCTTTATTCTCTTTCGGAAGGCAAGTGCGTGGCCCGTAGGACCATCCGTGCTGCTAAACGTGAGATTGGAAATCTTATGTTTCCACCATTTCATCCGATACTCTCTCCCGCAGATTTGGAAGAAGGTCCGCAAGATTGCGGGCAAGTTCGTTCCGGATGTCTCGCCAGTTCTCCACCTCCGTGGGACTCTTGTGGCGGATCCAGTGAAGGTCGCGGCCGAACTGGGTTCCACTTTTCTTCTGTTAGCTCTGGTTCATCTTCCAGATCCTTCCTTCTTCGTAAGCCTGTTCTTGAATCTTATCCTTTAGATTTCCACACTCATCTCCGCCTTCCCTATAATGCCCTTTTCTCTCTTCTGAACTTCAGTCTGCCCTGGCCTCTGCGGATCTACGGCAGCGGCTCGGATGACGTTCATTATGAGATGCTTCGCCATCTCCCTCCGTGCACGATTCAGTATTTACTGAATCTGTATAACCAGGTCTGGGAGTCGTCGTCCGTCCCTGTGGACTGGCTCGATGCTGTTGTACTCCCTATTCGGAAACCAGGGTCTCTCGGTACGTCCCCTCAGGACTTCCGCCCTATTGCTCTCACGAGTTGTTTGCAAGCTGTTTGAGCGTATGGTAAAATGTCCGTCTCGTGTGGTTGGAACACCATCACCACCTCTCTCCTTCCCAATTTGGTTTTCGCAAGTGCCGCAGCACGACTGATGTCCTGGTGAACTTGGAGGTCTATATTCGTACTGCTTTTGCTGCGAAGACTCCGTTGTTGCTGTCCTTTTTGACCTGGAAAAGGCTTATGACGACTTGGAGATACCATATTCTGTCCCAACTTCGTTCTTTTGGCTTCGTGGTAATCTTCCTCTCTTCCTTCAAAACTTTCTCTCTCGTCGTACCTTTCGAGTTAGGCTTGGTGCCACTCTCTTGCCTCTTTTCGGCAGTGTGAAGGTGTGCCCCAAGGTAGTGTTCTGAGTACTACGCTTTTTCTGGTTGCCCTCAATGGTCTCCTTTCCTCCGTTCCTTCTGGCATCTTCTCCGCTCTTTATGTTGACGATCTTACTCTTTGCTGTCGAGGTGATGATTCGCCTCTCCTTCAACGGCGGCTTCAACTTGCGATTGATGCCGTGTCCTCTGGGCCACCAATCACGGCTTCAAGTTCTCTACTACTAAGACTTGTGCCATGACTTTTACTCGGAAGCGGGTCGTTCTTCGTCCCTCTGTCACTTTATGGTCATCCCCTGAGTACAAGGATTCCGCAAAGCTTTTGGGGTTATTTTTGACACTCGTTTGTCTTGGTCGCCCCATGTCTCTTACCTCCGTGTGGAATGCTCTAAGGCTCTTACCCTCCTTAAGGTTTTGTCCCATACTTCTTGGGGAGAGGATAGGCGCACGCTCCTCTATTTGCATTCCTCTCTCGTGCTGTCTAAGCTTGATTATGGTTGTCCTGCATACTTTTCTGCTTCTCCTTCTACTCTTCGCCGTCTTGATCCTTTGCACCATACTGGGTTGCGCCTCAGCTCTGGTGCTTTTCGTTCCACTCCTACCCTCAGTTTGTACGCTGACACTGGCTTTGTCTCTCCAGGATCGCCGTGATCGTTACAGTCTTCGCTGTCTAGCGCGATCCTTACAGCATCGTCACTCTCGCCTCTATCGTGCTTTGACTTTTACCCCTCCTGTAGTTCCTGTTCCTCTTCACCTCCTTTTTCTGTCCGTTTGTCTCGCTTACAAGATTCTCTTTCGGTTCATCTTACTAATGTTTCTCCTCGTATTGTTCCCTCCATACCCCCGTGGAGGGTCCCCCTTCCCAAATTTTGTACTTCTCTGACCCGCATCACTAAAGCTTTTACCCCTCCTACAGTTCTGAAACGCCTCTTCCTTGAGCACTTTTCTTCTCACTCCCACTCCGTTCCCATCTTCACCGACGGGTCAAAGTCTGCTGATGGTGTGGGCTACTCTGTTGTTTTTCCTGACCAGACTTATATGTGTCGCCTTCCTCCAGAGGCTAGCATCTTCACAGCAGAACTCTGCTATTCTCTATGCTCTTCGTCTCCTGCTTTCCCGGAGACAGTCCTCCTTCGTGGTAGTAGTTGACTCTCGTAGTGCCCTCATGGCTTTAGGGTCCTTTAATCCCGTCCACCCTGTGGTCATAGAGATTCAACATTGGCTGTTTCTTATCTCCAGTAAATTTAAGTCGGTTGCGTTTTGCTGGGTTCCCAGCCATGTTGGTGTCTTTAAATGAGCGTGCGGATACTGCCGCTAAGGACGCTATCCGCACTTGTCCCGTCACCCGTAAAGGTGTTCCTTATTCTGACTTTTACCCAGTTATTCATGCCTCCATCCTTGCCCGTTGGCAGCGTTGTTGGTCTTCTGTTATTGGTAACAAACTGCGTACTCTCAAGAGTCGTGTGTCCCAGTGGCCTTCCTCCTGCCACCATAACCGACGGTGGGAAACGGCTCTGGCTAGGTTTCGTCTTGGCCATACCCATTTAACTCACGGTCACTTAATGGAGCGCCGCCCTGCTCCTTATTGTCCGAATTGTATTGTCCCTCTTACGGTCGTACATATCCTTGTTGAATGTCCTGACTTCCAGGACGAGCGTGTGTCTTGTTTTGTGACTGCCCCCCCCCCGCAGTCGTTTGTCCCTCAATAGAATTCTTGGCGACTCTGATACTTTTGATATCGTCGCCTTATGCGTTTTTGTTCTCGTATTGGCATCCTTGGTGATATTTAGCACCCTCTGATTATCCCGCATTTTGATGGTGCTACATAGCCTTCCCGGTTTGGTGCCTGTGGTGTCTGTGTATAGCTGAGATAGTCTTGGTTGTAAGGTTGATGTAAAGTCATTCCTGGTTACTGACTTTAATACTTAAATAACTACATGATAGAGTAGCTCCCAAGCTGGTAGCGTCCTGTATGCTCTTGTTTACCTTCTCCAGTGGCGTCCAGCCGCCGCACATAGAAAACGGATGGTACCATTTTCTGTGAACATGACATCCCTCCTTTTCTTTAAAAGAATGAATACAGGATGTCTACCATGCTTGTAGCACAAAGCAAAGTTATTGACACAAAGTAAGTTATTAACATATCAAGAGATATTGCATACATTTAACATTAATTAAACACACAAAGAATTTAAACAATCTTTACCACAAAGGATTTCAATGTTAAAAATACATATGCAATGTTAAACAAACATGAAAGAAACTGTAATACAAAGTTACAAAATATTGAATGAGAGATCTGCATTATTCAAACAATATTAAATTTAGTTCAGCATAACAAGTAAATACTTTGCATTACATAGGAACACAATTAATCATCATATCGTGTAGGGCGTTTAACATGTCGTTTTGGACGAGAGTCCTTAAATACAAAAACATCCCTCGATGAATTGTTTATCGAGTTATAACTCATTTTTTCTTTTTCTTTTACACGACTTTGCACTTCATCATTTTCTACACTAGTTGGAATCACTTTGAAATAAGCCATATTACGTGTTATACTATGATCTCTATTACTCGCTGTTACCATAGTTCCTTTTACACTAATCACTTTATATGGTTTTGTATCATACGGCATATCTAGCTTTCCCTCTTTTTTCTTTTTAACGAGAACAGTATCTCCAACCTTTATGAATTGTTCCTTTGCACGTTGATCATGAGCAATTTTCATTTTGCCCTTGGCTAGTGCATCCTTCTGAGCGAGACGTTTATCCGTTACTTTGGCTGGCATGACAGGTAGTGCGATTCTCATAGGACGTCCAAATATAAGTTCGCCAGGCGACTTGCCCAGTGTTCCATGCGGTGTTGCACGGTAGTTCCTGAGAAAAGCATACATAGCTTGTTTCCAGGATCGTCCTTCGGCATGAGCACAGCGTACAGCTTTCATGAGAGGTTGCATGAATCTCTCTACTTCTCCATTTGCTTGAGGATGTAGTGGCATCACACGGCGGTGTTTGAATCCAATATGCTCAGCAAAGTTGACAAAGTCTTGTCCATTAAATGGCGGTCCATTGTCCGTCTTGACAACTTCAGGAATGCCAAAGTTTGAAAAGATCTTGTCGAGTTTCGGGATGACAGCCTTTGCAGATGTGGAAGTGATGATTTCTACTTCTGGATAACGTGAGTGATCATCAATGACTACCATCAAGTACTCTCCAGTTGGTAGCGGTCCACAGAAATCCATCGATACTTCCATCCATGGTGCAGCAGGTAGTGGTGAAGGTTGTAGAGGTGTTGGTCTTGAAGTATCCACTGCAGCTTGGCAAGGGACACAGGCATCATGCATGTCCTTAGCTTGACGATCAATGCCAGGAAACCACACCTTTTCTCGTAGCAGCTGTTTGGTCCTTACAAGACCTTGGTGTCCTTGATGTGCAAGCTTCAGAGCACGTTGCTGGAGAACAGCTGGAATGACGATACGAGTACCTCGCAGCACGGTGTCGCGTTGTTGCGTAACACTTAATTCTGTCTGGATGCGTTCAAGTGCTTTGAATGCATCTTGGTCAACTCCTGAGGGTGGGATGCGTGGAAACTTTTTCTTAGTCAATGCATCCACTGTTGCTTGCAGAGTTGGGTCCTCTAGGGTTGCAGTACGGATTTCATCAAGAGTGAGAGCCTTAGGGACTGCATCACAGGTTACAGAGTGTACATATTCCTCGGCAACTTGCTGATGCTTGGTGATGGTGAAACTGTTGGCAGGATGTCGACTGATGTAATCAGCGGGATTGCCTGCACCTGGCTTGTATTTCACCGTAAAGTTGTATGGTTGCAGACGAAGAGCCCATCTCTCAATGCGAGCTGGTGGTTTGGACTTTGGATTATTGAAGATGGTCTCCAACGGTTGTGGTCAGTGACTATCGTGGTAAAGGGTGCACCAAGCAGATACACATTGAAGTGTTCACAGCCCATACAAGAGCAAGAGCTTCCTTCTCTGTCTGACTGTATCGTTGCTCAACATCTGTGAGAGAACGGCTGGCGTAGGCAATTACTACTCTTGAATCTGGTTGACCAGGTTTGTGTTGGGCTAACACAGCACCTAAACCAACAGGACTAGCATCCACCGTTAACTCAGTGTCCATTGATGGATCAAAGTATGCAGCAGTCGCATTTTCTACTAGTGCATCTTTCACAGCATCAAATGCATTTTGCTCGACATCGCTCCAGTACCATGATGCATTTTTCTTCAGGAGCTCACGTAGAGGCTTCGTAATGGTAGCAAAATCTGGAATGAAGCGAGAACAGTAGTTTGCCATCCCAGAAAACTATGTACTTCAGTGGATGTTGAAGGAGGTGCAGCATTCTTGATATCTGCAACTTTCTTAGGATCTGGAGACAGACCTTTGTCACTAAGTACATGTCCAAAGAATTCAATTTTATGTTGATTGAACTCACACTTTGCTCGGCTTAGCGTCAAATTCTTTTCTCGTAAGCGTTGCAATGTTGCACGAAGAGCTTTGTCGTGTTCAGCTTGGGTACGGCCATAAACAATGATGTCATCAGACATGTTGTCAGCATTAGGTATATCTTGCAATACCTGGCTGATGATGTGCTGGAATACTTCAGCAGCACTGTTAATACCAAAACTCAGGCGCTTGTACCTATACAGACCTCGATGTGTCGTAAACGTTGTGATGAATCGACATATCATCATCAAGTTCAAGTGATGATANGGTTATGCTCCCTAAACGTTAGATCGTCGGACTTCATTATTCCCAATCCTTGACATGCTGTTTTTCTACTATGGGAAGATTCGATTGTGTTTTGTACCCTGTATTATGTTTCAGATCCTCATTTTTGCCGTACCTGAGTACCTGAAATTTATCACTGTTAAACATCATGTTATTTTCTGCTGCCCAATCGAAAACTTTGTTGACATCTGCTTGTAATTTTTCAATGTCTTCAGCAGAGGTAATTTTCATGCTGATTTTTGTGTCATCTGCAAAGGACGACACGAAGCTGTGACGTGTATTTTTGTCTATATCAGATATGAGAATAAGGAACAGTAGCGGTGCAAGGACTGTAAATTGAGGTACAGAGCTTTTAACATCGCTTGGACTCGATTTTATCTGATTGACTGTTACTCTTTGTGTTCTGTTCGACAGGAAATTGAGTATCCAGCGCCCTACTTTTCCAGTTATTCCCATTGACCTCATTTTGTGAGCTATCACCCCATGGTCACATTTGTCGAACGCCTTTGCAAAGTCTTTGTATACAACATCTGCATTTTGTTTTTCTTCTAGGGCTTCTGTGATTTTGTCATAGTGGTTGAGTAACTGTGACAGACAGGATCTTCCTGCTCTAAATCCATGTTGTCCTGGATTGTGCAATTCATTGTTTTCCATAAAACTAGAAATTTGATTCCTTATCACTCTTTCAAACACCTTTATTATGTGTGATGTTAGTGCAACTGGCCTGTAATTTTTTGCCAAGGCTTTACTTCCCCTCTTGTGCAACGGAGCTATATCTGCAGATTTAAGTGCTGCTGGTATCTCCCCTGTATCCAGGCTCTTTCTCCATATTACGCTAAGTGCTCTCGCTACTGGTACTTTACATTTCTTTATGAATATTGAATTCCATGAGTCAGGCCCAGGAGCTGAGTGCATAGGCATATTGTCAATTTCTCTTTCAAAGTCTTCTGAGTTTGTGGTAATATCCGTTATATTATCTGCAGCTTGAATGTCATTCATAAAGAAGCTGTCTGCTCTGCCTGTTAGGCAAATCAGACCTTGCATACTAGGCTAATAGACTTGCTTAATAGACGTACTAGACTTGCACATGAATGAGTTTCGATATAAGTAGGAACTGCCTTGTATGTTTCAATAGACCTTTTGCCGTGTCCTCTATTCTTAGATAAGGGTTCCGGTAGTACAGTATAGTCGGGTTCGTTCTCGATGCACAATCGAGATTTCCGGGTTTGAATCCTATGCGGGACAGAAATGGTTGGGCACATATCCTTTCACCTAATGCCTCTGTTCACCTACTGTTCAGAAGGTACTCAGGAGTTAGCTTGTTGACGGGTTGCATCCTGGGCGGGGGTCAGTAATTTGACCTTCAGGGGAATGGGCCTTGATATAAACCTAATGTGTATGAATACACTCTAGCTTCCTGTCCCTTGACACAATGAATTATTATTATTATTGTTATTAAATTATATGTGCTGTTACATGCTTAAGCTCTCTCAGTGCTTAATGTATTCTTTTCTTCCCTACACTTCCCTACAGTAATTGTTGATTATTATGCAGGTACCAAATTGGCAATTTCTAGAGCAATTGCTATGGTGAGCAATTGCTCTAGTGGGTGAGCAATTCAATTGCTCTAGTGGGTGAGCAATTCAATTGCTCTAGTATGGTGAGCAATTCAATTGCTCTAGAGCAATTGCTATGGTGAGCAACTATAGATAACCTATAGCAGGTTATCTATAGTTCCTGCTGAGTCACATAATAAGGTTCAGGAAGTAGACCTCAATATTCTAAAGGCTTAGAAATTAAAATTTTTGGTAAACTAATTTTAAATTACCCTGATTTTCTGATAGTTTCAAGGGGTAGTAAAGTGATCAAATTACTGTACTGTAGGTAACATAAGGTACAGTATGTGGTCGTAAGGTAAGTAAGAAGCAGTCCTTGTGGCGCAGTGGTAAAACACTCGCCCGGTGCTTTGCGAGCACTTTGGCCTGAGTTTGTATACTGGCCGGGGAGGATTGACTGGGGCGCCAATCCTTAACTGTAGCCTCTGTTTACCCGGCAGTAAATGGGTTCCTGGTTGTTAAATGATTTGGCAAGTCGTATTCCGGGGAAAATTAAGATTAAAGACCTGCCCGAAACGCTATGCATGCTAGTGGCTGTACAAGAATGTAAGAACTCTTGTACAGTGGGGCCTTGACTTAAGATGGTAATCCGTTCCTAGAGACGGATCGTAAGTCGAAATATCGTAAGTTGAAGCGATTTTTCCCATAAGAAATAAAGGGTAATGAATTAATCCGTTCCCCACCCTCCAAAATATTAACTTACAAATACAATTTATACTTTATACAATTTTTTCTAACTACAATACAGTACATATGTTTAACCTTTATGGAGGACTCATGACATATTTCCTTTTGAGTCTCATTGATCTTATATTCTTTTGCAGTTCACCATCATGCCAGAAGTACAGTATGAAGCACCAACACCCATGGCCATCAATCTAATGTAAGTTAAGGAAATACTACTTTATGTAGTCAATGTAACGTAATGAACTTTAAAAGTATACGAGTGTCAGAAATTTCAAGGCAATGTTAGCTCCCATCACGCTAAAATTGGGCTTAGTGTGAGTGTGCTTAAGGGGCTAATGTATATATATGTTCATTCATCCAAATTTTCTGTTCAGTACTATAATCCAAAGCAGTAAAAATTTACTTATATATAGGAAGTGTTGCATTTTGACATCTACAAGATGAAGTTTATCTCTATATCATAGTTGTTGTCTGTTATAAAGTAATGTTTAAAGACCTTGTTGGGGATTGGGAAGTAATATTTTACAGCATTACCAATTGTTGATGATTTTGTACTTTATCCTGTTAAACCAAAACGGCCACATTTAGATCATAGTTTTGTGAAGGAATCTTTTTTAATGATCACACTCAGGGGTATGAATTTATATATTTTTTATTTTCTGTCCTTTTTTTAATCAGTATTTCTTTTAATAATAACCCTTTACATTTTTCCATGAATTTCTGCGAAGCTTGGCAAGAGAAATATAAATAGATCAAACGTGAATAAGTTCGTATTGGAGAGAAACAATATTAGTACCGTGTACAGCATAGTGATTCAGACTGCACGAATATCATTTTGTGATGTCGGCAAGTTGAAGATCTACAATAGTAATTCACATAGCAAGTCAAACAAGATAAAATTATCAGTAACTTTTTCAGACTACATATTCTAAAATATTTTTTCAATAAAAATATGAGAGTTCAAATGAAAGGTATATCATATCAGTGTTCTGAATGTCCTAAGAATTTTTCCAGAAAAAATGGGTTAGTAACACACATGAGAGTTCATAAAGGAGATAAACCATATCAATGTCTGGAATGCAATAAACACTTTAAAACAGAAGTTGAAAAAAATGATCACATGGAAATTCATTCAGAAGAAAAGCAGTTTCAGTGTTCAGTGTGTCCAAAGCAATTTTCAAGGAAACACGGTCTAGTGGCACACATGAGAGTTCATGCAAAAGTGAAAACTTATAAATGTTCAGTGTGTCATAAACAGTTCAAGTCGAGATCTGAAAAAATAAGCCACGTGAGAGCCCATATGAAAGAAAGGCCATACCAATGTACAGTGTGCCCAAAAGGTTTTACAGAAAAGTCTAAACTATATTCTCATATGAGAATTCATTCGGGAGAGAAGCGACATCAGTGCTCACAGTGTCTCAAAGAGTTTTCGCCAAATTATAATATGGTCATACATATGCGAATTCATACAGGAGAAAAACCATTTAAGTGCTCTGTGTGTCAAAAAGGATTTTCAGAAAAATCTAAATTAGTAACACACATGAAAGTTCATACAAGAGAGAAACCATATCAATGTACAGAGTGTCAAAAGTACTTTTCAAATAAAAGTGGTTTAGTAATTCATATGAGAATTCATACTGGTGAGAAACCATTTTTATGTACAGAATGTCTTAAATCTTTTAAAACAAAATATGAACAAATAAGCCATATGAAAGTTCATACAGGACAGAAACAATACCAGTGTTCAGAGTGTCAAAAGTACATATCAAGAAAATCTGATCTAATTAAACATATGAGACTTCACACTGGAGAAAAACCATTCACATGCTCATATTGTCTGAAACAGTTTTCAGATAAATCGGATCTAGCAAGACATATGAGAGTTCATACAGGAGAAAAGCCGTATCATTGTTCAGTGTGTCTGAAAGACTTTGCAGAAAAATCTAGTTTGGTAAGACATAAGAGAGTACATACAGGAGAGAAGCCATATCAGTGTCCAGTGTGTCTAAAGGACTTTGCTGAAAAAGCTAAACAGATTATACATGAGAAAACTCATGCAAAAGAACTATATCAGGATTCAGAATGTTTAAAAGACTACAGAAAAACCTGAATTGGCAATACATACCGAGAGATCATGCTGGAGAGAAACAATATTGGAGCTCTGGAGTGAGTTTAAAATTCTAACAGGATATGTGTGTTCATATAGATCAATTATATTAGTGGTTAAAGTTAAGAGTTTTGTTAAAAATATTCTTTGGTAAAGCTTATGACAACCTGACACAGTACAGTATTTTATATTTACTTGAAAGTTCATGGTTAAAGCTTATTTATGCAATAAATATTCAATATAATCATAGATTCAGAGTATGTAGAGCTCGTTTTGCCTAGTAAGAAATTATCAGAAGAAAGCACCAAATCAATATGGCTATGTAATTGATTTCCATTGTTGATAACAGGAAAAATATACTTAGGCTTGTTGAGGTACCCACTAGGTTGACCACTGACCCCCCCTCAGGATGCAACTCTCAACAATTGCCTAACTCTCGGGAATCTATTTTACTGTTAAGTGAATAGAGGTATCAGGTGAAAGGAAACACTCAACCATTTCTGTTCTGCTTGGGGATTGAACTCGGTGCCTTGGTTGTGAGCTGAGGATGCAGATCACTGTACTACAGGACCTTTATAACACCATTACAAAATAATCAAGAGCCCCTATGTATCATTCAGGATGTCAATATTAGAACAGAAAGACATAATTGTCTTTCTGACAAATAATATAATTGATGTCAAAAGTGTCATATTCTCCAAGGATGCTATTGAAAGACATGTGACTTGTAGGAACAGTTGGAAAGCAGTACATGTAATAGCCTTGAAAATCAGGACAGTCAACTAGAGGATAAATAACAGTAAGTTGAAAATGCAGTTCTTGTTCCATTATATGCCCATGGGTTAATAATTTGTGGTGAAGTACAACTTATGATGTTGCAAGCTACATTTGCTTATTTCACTAGATAAGAGGAAGACTGCAGGAATAGGTCACATTTGAAATACAGTGCCATAGTTAATTAAATAAATGTTTATTCAGGTAAAAGTACATACAGTACATACAAGATGAGTTACAAACAGAATGTTGGATTTCTAGATAGAACTGGTACATACTGTGCCTAAAGCCACTAATACGCACAGCGTTTCGGGCAAATGTAGCTATACATAGTAGTTAGCTATGTATCTCCAATAATTGTGGTTCACATTATGAATGACAGAGAAGACGTCTGAGTAAGGAATTGACTCCTGGGTGATGGGACACGTACAGATGGTACTGCTAAATTGCAGACAACCTCAATAAGACTTGGTACCCAGCAAAACTAAACTGTCTTACATTTGTTATAAGATAAGATGCAATCAATGCATCTTATCTTGTCTTATCAAAATCAATGTTGAATTACCATCACTATGGGCAATTAAAGCACTCGAAGAGTCGGGTACAATTACAAACTATCTTTGGTTCCTGAAATGTAGCTGTCTTACTCGAAGGTAATCGATAAATATTTGTGTTGTGGATACGTAGTGTTAAGGCACTGTATACATAAAGTGTTATGAGTTTGAGTATCATTTAAAAAATATAATTAGTCATTGTAAAATAGATATGCAATTTTTCTGAAAAGAAAAATATCAAGTTAATATGTTATTCCAGTGATGAGTAATGAATATGACCCATTTTAAGGCATAGGAGATGTAATATGCACTGTTTTGACTATTCAGTAATGACAGAACGAGTAAGGTGTGGGCTTGACTGCTACTAATTATGGAATATTGTGATGAATTAAAATGGCAGTAAGGAGGCATGCAGAATTGAAACACCAAATTGGGCCTCACAAATTGGATCATCCATTGGATAGACCTATGCTTTATTTTTAATAGATCACTTAGACATAATTTTAGTTTAGAAGCAGCTGAGATTTTCACAGTACGTACAGTAATATACTCTGCAAAATCTGATCATGGTTGTCAATAAGCAATATTACTTCAGAGTAATAAATGCTTACAAATACTCCAGTGAACAGAACAGTTTTTAATATTCAGTCTTTGGATTTGTGTTAAAAACACATAAAGAAGGGGCCTTTACAGAAATAGTACTCGTGAAGCAGTGTTCTTTCAAAGGTTTTTATGACATTTGTTACTGTACAGTATATTGGAAGAGTTTTGTCTTGAATACTGTACCTGTATTTTTTGAATACTGTAGTTTGTATTTCCCAGTTAAATTTGTTCCTTCTTGTAAAATACTATAATAATTTATTTAAAAAATATACAGTAGAACATAATTATGTATTATATTTCTATGACATATATTAAATAGCCATGTGTGTAATCTTCCATGTAAGGAATTATTTATATTTTATAAGCATTGAGAATTGCAGTGTTATCAAATATTACATGGCATCAAATGCCACTGCATTTGTTGTGCAATTATGATATTATGGTTGTCATGTGGTTTCTACACTGTTGCTTTCAGTATGTAAGAGCATGGTAATCCAAATTTCAGTAATCTGAATGAATTCGTGCTCATCATTTGCAGGCAAGCAGCAGAAGCAAGCAGGTAGTTTCTAAAAAAATGCATGGGGGGTACACTGTGGAAGTAACAGGGTTGTGGTGCAACAAATTGGGAATTTGCTGACTTTATACATTCCTGGTAAGAAATATGGCTAATTCGAATAGGGTGAGCCCCAAATGATTCGAATTATTGAGCACAGACAGTACAGTATATCCTAATGTTATTCATAACATGACCTAGCAAAACAGAGCAGTTGCATCCCAGAATACTGGGATGCAACTGCTCTGGGTTAGAGTACTAATGATAATTATTATAATTATCATTATAATAATTATTATTAGCATTCAGCTGAACCAGTATTATTATTATAATACTAATAGGATAAAAATCCACACTTGTGTATTTGTGAAATTTATGTAAAGAATTACAAAAAGTTTTTTGCATTCTTCTGAGTGTTTTGTCACGGTCTGAGTGTGTGGTTAGGATTGAGAGGTACATCCCAATTACTAAATCATTGATTTAATCTAATAATAATAATGATAATTTTACTGTAATAACCCACATTAATAATAATTACTATATTATTACTAACATTCAGCTAATACATCATGTATTTAAAAACAGTAGTATGTAAGAGCATTTGTTGCATATTTTATATATTATTCATCCACGTTAAAGATAAACACAATATATCTATGTTAAAATACAGAAGTCATACAGTGTTACTGAACCTGCAGATACCTTTAAGCCCATTATGATCCATTTGATAGTGCTTGTGCATCAGGAGCTCAGTGATATGGGTTGAATTTCATTGTATGGCTTCAATATTTTCTCACAGTAAGATTACCAATGTTTCAATAGTACTGTGCTCTATTTGCTGATGTAGAAGATGTATCATAATTTTAGAACAAAATTTTTTGTTATAATAGAGTATTTTAACATTTACTGTATTCTTTATAATAATGGCAACAAATGTTATATAGTACTGTACTGTATATAGCGTAGTGTAAATATATATATATTCTGTATATTCATATCAGCAGCCAGTGCACAACTACTCAACCTGACTTAAAAGTAGGAAGAAATATGAGCAAGGGAGAGTATGGGTCAATTTGCTTAAGAACAGATATAGTTGACACATTAATATCAGATGTTGTTAAGCCTCCAGGCATTTGTTTTAAAATATTTATAAAAACTCCTTATATATAAGGAGTTAAAACTCCTTATATATATACTTTCCCATACTTTTACTGTGTCACAATTTGATAAGGGTCCAGGACAGACTGAAATGCCATCACTTTCATTTCATGTAAGTATTCACATGGGTTGAGTTATGTGTTTCAGCCATGTTATTGTGATTATCTTCTCTGCAGAAAAACAGGCTGGGTGGTTGATCGGTTGATGGATGCTAGCTTAGAGGATACTGTACACATCTAGAACTGGTTTACATGGCTTCTTGAGGTAATAAATGAAAATGTTGACAGCTTGTATTGATCAATCCACTGAATCAACATGAATTGCATTCACTGATTAAGGCTGGCTGTACGTGTCTTATATATTGCCGACCTGACCTGGCTGGCCGACTGACTTTAGTGACACCCAGAAAAACTGAACCATACAGACCGACTACTGTACGTAATGATATCATTCTTTGTATTTATTTACAGTATTTACAGTGATATTCTGGTATTACTTTTCATCTATTAATACAAAATCAATGTATACAAATGTCATTATATGCACCTTTAGCGCTACTCAATGCCTTACAAGCTCCTACATTAAATGAAATGGTTGGGCCTCTTACTTTGGCTAAATATTTGAATTTAATTATACCGACGAGAATGTGGTTGTTGATTATCTCCAGCTGTATATTTGTTTGCTGTGGTTCATTAGCTCAAACATTGCCTTTGTGTTCATGATAGTTTGGCACACATGTTGTTGTTGATGTTTTTTCAATAGAAGGCCACCACTTTACTTCACTACTCCACATTGTTGAGGTTCTGGTAAAAGTCACCAATAATATCTTGCTTAATGCAAGCTTTTGTACAACTACAAAACCAATTCTACAACCCCAACCTTTTGGGGTTGGGGTTTTTGGATATAAATAGGAGCTGCCTCGTATGGGCCAATAGGCCTTCTGGAGTTACCTTCATTCTTATGTTCTTAACCTTGTTGCTGGAGGCAGGGACCGCCAAGACTGGTATGATACCAACATTATAATAGAGTACCAGGGACACTCCATCGTCCAGGTGGACATATTTATCCACACCCCTTTGTAGGAAGTGTGCTAGCCCTCCTAAGTGTTGCTCAAATTACTTTGCAAGACAGTTGCACCATTCTGACCTTGCTTGTACTCTGGAGAGTCAAATTTTCTGTCCTAGAATATGTACCCTCCTCATATCAGTGCCATACTTGTTGGAAATTTGGCCATGGGGCTTAAACTTGAATGGGTGCACTGTTCTTTTGCCAAATTTGGGGTGAATCCAACCATGTTAAGGCTACTTCTACAATCCTACTAGTTCACTGCACTAATCACAATGGTGATCATGTGCCTTGTAGCTCCTGTGTTCATTATAAAATGGAACAGTCCTCTTTTGCAATACGAGGCATTGGTAATAGAACCTGGGTTTCTTCAAGAGTCACATATGCTTGTGCTAATCGTCATAAACCTTCAACACATTTTCATTCTAGTCCCCTTTTCCAGAACTGTTTCTATGGCCTTGCCATTGTGAGCTCAACTGATGCGCATTATTCTCCTGCCTCTTCAGTCTGCTGCTGGCAGAAATCTTCACCGACCCATTCCCACGTCCATGTCCCTTCCTCCATGACCATCCTCCGTGCATGGTCCCGTCCCCTGCCTTTAAGTGTCCTCTGATATCTTATTGCCAATGTAGGCCTAGACTCAATACCCCCACTTTAGTTCTTTCCTCTTCCTGCCCCTCATGGTCACAGTTCTAATGACCTTGGCAGACACTGACACGACACAACAGAGGCCGTTCGTTCCTGCCTCATCTGCAACTATTTGGGGGGGGGGGGAGAGAATGAATGAATGAATGAATGGTTTGCAAAGTACACAATTTGTTATTTGTAATAGCTTTCAAATGTGATCTCTCTCTTTGGCCTTCCCCCTGCCACTGAAACTGTGGGAAATGTTTGGCTAGATTTTGTATTGGCCACAAGACTAACTCATGAACACTTGTTAGAAAGAAATCTGCACCTGTTGAAACTGTGTCGTTCCACTGAAAGTTGCTTTCATCCTTGTATAAAGTCTTGATTTTCAAGATGGTCAAAATACTTTTCTTTACAAATGTTTCATGTGCTGCTCTATAAAATCTTCTGTAAGCCTAATTCCTTTGATATCACTCATCTTGTCATCATGCTCTTGTATTAGCATTCTGAATGATTCCTAGGAACATTTTGAATGTTCTGTGACAGAGGGTTCTATACTGATATTGTCTTTCAAACTTGATGTATTTTGATAATTACTTATTTGTAAAAATCTTCCATACTGTTGCTGCATAAACTGCTTATAATCGTCCTTGACTAGCACCTCGTTCTTTGATTTCTTTATGGGATATCCAGAATATATGCTGTCCTCTAATAGCCACATCAAGAAACACTAAGCCACAGTGTAATCACAATACAGCTGATGACGACAAAGGATAGCTCTGATCAGTAAGTATATCTGTTTTAAAGTTTAATATTCTTAGTTTATGTATATTATCACAGTAACTACATGGCATTAGGCCTGTTAGAATATATAGGGAGAGGAGTGTCAGCTGATAAAATTTCAGACTAGTGAGATTCAGTACCCTTATAATTATTGATTATGCTTTCTGAACTTCAGTCAGCATAGTTGCACCACAACAATTATTCATCACGAGATGCTCTTCCATTTTCCCGCTGTTCATCTTGTGGCTTATGTTGATTGTTTTTTAATAAAATTTTGATACTAGATCTATCTATCTAGAGACCTGGCTCAAATCAATTTGCACACTATCACAAAATCCAAGATGACAGACACCTTGCCTGTGAATTTTCCCCACATTGCTCTAACCAGTAACATCTGTAAGATCTTTTAACAGTGTGAAAGAAACTCTGCCCATGTTTCTGCCTCAGCCGGGGATCGAACCCGGGCCCTTAGAACTACGACCCCAGAGTGCTGTCCCACTCAGCCACAAGGGCCCCATTTTGCTCTGGAACTATATCTTGCAATTTGTTACTAACTAGTATTGTGTACAGTACCACAGATGGTACTAAATAATTTTTCAGGTTAGGTGCCAGTACTTTCAAAATTAAAATACAGAATTACCATAAGTATTACATCCTTCCATATATTATGGAATGATAAGATTCAGGCTAAAAGCCAAATGCTGAAATGATTTTTGAAGGGTTGTGGTGGTCATGGTAAGTGACATAGAAGCAACACTACAGCACACATTTACTGTAAACTGGAATAAAATAGGAAGAGAATAAATCTAGAATGGAGCAGCCAGACAGACAGCAGGGCATTTTTAAAGATCCAAGGCAGACACTTAACAAGGCTCTGTAGCTATCAGTTGAAATTAATGAATTTTTAATGGTCAGCAATGTTAAAGGAATGGCAATGATACAAGCATGTTAGTAATAAATATTTTTAATTTGTTATACGTGTATCATAACTGCAAGTCACAATAAATTAATGTATTAGCCATTAACAGGCCAAATAAAGTTAAAGGTCAATACTGTACTAGTTTTGTCTACTTTACACATGCTCTTAAATGAGCCGAGTTTACTTATGCTGCATATTTGTTTATGCTGTCAGAAATCTCTTGATTTTCATTCACAACACAAGAGCACGACTGGATGACACTCCAGTCATCACTGTACATGTCCCTGAAGTCATTACGGTGTTTCACTTTCTGCTGCATGCATGCCCAATGCCACACATTACAGGAAACTTTAGCTTGTGTTAAGTATTTGAAGTTTTGTTCTAATGCTGCTGATGTACAATGTATTCTATATTATAGAACTTGTAATTCTAATAATATACCAATTATAAACAAGCTACATTTAGAATTAAAATTTACACGTTAAACTGACTTTGCACATCACAGGTCATAGAATACAGTACTGTACTGGCAAATGTGAAACACACAACATTAAAGTAATGATAACTTGGATATAAATTGTTTATAATATACAAAATATAATTTTATCTCTTCTTATAAACCACATTTCCTGACTGCTTTTAGTTACATAATTAAAAACAGGAATGTCTTGTGAAATTATCTAAGTACTGTACCGTAGTTTCAAATTTAATATAGGTAATGAGCAAAACATTATTGGAACCATCCAATGTTTCCAGCAACTAAATACAAATAGGTGAACCCATTCCAGTCATAAAAAAGTTAAAGTGACATTTCAGTCTGTCCTGTACCCCTATCATAAGTGTCTGGGACAGACCAAGATGTCACCCCTTTTCTTTTCGTATGTGTGTGTGGGGGATGGGTATTAACCCTTAAACTGCTCCTGTCATTCTCAAATGATAAACCGACAATGCTCCTGTCACTTGTGAAAGAGTCACATGTGCCACTTAATATTCAGTCCTTAAACATTCTATGTAGTTTCTTTTGACACACTGACTAGTTTACCATATTGGGAAAAAATAAAAGCCTTGGTTACCTTCCTGGACATTAAAAAAATGCACTATGTCAGGTGCTTCATTTACACCTATGCTCAGAAAACTTGATGCCATGCAAAACTTCAAGGACATTTATGGACCAGGAGATATGCCGGATGTGATAAAATATTACACATAGTTTACTTGAAAAGTCAAATTCTGAAAATTAATTTTAAACATAATGGTAACATGTGGCCAAACTAAAATGAATAGATTTTTTCTTGCTACATCAGAAATAAGGTTTGGTGATATACTGCAAATGGAAAATCATTTTTCTTTTTTATGCACCAGGACCCGGATTCACAAAGCAGTTAAGCAAGTACTTACGAATGTGCACGTGCATCTTTCCTCAATCTTTGACAGCTTTGGTTACATTTATTAAACAGTTTACATACATGAAAACTTCCCAATCAACTGTTGTTGTTGTTATAAACAGCCTCCTGGTACTTCGGAGCTCATTAACTGTTTAATAGCAGTAAAAAAGCTGCCAAAGTTTGAGAAAAGATAGACAGGTTCCTAAGTGCTTGCGTAATGGCTTTGTGAATCTGTCCCCAGGTTTGTCAGTGCTTGTGTAACTGCTTCGTGAATCTGGCCCCAGGAAATGTACCAAAAAATTTGGTGTGCAGTTTGAGGATTAATTTCCAGCCACATTATGACTGCCAAAATAAGAGGACTTGCTAGCAGAATAACCTCATCCTCCTCAACATAGGAGCAGCTAGAAGAGGCAGAGTTGTAGCTTGCTCCTCATTAGCCATAAAATGCACAAGCTTAGTTTATTATAGAGAAAATAACCAGAAACTATTTCATCTGAATCCACAGTACTCTAATTCTGCGGAGAGCAAGAATCGAAATAAACAATTCTGAATATAGTACATTTATAACAACAGAGATGGCTGCCAGTACAGTATACAATTTCCATTTATGAACTGTTACGACCCTTGCCTAGCGACACTTGTGTGACCTGTAACAACTCTGAAAGGGAGATATAGCTGCTAATATAACCTGAGATGAATGCTGAAACTTGCCATTATAAACTAAGCACATTTATCCTATGGTACAGATGTTTTGATGCTGGTAAAAAAGCTATCATAGCCAAGACATACACATGTGCACAAATGCATTAAAATCTAGACATGATCCTGCTATTGTCAAGTAACGCTGAACACGTTCAATAAAGATAACGAGGCAATCATTATATATAACAAAGATAACGTGCTTCTTTGTAAATACTTCTCACTAGACACACAGCTTCTGACCATATGGAAGGCTAAATAGCTTCATGTACAAGTAGGCTTAAATTTGTTTAAGAAACAGGCTCTTGAAAAAAACCTTAATACCCAGTACATATGCAAATGGCTCATACATGCCCATTTACGGTTTCCTGTAACTTATCATTTTGAATAGGATACAATACTGTTATGTGTAAAGATCATACCAGTAATACCTAAAAATCTTTGAAGAATGTTTGTTTGCAGACAATACTCCAAATCAGGTCATTCATTACTATCCATTTATTTATATTAAAAAAACTACTCTTAACAATGTGTTGGTTCAAGACAGTCAATCCTTATCATGCCTCTTATAACAATGTTGCTAATTTGCTAACAAGTTGAATGACGGTAGTGTAGCTGTCTGACATCCTGCTTCAAATGCACTGGCTAGCCTTATGTTAGAGCCAATAGGCTTGTGTAAGAATGCCTTCACTAGTCCTTAACACATCCTGTACTGTACATCCAGTTTCACTTGTGCCACTCACAAGAAATCTTCTCTCAGACAATAAAGGTAATTCAAGAGACTATACTCGCTTGAGAAACACTCACCACTATATACAGACTGCATTATCCAAGATGTCTAACCCAAGGTATGTGGCACAAGAATAAGAAAACCTTATTTTTATGCAGACTAGGACCCACTGACCATCAAAACCTTGGTCTGTGGGTCTTAGATCCAGATCTATATCCTAATTATTAATCAGGTCATCAATAGGCCTGGTCAACGATCAGGCCGCAGGGATGCTAAGCCCCAAAATCATCTCAAGGTAACCACAATAAGATAAAGTATTTTCTTATCATATCTGAACACCGTTTATAAACTTCCTCTATTAGCAAGTATCATCAGAGCTCTATCCCTGATATGATGCTGTGAAAGGAATTTAACATGGTCTTACTAAAAGAATAAGAGCTAAATTTATTGACAATACAGTACTGCAGTATCTTAAGATTTAAGAAAATACTCAAAATGTCTATATATTTACAGTACCTAAGGAAAGGTAGAAGAATTACCGTATTTTCCAGCATATAAGACACCTATTTTACAAAGGTATTTTGTGGAAAAAATTATTTTAGTAAGTTTCATTATAAATTAATTAAAAGTAATGTTCAAATGGTTTTGTAAGAGAAAAAACAAATTTTTTAATTACCTAAGTGTAGTTACAGGATGAGAGCTACGCTCATGGTGTCCCGTCTTCCCAGCACTCTTTGTCGTATAATGCTTTGAAACTACTGACGGTTTTAGCCTCCACCACCTTCTCACCTAACTGCATGTCAATACATGCTCAGTTGGTGGTGGACCACAAACTTGTATCCTATCTGCCTGCAAATACGGTAAATGACAGAGATAGGGCTATAAGAAAAAACATTACAGCCCTCAATTTTAAGTAGAGCTTTCATAGTATAAGATCATCTTGGCTATGACCTTAGTATCTAACTACGGTAATATAAATCTTTTATGATGAGAGTCTGAGCAAGCACAGTAATTATTGAAGGCTTTACATTATACAATACAGCATTATAAATTATAAAATACTCTACAATTGTATAAATTTGGGATGGGTTTTATCTTTATTGAGTATTTGGAAGACTGTTGAATACTTCGTCATTATTATTCTATACATGTCAATGCAATTGGAAAAAATGTTAATCGATAAAGTGGATACTATAAATAATGCACACATCACACCTCTGCACATAATCACACTGTATACTGTACCTTCATAAACATGCTCCATCATGATTTATAATGAATTATTCCTGAGAAGCCAAGTTAAAGGAAATACATTTTGTAAATCAAAGATGAAGATTCAAGTTTTTCACCCGCTGTACATGATTAAGAAGCCATGAGGTTCATAGCAAAACACTCACTATTGTGGCTTAAGACTTACATAAATAACAAAATTACGGAACTAGCTAGCAGTCTTAAAAGCAAATTAAATATATCAAGGCAGAATTTTTTTCTGCCTTGAATGAATGCTACTTATGAATGAATGATACAGACCTGCATATTTTTTGTATCAAAATGCCTCTTGTTAGCTACAGAAAGAAACTTATATTTAACATAGACAAGTAATTATGAAACAGGGGAATATAATCTTACATGCTCAATATTTATCCAGTGGTTAAATCACGTAAGGATAAAATGCCTTCCTAGCATTATCATAAAGTTCTGTTTTCTTTTAATTTATAAAAACTAGAAACATAATTTAATAATTTTCAGATAAATATTCCCTACACCTAGGAGGCCTGGACCAGGACCGGGCCGCGGGGACACTAAGCCCCGAAACCATCACAGGGTAAGGTAACCACCTGAAACTTCAAACACCAGTGGCTTCACAAGGTCAAGCCTTCATTGACGACAGTCTACGGTGAAGATTTGACCTCATGAGATGTCACATCCTTGACGGCTGCCTTTTGTCTCATGGTCAATCTATCATGAAAAGCCTACCCAAGAATAATAATAATAATAATCATCATAATAATAAAATTCTGAAATGCAGTTTGAATGGAGCTGGAATATTAATATAAATTCAACGCATATGTGCAACATTGAGACACACTATATCTCACTACAATATGCCTGTTGCTTCAAAATTGTATTGTATAAGCTTTTATGGTTTGTAGTTCTAATACATATATAAGTATTAGAACTATAATACCAAGGATTCTACCGAAGGATTATTGACCACAAGGGATATTAAGAAAGCAAAGTACTGTATATGATTGGCCTAAAAATCAGGACATTCAAGGAGGTGCAAGACTGTAAATGAGAATGCAGTTCAGACAATAAGGAGTGTGACAGCATTCCACTAAATGCCTGCGAGTTAAACGTGCATGGCCAATACGTAACCTAACCAGAGCCATTTCCCATCATATATTATGGTGGTAGGAGGAAGGTCAATAGGATAGGTTACCTTTAAGAATGTGCAGTTTGATACCTGCAGTGTCAGACTAATGATAATGACCCTGTCAATGGTCATAAATTGAGGAATGAATGACTGGATGGAAATCTGAATAAGGAATGCCTTTTTTGGGAAATAGGGCAAGTGCAAATGGCCTCCTTGATGGCAGTGTTCACACATTCAAGGAAACACCATATGGCTGGATGTGAGGATGGAGGGAAGGAACAGTACCCAACACCTTGGACCATCTGGGATCAAACGTCAACCTGCAAGAAGCCAGGCTATTGCTCGACTGATTAATCCAAGTCAAAATTAATGTTCTTTGACTAGGCACCGGAACAACGAAGGCCCTTCAGCACCAGGGAAATGAAGAAGTTAGATCTATTCTCATATTTGTATATATTAAGTACAAATGTTTCTTGTCTTTTAGACTTTTTTCATATTCCATATACAGTACAAACAAATTTTTTCATATTCCATATACAAACTAAATTCATCATAAAATCTTTTATAGTTATATTTCTTATATACATACACACCATTTCAAATGTGTTAATTTTCCCATAAATAATGTTACCTTACATACAGTACAGTATTTCATACTTTTACCCACTAACTTCAGATTCCATATACAGTACACTTATATTCTCATCCTACTCCATTAAACATAAAACAAATATAACTTTTAATCTCAAAGAATGAGTAATGCATATACACTACCAGAAGATTATAAACAACACTTCAGTAGTAATGTTAATCCCACACTTGTTTACGTGTACCAAATCATCAATTAAGAGCAAACCTTTCTCTCGTGCTTATGTTGGGGCAGTCTTAAATACATACAGATTAGCCACACAAATGGTCCCTACAATATGGTAGTCTACATCCTCTACTCTCAATCAAGGGACCCGTGTTCAATTCCGTGGGACAAAAACGGCTGGGCAAGTTTTCTTTTACCTGATGCCTCTGTTCATGAACCAGTATATAGGTACCTAGGAGTTAGACAATTGTTGTGGGGTTGCACCCTGGTGAAGGTCAGTAGTTGGCCTAGGGGAGGGGGGGGGGACAATAAGCCTAAGTACAGGATTCTTGTTGTAGCAATGGGAATTACTAAGTGTTTGTCTCATTTAAAGAAAGTGCCACATACTATGTACACTAGAAGTATACTATGTACACTAGAACCCTGGCCTTGTCCAAGATCCTGGACCATAACCTTCCATGACTTAAACCTGCAGCAAATTATAAACTTCTAAGGCCTAAAGTATGCCCTTGTAATTTTAAACTTTTTTAAATGATTCTTAAAGGCGCTAATTCACAAAGGATGCCAATGCGAGAACAAAAGTACATAATGAGAGCGATATCAAAGGTATTGGATTTACCAAGGATTCTATCGAGGGACATTCGGGAAGCAAGACACCACAAAAGTCCTGAAAATCAGGACACTCGGCAAGGAGATACAGTACATGACTGTGAGAGAGACATTGCAGTTCGGACAATAAGGAGCAGGGCGGCATTCCATATGTGCTCGCAAGTTAAATGTGTGAGGCCAATACTTTAGCATTAGATTTAGAGCCAGCAGTATATGCAGGAACAGTGTCCTCATGGAGGGAAGAGTGCTCTTCAAATAACCGACACATCAACATCGAGCGAGTTGCCATTTGTCCCAGCCAAACACCTGCAGTACACTACCTAGGGCAAGACACAAGGAGCAGTCTTCAGATATTCTACTTAGTTAATTGCCATGTGTGCGAGAACCGGGTTATTAATAATTACTGCATATTGGCCCTATTACTGAAGGCCAAGGCAAATTTAGATCAAGGAAATGGAAATTCTGGGAGGTATTTCTCACAGCACAAACAAGAGAAGTTGGCATCTTTCAAAATGGAGAAAACACAGTAAGAGAACATAAGTGCAAATGAGCCAGAGAGAAAAGTGCAAACAAATTTTTTTCGGCAGGCGAGAGCAGATAACAAGGGCAAGTCACTGACAGTATCGGCAGCAGTAGTAATGGTGGTGGTGGCAGCCTGTTCCATTTGCAGTCTCACTAGCAACTATAACAACAATTGGAACAAAAACTTGGGACAACTGGAGAAACACTTAACTGTAAATGGAAACACCAAACAGGAAGGGAATGATCAGGAGAAAGTGCCAAGCCATTATAACTATATAGCCACCAGACAAGAAGGGAAGGGAAGGGAAGGGAAGGGAAGGGAAGGGCAACAGTGCGAGAGAGGGGTGGCAGTCAGGCTGAAAGAGTATACAGTAGTAAGAAGGCTCGTGTCCTGCAAGGCTGTCCTAGGCCCATTGCTGTCCCTGATATACAGTACTGTGTATGAAGACTTTATTTACTAGAGGGAGTGAGCTTGTGTATGTTTGAAAGAAACTGCAAAGCTAATGAAAGTAAAACCTAAGGAAGACTTTAGTACTGAAAAAACATCTTATCAAAAGCAAGGTAAGGTATTTATCAGGAGAAAATGCCAAGCCATTAGGACTACCTATATAGTACCTAGAAGAGAGAGAGTGTGAGAGGAGGAGGGAGGGGTTACTTGGGAGTGGATATAATTATATAATTCCAGCACTAACACATGAAGCTCATAAACAAGTAACATGGAAAGTTGGTACACATAAGAACAGCATTTAAATATCTAAAACAAGGACACTTTTGCAACAATTTACACAGCCTGTGTATCACCAGTACTCGAGTATGCAGCTCCTGCATGGAATCTGCACCTCCTAAAGTATAAAGGTTTGCAACAAGGTTTGTACCTGAATTAAAAGAATTATGCCATGAGGACATGTTCAACGAGCTCGTTCTAACAACTCGAAGAGGAGAGAAGGTGCAGAGAGGATATGATAACGTACAAAATACCAAGGGGAAAGAGAAAAGGACATCTTTAAATCGTGTGAAAAAAACACAAGAACTTCTATGGAAGTTGCAAATCCAACTTAAATGAAGATACATGAGGAAATTACTCTGAACAAGTGGAATACAGTATTGTATCATTTGTAAGGTGAGAAAGACCTAGATAGCATTACCCACAGACTGCTAGGCAAGCACTCTTATGTAATTTTCATATTAAATATGGATATTATTTATCTCGCATTACATTCTATGGAATGTGTCTATTGGATTGTCAATAATTATTTAGAAATATTGCGACGATTTTGTTTCTTGAAATTTGTGTTTACGGTTGTACGTTTTAAATTATTAGGAGGTATTTCAAGTTCTTTTATTCATATTGGACAAAATCTACTGAATGTGTTGTGTTCCTTGAAATAGTTCTTCTTTATTATAGTACATATTAAACTGTTAAGGCATGTTATTTTTTCTTATTTATAGTGGAACATTTGTATGCCTAAAAAATTACATGCTACATGAGCATGTACTTACAATTACTTAGTAGTGTACAAACCCTCACAATCTATAGTTTTTCTATCTTTCCTTTGATCCTATTAACCTTTGGACTGTAGGTATATAAAAATGGTCATTCCTTGCTATGCACAAAGATATACAAAAGTCAAAAAATTATTTTTCATTATAGAATTACTAATTTGTACAAAAAATATAATAAAAACATGTATTTACCTATTTACTGCGTGGAGGCACTCTAAAAAAGGTTCTGCAGTGGCGGAACCTTTTAATCTTGTGTGGCGTCAGTCAATACACGATGCCGAAATTACTCACACAAAGATATGCGAGACATGACTCCTGTGTGATCCTCAGGTGTTTCATCGATTGTTTATGACTTGTTTCTCTTCTTAATTTACAAGAGTATGTGTGTGTTAAATAACTTGATAATTCACATAACACGTGATAATGCTTCAATTGACGATTGGTTTAACTACAACCATAGAGAGTAGCGGAAAGCATATAAACATAGTATACAATAGTGTTGGGCTCTGGGCAATGCTATATGGTCTAACTGGCACCATATGGGGGAGAGTACTGTATAGATTGAAACAAAGGCATGAGCCACCAATGTGCCACCCACAGATGACGGCAGGCTCTTAGTACAGGTAAAGCATGATAACGGTTCAACTGATGATTGGTTTACCTCGTATACCTCATTACAACCATACAGAGTTGTGAAAACCATATGATCATCATTGGTGTACATATGTAATTACGAAATTTTATACAATGATGAGAACCACATTCACATAGTGATGTAACCATGCAATGATAGCAGGATGTCTTCATGGGTCAAAGTAGCTCCATTACGTCGACAGAGAGCTATTATATCCTTATTTGCATCATACATGTAAAACTCAAGACAATAATTGATTAAACCGTCATATGACAATAACCGCATTACCCCGTGAATCAACATACGACGATAACACTGTCTAAGGGTTAAAAGTACTGTAATGCTAAATACAACGCTGGCTACATGAAATAAAAAACACACAACGTTACCACGACAACTCCTGTGCCCTTGCGTAATACATCACTTTTTTCACAGATTAGTTATACATCCATTAATAAAATTGACATATTAGTACAAATTAAAGCATGGTAATATTGATCCTGTCTATGGATCAAACTCAATTAAGTAGGTTGCATAGGTTTGTATGTTTCTTTTGGCAAAATAGTTGCATTTTGGACAGAACAACAAACTGAAAGAACAGGGTGACCAGACCAACATACTAGGGGTCAAGATGACCCAAATCACTGTGGGTCATTACAAGGCCTTAACTGAGGTGGTTATTCATGTAACAAGTGGTCGCAACAGATTGGTCTTTCATGAAATAGCATGTTAATACTACCAATCATGCAACCTAGATCATCATCATCTTTTACACAATGTATTAACCCTTTACATGGCTCTAACTGCTATCTACAATTACTTTCTGTGCTCAAATTGCCATCCTTTTTTTTAATTACTTTTTGTCACAAACACACTATGACATAGGAATTTTAATTAGGCAAGCTGTTTAAGGGTTAAAAGCTGTGGCATAAAAAGCTAGCCATTAGTAGGTAGATAGAATGTAACATACCATGCCAATGACGAGACACACTAACGTGGCTGAAGATATGACCAAACCACACATGCACCCCAGAAAGTGGAGAAACGACGTTTCAGTCCATCCTGGACCATTATCAAGTCATGTGATTAGCTTGGGACATCACATAACTGTGTGCCAGGCCATGGGAACCTGGAATGGGGGCTCAAGTAAGTAATTATCAAAAGAAGGCACCAAACCGGGAAGGCTATGTAGCACCATCAAATGTGTGGAATAATCAAAGGGCGCTAAATATCAGCAAGGATGCCAATACATGAACAAAAACACATAAGGTGAACGATATCAAAAGTATCCGAGTCACCAAGAATTCTATTGAGGGACAGGTGACCGCGAGGGACGGTCGGAAAGCAAGTCACACGCTCGTCCTAGAAGACAGGACATTCAAGAAGGACATGCACGACCGTAAGAGGGACAATGCAATTAGGACAATAAGGAGCAGGGCGGCGCTCCATCAAGTGACCATGGGTTAAGCGAGTGTGGCCAATACGCAACCTCGCCAGAGCCGTTTCTCATCGCCGGTTACCCAACAAAACTCAACCGACTTAAATTTACTGTGAACAAGAAACAGCCAATGCTGGATCTCGACAACTACTGGATGAACCGGATTAAAGGACCCGAGAACCATGAGGGCACTACCAGAGTCAACAACTACAAAGGAAGACTGACAACGAGAAAGCAGGAGACGAAGAGCATAGAGAATAGCATAAAGCTCCGCCGTAAAGATGCTAGTCTCCGGAGGTAAGCGACACATATAAGTGCGATCAGGAAAAACAAGAGTAGCCAACACTGTCCGCAGACTTAGACCCATCAGTGAAGACAGAAACGGAGCGGGAGTGAGAAGAAAAGTGCTCAAGGAAAAGGCATTTTAGAACTGTAGGAGGGGTAAAAGCTTTAGTGATGCGGGTCAAGGATGTACAAAACTGCGGAAGGCAGACTCTCCACGGGGGCAAAGAAGGAACAACACGAGGAGAAACATTAGAAATACGAACGAAAAGAGAATCCTGTAAGCGAGATAAGTGGACAGAAAGAGGGAGGTGGTGAAGAGGAACAGGAACCGCAAGGAGGGGTAAAAGTTAAAGCATGACAGAGGCGAGAGGAAGGATGTTGTAAGGACCGCGCAAGATAGCGAAGACAGTAGCGATCACGGCGGTCCTGGAGAGACAGGAAGCCAGTGTCAACATACAAGATAAGGACGGGAGTCAAACGAAAGGCACCAGAATTGAGGCGCAACCCAGTATGGTGCAAAGCATCAAGACGGCGAAGAGTAGAAGGAGAAGCAGACGAGTAAGCAGGGCAACCATAATTGAGCTTAGACAGGACGAGGAATGTAAATCAAGGAGAGTGCACCTATCCGCTCCCCAAGAAGTATGGGACAATACCCGAAGGAGGGTAAGGGCCTTAGAGCACTCAACACGGAGGTAAGAGATATGGGGAGACCAAGACAAACGAGTGTCAAGGAGTAACCCAAAAAGCTTTGCGGAATCTTTGTACTCAAGGGGATGACCATAAAGTGACAAAGAGGGACGAAGAACAACCCGTTTCCGAGTAAAAGTCATGGCACAAGGCTTAGTAGTAGAGAACTTGAAGCCATGATCGGTGGCCCAAGACGACACGGCATCAATCGCAAGTTGAAGCCGGCGTTGAAGGAGAGGCGATCATCACCCTGACAGCAAAGGGTAAGATCGTCAACATAGAGAGCGGAGAAGACGCCTGAAGGAAGAGAGGAAACAAGACCATTGAGGGCAACCAGAAAAAAAGAGTAGTGCTCAGAACACTACCCTGGGGCACGCCTTCGTATTGCTGAAAAGAGGCAGAGAGCGATACCAAGCCGCACCCGAAAGGAACGACGAGAGAGGAAGCTGCGAAGAAAGAGAGGCAGATGACCACGAAGGCCAAAAGAATGAAGCTGGGATAGAATATGATATCGCCAGGTGGTGGTGTAAGCCTTTTCTAGGTCAAAAAGGACGGCAACAACGGAGATCTTCGCAGCAAAAGCAGTACGAATATAGACCTGCAAGTTCACCAGGACATCTGTCGTGCTGCGGCACTTGCAGAAACCAAATTGAGAAGGGGAGAGGAGGTGATAGTGTTCCAGGAACCACATCAGACGAACGTTAACCATACGTTCAAAGAGTTTGCAGACACAACTTGTGAGGGCAATTGGGCGAAAGTCCTTAGGGGATGTTCCCAGAGACCCTGGTTTGCGTACAGGGAGGACAACGGCATCGAGCCAGTCCTCAGGGACTGACGACGACTCCCAGATCCAATTATACAGACTCAGTAAATACTGAGACGTGCACAGAGGGAGATGACGAAGCATCTCATAATGAATACCATCGGAGCCCACCACCGTAGAACCGCAGAGGGCCAGGAGAAAACGAAGTTCAGAGAAAGAGAAGGGATCGTTATAGGGAAGTCGAAGACGAGTGCAGAAATCTAAAGGACGAGACTCGAGGAAACGTTTACGAAGAAGGAAAGATTGGGGAAGATGAAGACCAGAGCTAACAGAAGAAAAGTGACAACCCAGCTCAGTAGCGACCTGCAATGGGTCCCCCACAAGAGTACCACGGAGGTGAAGGACCGGTGAAACATCGGGAACGAACTTACCCGCTATCTTGCAGATACGCTTTCAGATCTGTGGCAAAGGAGTTTCGGACATAATGGTGGAGACATAAGATGCCCAACATTCACATTTAGCTGTATGGATGGCACTACGGGCCACCCCACTCGCCTTCCGAAAGAAAAGAAAAGAATCGGCTGTCTGCCGACGGCGGTGTCTCTTCCAGGCTGCACGCTTACAGCGGACAGCCCGAGCACGGTCTGCATTCCACCAGGGAACGCACTTCTGTGGACCCCGAGAGGAAGAGCGAGGAATAGAGCAGAGGGCAGCGTCGAAGACAGTGTCATGAAAAAGGAGGTGAGAGTGAGGGAGAGGCAGAAGGGAGAGGTCAGAGTGAGTAGCACTGAGGGTAAAGAGGTTCCAGTCTGCTTTTGCAAACTGCCACCTAGGGAAGGAGAGGGGAGGGCGAAAAGAGAAAAAGGTAACAAGGATAGGGAAATGGTCACTGCCATGGAGGTCATCAAGAATCTGCCACGTGAAATCTAAGTAAAGAGAAGACGAGCAAAGAGAAAGATCAAAACAGGAAAGGGTGCGAGTCCGAGAGTCCAAATGCGTGGGCTCACCAGAATTCAGAAGAGACAGGGAAGAAGAGAGGATAAACGGCTCAAGAAGGCAACCCCGGGTGTTCGTCAGAACATCATCCCAAAGGGAATGACAACAACTGAAATCACCCAGCAGGAGCACAGGCTCCAGCAAGGAGTCCAGTATGTGTTTCAGATCAGGAAGAGAAAGCGGGACACTCGAGGGGAGATAAATGGAACAGTGTACCATTTCCCCACAAAGATACGAGCAGCAGAACAATGGAGAGGCAAAGGAAAAGTAAGGGGACAAAGGGAACATCAGAGCGAATCAAGAGAGCAGAAGAGTTAGGAGCCCCAGCAACAGCTGGGGGGGGGGGAAGAGAAAGGAATAGCCACGAAAGCGACTAGGACGAGCACCAAGCATTGGCTCCTGGAGACAGACACAAAGGGGTGAAAATCGCGAAATCCGAAGTTGGACTTCAAGGAAATTGGCGTAATAACCCCGAACGTTTCATTGAAAAATAGACATCGACGAGAAGAGAAAGGACAACAACAGAGAACAAGGAAGAAACAAAGGCGAAAGAGCAATATAGCACGTTAATTAAAGAAAATCAAGGTCGGGATCAGGGTCCGCAAAGTCAGGGTTTGGGGGCATGGGTAAACTGAGCAAAGACGGAGGGAAGGAAGCGGGAGAACAGACCAGAGGCGGACGGGCGGGGTCCGGAGGAGGAGGAAGAGGAGGCAACCGAGAGGAGTAGTCAAGGACAGCAGCAGGAAGAGGGGGAGTAGAAAGAAGGGAGCGCACCTCAGCAAGGGCAGCAACCGAGAGGGAAGCAGGGTCCAAAGAAACCTCCATAGCAGGAACAGGAGGCGCAACCACCGAAAGGGGAGGGGTAGGGGCGATAGTCAGAAGTAGGGCCGAGGAAGAAAGCGAAGCCTTCTTACCCGCCGGGGAGGAGGAAGGAGAGGAGCCAGGCTTACGCTTCTGGCTTAAAGAGACAGGTGTCCCAGCAACTACGTACTGGGCACTGGATTCCAGTGTCTCAACAGGAGAAGCTGAACGAGAGCACACACGACGGCCGGTAGGAGAGCGATGGACATCAGCCCGCACTGACAGGTGGCGGGGAGAGTCAATAGATGAAGGAGAAGGATGGGAAGGAGGATCGGAGGGAGATGAGGAAGAAGACACAGGAGACATAACAGACCAGGCAGAAAGAAGGGGAACCCCAGACAGAGGACTAGGAGGGGGACCCTTCGGGACAGAACTCAAAGGAACAGAGGAGGGGGCAGTGGGCGTATCAGGGTCCAAGGCCTGGAAACGGTTGTGGGTCTGAGGAAGGTGGGAAGGACGAGGAGAGGAAGAGCGCAACACGCGAGCATAAGAGACGTTAGCATAAGGCGGGAGCCGGCGAACCTGGCGCCTCGCCTCAGGAAAAGGTAAACGCTCCCGGTGCTTCAAGTTGAGGACGGCTGCCTCAAGCTTGTAATGGATACAGGCACGGGAGAAGGTAGGATGGGCCTCACCGCAGTTGAGGCAGCGAGCCTGGGGAGAAGTGCACTCCGACTTAGAGTGGCCTTCGCCCCCACACAAAGGACAGAGAGAGACAGTCCCAGAGCAGCGGAGGGCACCATGCCCAAACCTCCAGCACTTGTTACAAAGCCTAGGAGAAGGAATGTACTCCTGGACAGAGCACCTGGCACCAGCAAGAATGACAGAGGATGGAAGGGTCCTACCTTCAAAGGTAATCTTCATAATCCGAAGGGGTTGACGGCGACGACCACAAGGGGGACGAGTAAACAAGTCTACCTGGAGGACAGAATGGCCTTGGGCATCAAGGATATGCTGAATATCATCGTGGCAGTCCTGCAGATTCCGAACACCGGTCGCAACATGGGGAGGGGGGAGAATAGTGCCAACATTGGCATTCAAGCGAGCGTTCTTTGAGACCCAAACAGGTATCTCACCAAGGCAGGATAAGGCAGCCAAGCGGGAAGCTGCATCCTGAGAAGGAGCAGTGACACGAGTACCGAGACGAGTGGGGTTGAAGGTAACAGAGGCATCCACGGAATCAACAAGATGCCGATGGAGGGAGAAATCATCAGGAGGCGCAGAATCAAGAGGGAGGAGATCAAAGTATTTGGCCCATGAAGCAGGACCAAATGAGGCTTGATACGCATCAGTACGGGAAGGAATCGAGCGAGTGCGGCCGTGGCGCTGACGGCGTTGAGAACCCAGAGAGAGAGAGGGGTTAAAAGGCGCAGTAGTCACAACGAGAGACTGAGCCGCACCAGGGGACAAAGTGGTCACCACTGGGGGCTTGAGGCTTGACCCAACCACAGAGGAGGGAGGGGGAGCTGGGGGAAGAAGTCAGGATGGTCAAAGGAGGAGCAAGGTCGGGACCCAATGCAGCGGGGGCTACAGAGCCCGGTCTTCCAATACAGGCCGACTCGGGGGCTTGGTCGCCCACCCCACGAGCCTGAGAGGGTACAACAGAAACATTTATCGACATACAGACGAAGAGAGAAATTCACCCACGAATGTGCCCCTATACTCACCATGGAGCCACAATTCGAGGCAGGACACCCAACAGGAAGCTATCGCCGATCATGCTGGGGCCCCCTAGGGGTGCGTTGTGAGTATACGCCCCACAAACGCCCCCTTAAGAACCGTCAGTCCGTCGAGATTGGGTTCAGCGGTGAAAGTGGGATTGACAATAAAAGGTTCCCCTCGCTCGAGACGTTGGGTACTACAGTTCTACGGGTGCATCACTCTCCACCAGCCGTCCACTAAGCCCCCTCACGGCGCCAACGGCCGGATGGGGAGGGGAAATGGGGGCTCAAGCGATGCTTCCTAGCTTCATGGGGTAGCACCACTAAGGTCTCTCTAGGTAAGCTAGGTAAGGGCTACCTAGCTTCCTTGCCACTCACACTTTCCACAGAGTCGTCATACTCTTGAATGCTTATCCCAGTATCATGGAAGCTTTGTGATATATTCCACAGTTGGAATAAGCAGCATCCCACAACTCAAATACATCACATTAAACTATCTCCTCACACAACTTGATAATGGAACAGAATGGACCGAAACATCATCGTTTCTTCGTTCTCTGATGTGTGGTTTGGTCATCATTTAATATACTAATTATATTACATGCAATTCTTTAAAATACTGTAAACTAAACCAAAGAAATAATAATGACCAGCTTATGTAACAATATCCAAAGGGATTCATATCTTGTACTGAATAATAAATAAGGAACTTTTAAAATAAAAAGGACATTCCTCTGTATCAATATATATATATATATATATATATATATATATATATATATATATATATATATATATATATATATATATAT